>WEIT01022969.1:57686-87637 GCA_013389985.1 Dryoscopus gambensis | reverse complement strand
GTTTTCATTAGTTATATAGTAGATAAACTATTCAAAGTATATCTAAAGTCTATATTATACTATACTATATTAAATAATTTCCCAACACTTTTTTCTAGTCGTGTTTCTTTTCATCTGTATACAGATTTAAAGGTCAGCAGGTTACAGAAGTTCTGTATTCCTAATGTGTTTGTTAAAACTTTGCTTCATTTGTTTACATTGATAAAACCCTTGGGAAAGTATTTTATGAAGTCCCATTGACTCTTGTGACTTCACAAATAAACTCTAAAAAAGAAGAAAAACCACGAGGAATGCTATCCATTCACTGACTTCCATTTTTAAATAAAATGTATTAGGGGACATATGAGGGTGAGCTGTATGCACAGAATATTCTCATTTTGTAAGCAGGCACAAATCAGTTCTGCTTGTGCTCTGAACCAGCCCAAAGCTGTGTGCAACCACCACCCACAAGCTCCACAGACCTTCAGTTTCAGCCGCTAATACAGCCACAAGCAGTTCCAGATCAGAACTAGCACCAAGTCCAGCAGGATTTCTCATGTCTGCCTGCAGAAATACCTTTTCACAGTATCAGCTAAAAACTTACTGCACAGTGCGGATTTAGTCCTCTTTTCTTGTCAAAAGCTGGCAATCTCTACCCTAAATTTTTTAGAAAAATGGTGAGACCGTTAAAAAATCAAGATCAGCTCTCTTTCTGGTTAGGACTGATTATGGTACAATCACTCCGGTCAGTGTTAGTATACAGTGTTGTATTTTAAGACAGCTTACAGCTCCAGTCCTAAAATAAACACAAATAAAATACCATTGCACTGAGTATGAAGGAAGCCTGTGTTCACATAAACAGGCCTCAGAATGCAACTCTGAAGACAGCTCAGTCTGAAGAGATAACATTTGTGCTATTTTTGGAGAGTGCCACCTTCAAAAGCCTCCTTCATCTGCTGCAGCAAACCAGGCCATGCAAATGAACATACACTTACGGTTCCAGGCATTAATTATTTGAATTTTGCCTTGGATTTCCTTAATAACTTTAAAGACTTAGCAACAAAAATTAGATCTGGGACAAAGACAGAGATAATTGTTTAAAGAAATTTTAGTTCAGTTGTTGGGTTGGAAGGAGATTGTTGCTCTTAAAGCTTAAACAAAACACATGTTTTTGGGAGACAAATTCCAGTTTTGCTATGTATTATCTTGCTGGAAAAAGAAAGGAAAAAATGTTGATGTACTGGTTTTGAATGTTCAACTCTCATAACTTCATATTCCTCACCAAGTCTCTGATCTGAAAAAAATCTGAAAAATCTTTTTAATATTTAAAATTTTGTATGTAGTTCCACCTGAATTCAGACTTCAGTGTAATCTTTCCATAACTGAAAGGCCAGACATTAGATCACATGTATATCCTACTACCTCTGAAACTTGCATAGTTTTCAAATGAGTGCCCCTGTTTACTGGAATGTTGGGGATTTTGTTGGAATTTTATTTGGGAGTTTTAGGTACAGAAGCCCATTAAAATCAATGGGAATATTTCTGGTCACTTGTGAGATGTCCAGCCAGGCTACTGCTAATGTCTTATTACCTGCTTTTGGAGTTGTTCATGATTATGATTATGACTATTGAATTAAATTATGAGCAAATAATGCTGCAAAAAATCTGATAATTAAGTGGTTTCTATTTTCTCCCTTAAAAGGATTTAGTCACTTAACACAGGCTATCAGACATGCTTCAACAGGTAGGAAAAGCCCTTTTGTTTCTTTTACTAACAGCAGAGTTGAATGAAATGCCCTCACTGAGTAGTCTGTAATATAAAATTCATCATACCTTCAGCTGTACTAGATGCACATCCACATGCTTGCTATCCGAGTCCTGCTGGACGGAGTAGGTCAGGTCCCGGACTCTTTCAGACGTCATCCGAAGCCAGGTCTCAATTTCTGGCAGGTGGAGAACAATCTTCCAATCAGCCCCAGTGTGTAGAGGAGGAGGCTTTTCATACTGCTGGCCAGAGTCAAGGTCCTTCATGACATCCCCTTCCCCTTCTTGTTCCACTGTAGGAGTCATGTTTATGAGCATGGGAGAGGCATCAGATGGCATCGGATCCAGTTCTTGTGTTCTCATGGGAGAAAGTGCTACATCCATGGCTAACGTGTGAAAGTCTAAACCATACTTCTTTCAAAAATAGCTGCAAAGATAAAAAGAAAACACGCTGCTGTTTAAAGACCAAATTTAGCAACAAAGTATTCAAAGACAAGGAGTAAATGATAATGTCTGAGATGTATTGCACATCTAAATAAATTCTTCACCCTAAAAATCTATTCCGGAAGTTCAAGGCTAAATAGATTTTTTTCAAAATAACTTTGTTAACTTGAACAAATAAGATCTTTGTACAAGAAAAATAATGAATACTACATTTCTCTCATTGTAATTTCCAATTGTAATTTCTCATCTAATTTCCAATCACCTTGGAAACTGTAGTTTTCATTAATGAAAAATATGTTTTGATTTTCTAAAACTGTAACATAAATAAATGAATATTGACAAAGTCAGCAGAACTTTACTGAACTCCACAAGTTAATACAAAACTGGTATTTGTAAACTAGTACATATTGGAACATATTCCTTGGCCTGAAATTTGAGACTAAACACAGAATATTCCAAGATTTATTTAATTTCCCAACTGTCCACTCAACCACTAATCATGTACAACAAAAATTTGCAGGCAAACTTGAAGCAGTTATTGAGGATACTTGGTTGATTTATTGACTTTCATTTTGAATTTTAAATGCTAGTAGTTTCATTAGATTAAGAACTGTTGCAATAAGCAGCAACCCTAGCAAAACATTGATACAATAATTCCAAATGTTAAAATATGTACCTAAAATTAAAACACCATTTTACAAAGTGGCTTTATGAAAGCACAAATGCTGTTTCATCAATATACACTTATGAGGTCCACTGGAAAAAGTAAATAAGTAAAACATTTTATTTTGTCCTTCTTCCTCTGTATGTTTTAGTTACATGTGTACTACACATGAAGAAGGCTGCCATAAAACCTATGCATAAAAAAACCACAAACGCAAAAAACCACAAAGGCAAAGACAAACTACCAAAAAAAAAACCCAAACAACTTTACTTACTTAACATAAAAGCTATAGGATTGCAGGAAAAACAGTGCTTTTCACTATTAAATCAACTACACTGTGACTACTGAGTTATATTCCTAAATATTTCACATGGAGTCTTAGCATCCAGAGACTACTCCTGCAGTCAGTGAGAGTATCAAAGAAGTATCCTGTCACAGTTTCACTTGTCATAGTCAGGAAGGACAAAAAATTTATATTTGATGTTAATTTGATTTATTTCCTACCCTGCCACTACTTAGGAAATCAGCATTTGCACATTTATCATGGTCACAAAACAATATATTTAAGTTATACTAAATATTAATACTAAATATAAATTTGGCACTTCAGAACAAAATTTTCTGCCAGTGCAATCAAGCAAAGGGACTGAAAAAAGAATCCAAATATTCTCAGTGCCTGCTGTAAAATTTCCAAGTATTTTAGTTCAAATTTTGAAAAATTATTAATTAAATGGTGTTAAATAAAAAATTCTGCAGCAAGGCTGGATGAAATTAACATTTCGGGATGCTGAGTATTTCTTAAGTTCAAGTCTTTACATTGCCTATTTTTCAGCTTAAACTCTGTTGCCATAAATTCTCAACATATATTGTTACAAAAATCAGTGTAATGACATTTTTGTCTTAGACATTGCTGATCATAGCCCCAGTTCTACAGCATGGAATTCATCTGTTCTAACAGCCAAAACTATCTCAATATTTTAAAAATATTCTTTACGCTATCTCCTCCTGAAAATGAAATTTTGGTGAAACACATGTGGTCCTTATTTCTGCAGGTTTATTGTTAAACATGCCTATCAGCAAAACAGTTGGTTGTGAATCACGAAACGATACCAAAGTACAGGAAGAGCAGTGCTTGCTTCATAGTTTTTTTTTTCACAAAAAATAACCCCTTTCACTCTTACAGGGTTGTTCAGTATGACTCAGCTCTAGCAAGGACATTAAAGCAATTAGCAAACAGAAATGAAAACATGCTCCTGCAGAAGCAAATAAAAGCGAGTCCGTGCTGCATGCAGAGCGCACTTCTAGCTTTCATACACTCAGAGTGCAATTAGCAACCACTAGGAACCTGCTGACCTGGTTTTTGTTACGATGTGCTTGACTCTGTAAGAGTGGTTCTCCAGCATTACAGTTAATGCCTCCTTAATCCTAGTAGCTCTTACAGTCAAGTCCTTTAAATCCTTTCCTTTCTGCCAGAGCACAAGAAGTTGCAACACTTCAATTAAAAATATGTGGAGAAATTTTAAAATAAATAATTCTTGTAATATTCTTTAAAAAAATTTTTTTTTAAATTCTACAAAAGTAATAAAATACGCTGTGGATACTAAATTAGCAAGGTCTGTGGAAGCTTTAAAAAGCTCACAAATGCTTTAAAGGAGAAACTTGCAGGTAGAAATGACTGAATCCAAACACAAGGACACGGATTTCTTTAAAAATTGATTCTTGGCAGAATAAAAAGGCATCTTCATCCAGCTATGCTGCGAGAAAGGACAAGTGAAAGGTCCTCCTGTGCTCTCCAAGAACACTGGCAGCGAAGGAGTGCGGTCACACTTGAGCTCCTAAAATCACTGCAGAAACTGAAAGCTCCGCGTCACCTCCCGCCCGCAGCTGCTCCGCCCCGGGAGCATAGCGACAGCGACAGCGACAGCGACAGCTCTGCCTCGTCCCGCCTGCGCTGACACGGCGCGGGGAGGGCACCCTGCGGGCACCGGCACGCCCTGCATATGGCAGGAAAATTGGAAAATCCCCGATGCAGAGGTGGTTTTACAAAATTCTAATGTTGAAGTATGAAATAGCAAAAAACAAGGCCCAGCAGCAACAGCCAAAGTCATAGACATATCTATTTTATGCAATGTAGGAGTTATAAAACTTGCGGAAACACCGATCACTTGATCAGAAGTAGGTTCTGTCTTTTGGATTACTGACCACATGCAAGCCTTGCATTCATGAAGTTTTGTGAAACCACCAGCAACTGAAGATGACCCAATTGTCTGTTCTCCACTCCACTGTCATATGGGCACTTGCATCTACTGTCCTTTAGCTGTATCCTTTCTCCTCCAATGTTTAGGACAACAATTTCATACTGAAACATGGAAGGTGCAAACAGCAATGTAGAGCAGGGAAATCCCCATCAGTTCCAGTATTTGCATAATGTGCCATAAGTGACATATGATGAATTTTAGCGAAACCAGTTTTAATTTGAAATTCAAAAAGTGTATTTAAAAACAATGTCACCAGCTGTAGAATAGCGGACTTAAAACATCTGTTTACAAAAAGGGATAAGAAGGGATTATTAAATTAAACAATACTTTGGGGTCGTACATTGATATTTTAAGTGATTGATGTAAATGCTGGACTTAAATTTTGTTCTGTTGCTGGAGTATTTTTTTCCAGATTTTGTGGGATGCACAAATATTGAATTGTAAACCACTACAATAAGTGTTAGAACATATACTAAAATTGAATAAATTTTTTAGAGGTGAACTTCATACCTTGCAAAAATAATTTTTGCAATGAGGTAAAGAAGGGATTATTTTCTTTCTAAGCAGGACCTCTATCACTGCCAAAATTTTTTTTAAGAAACTTAAAAGCTATGCTCAGTCTCATTTTCCACATCACAAAATCCTGGTAGCATCAATAGCAGTTTTAGGTGGGTAAGCCATACTAAATCACATTCCAGCTTTCTTCTAAACCAAACCTTTTCTGTACCCAGAATAGTTGTACAAACCAGCTGATTTTAAATTTGCAGGTGAGCCGATGAAAATGTAATGTCAAATGTCCTGATCAATAAGAAGTTCATCTTTCAACATTTGCAGGGCATAACCTTATTTTTATCATCACAATCAGACTGAGGTTATGATACCATTATTTCTAAAAAATACTCCTCAAATTATTTATTTCTGCCACTTCAAAAATTATGCTTTCACTCTGCTGAAGGACACATTTAAGAACTATACAACACAGCTACCTGTGGTAACCCACAGAAATCCTCCCCAGGTCAGAGTGAAAGGCTTCTCCAAGGATACATCATGCCAGTGTACCCCAGTTATGTGTCTCTGATTGATTTGTTGTCCTCCCTACCCCTTTACCCCTTATGTGTCTGTACCCCAGAATGTTCTCCCTTCCCTGCTTCCCCATTTGCCTTTGGTCCTTAGTCCTTCCCTCGGGGTATCCCTATTGGTTCCCTCACCCTAGTCCTGCCTGTGTAGCACTGCTGTACCCTCAAACCCTTGGTCCTGATCCTCTCTCTGCCCCCATATAAAAGCCTGTGTCCTCCATTGCCCTTCGGTCTTTGCCCTTGGAACCTTTTGCGATGTGGCTGCAATAAACCCTGTTGTGGAACACCATGCGGAGACGCTTCCCAGATTCTTTTATCGTCTGCTTATGCGTGAGTGTGTGAGCCAGCTGCTTCGGTGGCTGAGGGGGGTGAGCCATACCTCTCTTCCTTTGAGAGCCTGACCCTTCGTGGACTTCCTTTGAGAGCCTGACCCTTCTTGGGAGAATGGTTCCCAAAAGGGATTGGCCAGGAAGCTTTGCCTAAAGGGATCAGCCGGGAAGTCTTGGTGCATCCGCCCTCACCGGCTGGGGCACGGCAGCCCTACCAAAGCAGCTCCTCACGGAGATGCTTTTGGGAAGGTTGCAGCACCTTACCAGCAACGCACGCCGCAACAGCTAGCTTGCATTCCTTCTGGCGGGAGAAAAGAAATAGATGAATCGAGCATATTTTTTTGCCTTGTGTTAATTCTTTATATACAGTCTTATATTGTCATGGATACTTGTATAAAAGGTGAGAGATCCTGTGTAAGCACATGCACGCATATGCTTTCTGTCTTCATCTTTAGTAAGTGCATTTTGCCTAACAGATGGCTGATTACCTTCCACTAATCACACTGACGATCTCACTCTCCCCTGCTTTTCTGCTCAGTCAGATGCTAACACTCTTACGCAGAACATAGAATGTCTGTGTCAACCATAATACAGTTTATCAATCACCACAAGCCTTGAAAGGCTTCTCGCACTCATTCTGCTCCCCGGTTGTTCACATTTCCCTTCTTTATAAAGTGCAGGCCACATTCACTGTGCCAGCTATCGGATCATCCACATTTTCCTCCAACAGCAGTTAGTTCCTGTCAAACAAAGAATCATTAAGCATTTTAAGCTGTAGAGTAGACCAGTCAATGATCAGTGGTGCAGGCACTGTGTCAAATGAATGTTAATGAGCTCTAATTTCCCTTTCTGTCGCATACTGTTAAAATCAGCCATAATCACTCTACAGCCACTTGTCTGTCAAGTAAACAATTTATATCAATCTCAAAAATGCCACAAAAAGAGAGAAACTCCATCACTAAATAATTTTGTCTGCTTGCTGACTTTGAAATCTAATGATGTAAATTTTAACATCATATTTAATGAGCACATTGATGCTGAATTTTCTTGAATAGATACAGTGAAAATGAATGTCTCACACAGACAAGTTATATTATGATGTCTTTTCCCTTTCAGTAGTCTCAGGAATTCTCTGCCAAGTTATAAGGCTCATTATACTTTTCCTTGAAAATGTAATTAACTGTATCAACAGCAAACATAAACTGTCAGTGCACAACAAACCTGAAATATGTCAATAACATATAGAGCAAATTTAATTTATTATGACAGTAACATTATCCATGCTAAACTGATCCTGGTGCTGATTTCCTATATGATTTAAGAAATAAAATAATTTCAAAAAGCTTTCAAAGAACTGAATTCTAATGGACCCAACTTAGGTTCTTCTCTTCATACCATTCCTCGTGAACACGTTTCAAAAAATACCTCCTTTGCAATTATCTTATTATTACATTTAAATTTCTGAACAAATTAGGCAATTTCTCATTTAGGACTGCTTGGCCTCCTGTTTCATATGTGAGACTCTTAGAAAGTATATCTGGTAGGGAATAGGATGGTGCCTCAGTTCCTTCAGGATATAGACCAAAGAGGTTTGCACAGTAATTCCAATATTAAACCTGAACACTAACATGAATCATGATTACAATTTTTATTGTGACTGATTTAAAGTCCATTAAAAAGTCTGCCCCCAAGGCTTTAATGGCAGCAAAGACAGACCATCAGTTTTTCACTGTGGAAATCCAACCATGGACGTTCAAGTTCCTGATTGTGCGAATAAATCAGAATTTAAGACACTGCAATGACTCAACATAATCTTTGTTATCTACTGTTTCTAATACAAAGTGAAGGAAAATGTGGAACTTAAAAGGTGAGTGTTCAGCCAGAAACTGGAATTTATTGCGGCAAATCAAGGAAAATGGAAATTCTAATGGAGGATTCAGCAAAGGTTCTGTCTGAAACTGATGGTCTATCAGGAGAGACTGTGAAACAAACCAGTAGTCCGTAGGCATTATATACCCAGGCAATCTCCAAGAAGCCATGGGTGAAGCAGGCAAATTGCTGGTTGTGGGGTGCATGATCTTTCATTTGGAACTTCTTTGGTTTTTAGCATACCAGATTGTAAAGAAAGGTTCTGCAGATCCTTTCACATGATGTTTATTGTTTATGTCATGAAAACTAGTAGAAACTATAGCAGAATGAGNCCCCACCCCCCGCTTTCTAAAAGCATACTGCATACTGTTGGTGTTTTCCAACAAAATGTTTTTGACAAGCTCCAATGCCAAAGGCTAAATGAGTCTAAATAGCCATGGTATAAGAAGGAACATCCTTGAATGGAAAAATAATGGAAACAGCAAACAGTGGAATGAAGAACAAATGCAGATCACAAGCAGGTTTTCACAGAAACCTCTGCTAAGCACCATGGTTTTCAATAAACTGATCAATGACATGAAAAATAGGTGAAAAATCAAGCGGAAAAAATCCACAGAAGATTTTGAAGTACTTGGGACAAATATAAACTGTAAGTAAATGCAAGATGTTACAAGGCAAAGAAATTGAGTAATAACATAAAAGATTAAACCTAATACAGACAAATATTAAGTTATGTGTATGAAAAAAAACCAACAGTCCAACAACAAAAAAATGAAGTTTTGTCCAAAACAGTGCATTATATTTATATGCTCCCAGCTCATATAATTTTATGTTCTCACTTTTAAAAAAGCAGGGAGACTAGCTGGAAATTATCCCATTAGGGAACTGCTATGAGGTACATCAGAAAAAAAATCTACACCACAACATGTACACACATTGGAAACAATTGTATAGTGCCACTCATAAAGACAGAGGAATGTATTCAGAGAGTCAAACATACTGTGAAGAGCAGTTGTGTTTCCAGATCCTTTCTAACTCAGTGCAGATTTGCCCTGCAGTGAGTAACAGTGTCTGGGAGATGAGATTAGCATTAAAATGGACAAAGACAAATTAGCTGCTTCATATTAATTCATCATTTTTTCAGCATCCTTTATTAGCTAACTGCCCTACATCACCTTAGGCTTTTGTTGTCCTAATTTTCACTACAGAAAGTCAGAAGTACATAGAAGACATGCATAGTGACAACTTTTTAATGCTGATTTTTCAGCATACACGAGTGGTCTTTTTGTTGTTTTTTTTTGATTTTTGCATTTGGACAGGTTGTTTTAGCTTGCCTGGATAAAGCCATTTTTGTCATTCTGGTGGCCAAGAGTGAGCAAAATGTTTGCAAACGTAAAATAATTTTTCCCTTCAGCTACAAAAGTCAGATGGTGAAGGATGCAAAATAACTGTTCTAGCAAGAAGGTGGTGTCTTGTTCCAAAATTTTTCTCCAAAGAGATAGTGTGAAACATCTTTTAAATTGTAAGATAGCAAAATCAAGATTAGTCTTGGCTGAATACTAATCTGGATTTAAAATGGTCTTTCAGTATAGATAGAGACCGTGAGATGTGAGAACCTTCTGAGCTGTTTCAAAAGAGGATCTGATATACACCAGAGGGTCCTTGACTGTCTACCAAATCTGACTCATAACCGGGCAGGTAGGAGAGCAGAAAGATCCACAATTGTTTGTATGCGTTTGTATGTACATAGTCTTAAACGCTTTAGTCACTAAGAAATTCTTCTGACAAGTCATCCACCATCAAAATACCAAACAGATTATTTCCACGCACTAAAAGAAACAATTAACGAACACTGAATTTCCTTTCATAACTGTGTGTGTCCCTTTCTTGAAGTGCTCATCCACTAATGGGTACCAGGGGTCCACCAAGCGAGTGGTGCAGGAGGTCAGTAATAACCTTTTCTTACTCCAAGCAAGATTACTCTTCATTCTGTTTAGACACAACTAGCTTTGAAGTTCTCTAGGAGCTGCTGCTGCAAAATGTGAAAGTCCTGTTTTGCAACACTACATTTTATTCCAATTGTGCATTAAAGGAAACTTCCTCATTCCAACATTATGAAAAACTCAACATCTAGTAATATAAAAAAACACCTAATTTAGTTTCAGCTGCCTGAAAATAACTTATCAAATCACTTACAGAACCCAAGTTCAAGTTTGCTTCTTTAATTATATATTTACCTAGTGGCTGGGAACAGGATATTTTTAAGTGAAGGTTAATTGATTCTGCAAGACAGGTCTGAGATTGCAAATTTGAGATAGAAAAATCCTCATACCAAAAATTTCCTTTAAATAACCTCTTTGAATTCGTAGATCAATTATACAGCTTTTAAAATTTTTCATAGAAAAAAACAGGTGAGATTTTTCTTGGTTGTCACTTGTTGCCAGTTGTAATTTTAGTACGGTTTTTTCTGACTTTTTTTTTTTTAAATCTTCCTTTTCTCCTCCAAAACAAAAAATAAAAAATAATTTTTTAAAAGAATCAGCAAATAATGGCAGTTAAAAACCACAGTACTTTGATGCAAGCAAATGTCACTGAAAATTTCCAACCAGTCCTGTTCTTTTTCCCAGGTGTTACCTCAAAAGCAGTATTTTCAGGATTTCTCGTATCGCAGCAGAATGAAAGAAACTGCTGCAACTCTTAGCTCAAAGTTAGGGCAAATAAAAATAATGTTTCACTTCAATTTCACACTCTAGTTTCATTGCAAATAAATGCTAATCAGTTAGGAGAAATCTTAACATTGTTTCAGGGAAAAATTTCCCGGGGCTAAATGAGCTTATTCCTTTTTATTATGGAAGTTGATTATAAGAAATTAATTACTTGTACCGAGGAACAATATGACCTCATAATAGATCAGATAAGAACTTTCTCACATGTACTGAACAAAGAATGTCAGTCACAGCCAATGTCTCACTGCCGTGCAAGTCTTGTATCTTTCTCTAGCAGAAAGACCATCACTTCAGCTTCTTCCTTAAATGTGTTACAGGTACTGCAATATTGGATGTTCTGTCAGTCAGCACAAATGTTATTAAAAGAACCCCAACCAACAACAATCTACCAGCAGAATTCTTCAGGACACAATATTAGTATGTCAGACACAACAGTGCAACTTAAGGCTTTTAAATTGCCCCAGCCCCAATCCTAATGATAAAAATAGGTCAAAATAGTCCCAAGACATGCTGTCATTTCTGAAACTAGTTTTGTTACACTAAAGTTTCACAATTTTATGATAATAAAGACAGATTTTTGAAGAAACTGCTACTTTTTGGAATGATGCACAATGCAGCTGAGACCAGAGAGCCCTTCTGAAAAGCAGTATTCTGTATTATATGAGACACAACACTATGCCTAGCTGGTTCTGTAAATTCTCACTATCATGTAAAGTTTTAACTATAAATAATTTAGCTGTTAAATATAATATTCTTCTTTAGAAGAACACCATAGCAATTGCTTTTTTTCTCAAATTGGGGATTCACAGAAATAAACTAAGTTCTTGGAGCACAAGCTGGTTTTTTGTACTGAGTCATGCTCATGAAAGGTTCTGCTATACTGTTTTGGTTTATGGCAGTGTCTCATGTCAGTAATACACTATCAAATGTGTGCATTCAGCTGTTTCAGACATTCAGTTATCACAGTAATAGTGTATTGTAAAATGGTTTCTTTATTTGGGGGGGTTAATTTTTAGTATACATTAAAATAAGATACTTCATGTACTACAAGGATGAACCACGGCTTCACTAACTGTTTTGCAAATTCTTTCCTTCTCAGTCATGATGTGGATAAAATCATGCCACTAGATGTGGACTTACTGGTCACCTAAAAATAGATATCCAGTCCTGTTGTGTAATCAGTAAATTGACACCATGACCAAAGATAATGAATAGAGTTGATTTAGAATCATAGAATGATAGAATCATTAAGGCTGGGAAAGACCCCTGATATCATCAAGTGCAACTGTCAACCTAGAACCTGACCATGTTCATCAATAAACCATGTCCTGCAGTGGCATATCCACAGGTTTTTTGAACACTTCCAGAGAGAGTGACTCCACCACTTCTGTGGCAATGCTTGACAACCCTTTCCATGAATATTTTCCTAATATCTAATCTAAATCTCCCTGGAGCAACTTGAGACCATTTCCTTTCATCCTGTCACTTGTTACCTGGGAGAAGAGACTGACACCCACCTGGCTACAACCTCATTTCAGGTATTTGTGGAGGCTGATAAGGTCCCAGGCTTAGCAACCCCAGCTCCCTCAGCTGCTCATCAGACTTGTGCTCTGGACCCTTTCCCAGCTCCGTTGCCCTGCTCTGGACATGCTCCAGTATCTCAGTGTGATTCCTGTTGTGAGGGGCCCAGAACTGAATACAGGATTTGAGGTCTGGCCTCACCAGTGTCCGGTACAGGGGGACAATCACTGCCCTGGTCCTGCTGGACAATTATTTCTTATAGAGGCTTGGATGTCACTGGCCTTCTCGGCCACTTGGGCACACGCTGGCCCATGTTCAGCTGCTTTCAACCAGCATCCCCGGGTCCTTTCCCGCTGGGCAGCTTTCCAGCCACTCTGTCCCCAGCCTGTAGTGCTGCCTGGGGTTGTTGAAAGGAAACTATGATCAACAGTACCAAAGGCATCTCTAAACAGTATTCAAGTATGTTTCTAACTTCATTTTGCATCTGAACTCTAGCCAAATTTAAAAATACTGGCATTGCAGAACTTTGTTCCTAAATTTGAAATCAGTTTCAACAACACTGATAATAGCCAAGAAAATTTTCAGTAACAAATGCTCTCAAATTTTCATCTCATACACTTTTATGAGTGCACAAGTACATAATACTTACTATTCACCAACACTGTTGCAGACTGCATCTCCTGAAATGAAGAACTCTGATCCTGATTTTTCTTTGATTATCATTTAACTAAGATCAATTTCATCGAAGTAAACAAAATGAAACAAATAAGAAAGCAGGCTTTCAAGGGCTCTTCAGCTGAACACATAAAATTAAGGCACAGATGTTTTTACCCTTTTAATTAATTCTCATACATAACACTGCTTTCTTTTGCCATAAATTTGATCAGGTACACCAAAATTAAGTTAAGCTAGAAGAGGAATAAAAGTTTTGATGGTTCTGAAAATTCACGGTACAAGATTATTTCTTCAAAACTTTAAGTAGGTAAAAGTTGTTGACAGACTATTTATATTATTAGTAGTTGAGAAGTAACACTGATGCATGCAGTAGCTCTGTAAAAATCTTAGATCTTATACATGTTCCGGAGAGAAACTATAGTTCTGACACATATTGTTCAAAGCACAATCCCTGAGGAAAAAAAAAGGAAATATCTTTGTTCATCTAGAACAATATTTTACAATGGAAGAATGACAGAATGACAGAATGAAAGAAAGAAAGAAAGAAAGAAAGAAAGAAAGAAAGATAGATCAACAGCAAGAATGAACAAAAGAAAAAACTAATATATTAATGAACAAAAGAACAAATAAAGAAAAGAAGGGAGAGAGAGAAAAATAGAGAGAAAGAAGGATGAAAAGAAGGATAGAAGGAAGGAAGAGGCAAGCGAGCAGGCCTGGCCCTTTATCCCTTTTATGTAGGTACATTTCAACACTTAAGGTATTTATAGTGTTAAGGGCAAGCCCAAACCCTTGCAGTCAGACTGCACTCATGAAAAAAAGTACTTCTGGTAAGTTTTTTTTTCAAATCTGGACATATATTGTCTTGAAGATGCTATAGAAGTGACTGAAATGTTTCATAGGAAAACTACAGATTCTTGCACAAGATTCTTCCAAGGAAGCTCAGCCATTGAAGAGCGCATGAAGAATCATTTACCGGATTGGGGATAAAGGAACACAAACCTCATTTTGATGTGACTTTCGTATTCTGCAAACTAAGCATTTCACCAGTGCTGTGAAAAGAAGCAGATAAAGCAAAAGTCCAAGGACTACAGACTGGAGATAAAAAGGAATGAAAGATCAGCAGGAGCTAGAACAAAACAAGAAGCTTAAATATGGGCACAAGAAAAACAGATGCTAGGAAATAGATTGAAAAAGCCAGTAATCAGAGTAATAGGAAACTGAATTTTAAATACATCTTAGCTGTTGTGAGAAAACAAAAAAAGGAAAATATGCATGCAGGAATAAGAGGAGATTTATTATTCTTCGGTCAGTTCTAGAAGGAAAAAGTTTCTGGCAGGTTAAGAACTAAGACCACTGCTGATCAGCATGAACTAGTGTATCACTGCACTGCACTTACTCCATAAGTTCATCTATATCAACATTGCAGCTTAAGCACATTTAGGCACGGCACTGTAATGGTGTGCCAGGGCAGACCTGCATATTATTGGAGACACTTTGCCCCAGGGAGCTGAAGAGACTGAGTGTATCTGAAACTCCAGACAGCAGAAATGGAATGACTGAAGGAAGACAATGGAGAAAGACAATACTACTGGAAAAAATCAACAAGAGGGCAACATCAGAATGAAGGCTTAGGAAAATACAAACATGCAGTGTCATGCCTGACGGTACTCTCTCATTCAGCACCCACATGACAAAATATCCAGACTTCAGAGCAAACCACTAAGAAGAACAGAATATAATCAACCAAAAAATGAACAGGCAGGAGTTTTCACACACATACCTCCAGAGGTCCACTGACATGTTTCCTACCATGAAAAATTCATCCTTGCTATAGCGAAGGAGGACTCTCAGCCATTTGCTATTGTTCATGAAAAGCAACATGTTCATGCTTTCTGCCAATCAGAACTTCTTTGGGAGAAAAATATTCCTCTTTTAATCTTGCAAGACATACTTCTCAAAGTCCCATATGACCAAGTAGTGAGGTACTTATGCAACCCCCGAAACTGCAAACTGGTATGAATAAAAATGTTGGTTTAAAGATGAACTATACCTGTAATTACACATTTTTAAGAAAGATAGAACTCTTTACTTCCTAAAGGCAAGTGCAGGAGGGAAAAGTCAGTACTATTCATTATCATCTATAAAATTATAAGATTGCTTTCAATGTTTGTACCCAGTGTCTTGTTATCATGGGAGGCACCTGCCTCTATTCTAAGGCTTTATAAGGTGGACTAGATGATATTATGATTGTACTTAAGAAATGACATGAACTCTAGAAAATATGACTTGAAGCATCAATTCTGTCTGCATGAGTGTTGGACTCTGGTTCAGAAAGGAAAAGAAAGGACATAGATTTAAGACTTGGAGTTTCACTACAGGGAACAAAGACTCTGAATAGAAATTCTACTTACTCTGGATAACTTTTTTATTTCTTCCTGCCTTCCTCAATTATTTTGACTCTTATTCTATGATAATGGGACAAAGAGCCCCCCAAATACAGAAACTTCTCAGTGAGACCAAACACATAATATGGTGAAGAGATCACCTCACAATACTAAAAGACCATCTCAAAGATGACCTTGCACAATGAGTCCTGACCAAACTGCACTATAAGAACAGATATCACAGAACTTGACCAACTGCACAGTAGGTTGCAACTTGATTTTTATAGTCATCTGTGGGCTGGCACAGAAGAGAAGGATGTCAGTCTATGGCTACAGAAGCTACTTTTATGTGAGAATAAGCTGGTTTGGATATTTTGGATTCAGATCCTTGAATCCCTGTAGCTCAGAAAGCATTGCCTTTGTTTTCTGCCTCATTATGACTGGGCTACACCATGTCGTTCTGCACAATGAGAATGTACAGACAGCTGTTGAAAATGATTGTTCATTTTGGTTTATTATTTTTTCTCCTGATACAGAAAAGTGCGTGTAGCCTCATGTTCTGAGACTTCTCTGAATGCTTTTAAGCACATAAGATTCTCCTGGAAATGGGGATTTATATTAAATGTTCCAGGACCAGAAATAATTATACTGGCCAAGTACGATCTTAAGATACCACTTTCCTCACAAGAGTAGCTCGAGAATAACAGATCTTATCCTATCTGCTGCCACCAGCAGGTGATGTTTGCACCAGCACATTTTATGAATAAATGAGCTGCAAACTCCCTGTTCTCCACATATATATGGTCTACACTTTTAGTAAATCGGTACAACTCACAAAATTTTCTTATTATTTTCACTGAACAAGTTAATAATATGAATCAGTTTAACAGAGATGCCATAAAACAGTCCACAGGAGGTTCATTAATTCGCTATGCAAATTACATTTTAGATCAATCGCCTACAAAACCAGCAGGATCTAAATACTTTCTGAAAAACAAAAATAATTATATGAACTGGTATTTTTGTTTGGTTAAATTTCAAGTCAGTATATATAAATATAGTTACTGGTATTTGCAGTTCAGCAACTTTTCCAGCCTACTACCAATTGCGTGCAAAGTGCATGAAAAAGGAAGAATATAAATGGTCAGAATGGAGAAACAGTCACTTATATAGAAGTAATAGCAATTGTTGCCCCTGTTATTCTTCACAGTTTTATTCTGTATTTCTTATTCTGTTTGACTTTCAAATTTCTTACATTAAAAAATTGTCTATTATGGTGGAATAGCACCTAGTTCAAAAAATTTATTTCTATCACTTTTTTGAACATATGGCTACAAGTCAATCATATGTCTTCAATTTATGGGATATTTTTTTAGTTACCATTTTTGCTCAGGAAAAGCAAGTTAAATAGGCAAAATTTGTTCAGACACCTGTGTAAACATACAGCTGTGAACTGTTTGCATTCATGATATTTTATTCTTCCAGAAAAAATGTTATTATGGAAAAATACTAAAAAGTAGAAAAAAAATGCATGGTCTTTTAGAACTGTGTGCACTGTACATGCAGTTACATGATAATCATTGCAATCTCAGATACAATTTCAAAAATAATTTTTTTAAGCATGAAATAATTGAATTTATAAAAAGTCATGTAGTTCTCTGTGTGCTTTCCTAATCTTAAATAGCAAATCCTGTATTGAAAATACCATGCATCTGTTTATGCTCTATGTAGCTTTTAGTCTGGAAATTGGGATTGAAATTCCATGAGACTTTCTCTCACCAGACGTCAGTGCTTTTTAGGTTTAAAATGCTCACAAAATAGAATTTGTCACAAATAGACACTTATTTGTTCTTCAACTAAACCAAGGACCTTGGAGGAGCATAAAAGGCTTAAAAGCCCACTAAAAAGCTCAAAACATGTTAAACTGTTTTCTAGAGGCTATTCTGAAATAGATCTTGGAGAGTTTCAGTTTAGTTACTTACTGTTGCCAACCTGTGGTACACTAAACCGTGCAACTGTTGTGATGACTATAGTAGTATAATGAACACGGGTTTTCAGCATAAGTTAAAATACTGACTTTTTGCCCGAAAACTCAAGTTTTTATTCAGAGAAATGAAAAAATGAACATGATTTTATGGAACCTAGAGTTACCTGAACTTTCAGGATAATCGATTGGGAATGCTCAGACCTCAATTCCAACAACTGCATTAAAAGAAATTTACAAAAATTAGAATTAAACTGGAACAACTGAGCAAGCTCCACTCAAAACGCTTCATAAAGTTCTGTTTAAGGTGCTTTCTTTCACAGTGGATGCCAGTTCCCAAAAGTAGCAGGAATTAGAGCTCTTGCTTTAAGATACCTGCAACCGTTTGTGAATGGAGGGGGAACTGCCATCACCGCTTTTTCTTTCCAAATAAAAAGAAGTGGTTTTCCTCCAGGCATGAGGCTTCACATTTAGCAAATGGGATTTATTTGTGTGTGGCAAGTAGTCAAGTATTCAGTAAATTGTTCAGTTGCACAGAAAATAGAGCAAAAACAATATTCTGCTTGCTTGTTCTTCATATGGAACAAAGGAATGAAGAAAAACCATCACAGAATTCTGAATTGCACAACATGTGTGTCTATTCGTATTAGGACAAGATATAAGACACATTCCTGTCCATTCAGCTTTGGATGGGTCCTGATATCCCTTCCAGTCAGGGATAGGTCCTCAGAAACCTAATTTAGCAGGTAAAAAACTCAATATATGTTCAAATTTAATTTTGAAAGAATGTGTTTGTCAAAAATATCTAATGAAACACTCTGCTTTGTTTAACCATCTGTTAAATTCCAATTTACAGGTCTTATGCTACTTTCATGGTATACACACACGATTACTAACTTGAAATTAGTTCTGACCAGCCGTAGGGCATATGAAGTGGCCTAAAGTCTTAGAATTAAAAGCCTTATCTTATCTTTTCTTCTGCTGAAATATCCACTGTTTCTTCAAATCTAAGAGTACAGAAGTGCACTTTCACTTATTCGAAGACTTTATAAATTATTACACCAGTACCTATTTCTATACCTCTTTAATGCCAGTGGGTCACTTCAGTGCATTGCAGGTATAGTAAAAGTCTGTAGAAACAGACTTAGATTAAACCAAAGTAGCAAAGAAAATTTTGCTATTAAATACCATTGGATTTGCATATTTCAGTCGTCCCGTCATTTAACCAATCCATGGAGAGTGGAATTTCTTCAGATTTACTTTTTTCTTTCTTTTCTCCTGGACATTTACACTTCTGAGACATAGAGACAAGAATTCAAAGAAATTGTAATATGACTCAAAACCACACCATAACTACATTTCAAAAATTTAGTGCAAGATTGCACCTAAATATAAATGATATAATATTTATATTAATGTTTTGACACTATAATATGAAAATGTAATGGTCAAAATTAGTGATTAAAATGCAACTAATATTTAACACTGACGGGAACATATTTTTTGAACTAAAATATCTCTCCTACATCGTACAAAAGCAGTCTGACAGGTTTAACAAGGAAAAAGACAACTGATGAAAAACATTAGTGTCTAGTCTGCTCCTCTGCTCTGCTCTGCTCTGCTTTGGTGAGACCCCACCTGCAGTGCTGCATGCAGCTCTGGGATCCTCAGCACAGGAAGTACATGGACCTGCTTCAGTGAGTCCAGAGGAGGGCCAGTAAGATGATTAGGGGGGTGGAGCACCTCTTCTATGAGAAAAGGCTGAGAGAATTTGGGTTGTTCAGGCAGGAGAAGAGATGGCATCAGCGTGACCTAATTGCAGCCTTCCAGTACCTGAGGGGAGCTACAAAATGGAGTAGGACTTTTTACAAGGCCATGTCGTGATACAAAAGGAAATGGCTTTAAACTGAAAGGGAACAGGTTGCACTAGATATTAGGAAGAAATTCTTTACTTGAGGGGCGGAAGGGGGCGGGGGGAGGGGGATGCGGGTGGTGGTGAGGCACTGGAACAGGTTTCCAGAGAAGTTGTGGATGCCCCATCCCTGAAAGTGTTCACAGCCAGGTTGGGTGGGGCTCTGAGCAACCTGATGTATTAGAAGGTGTCCCTGCCCATGGGTTGGAACTAGATGGCCTATAGTTGTCCCTTCTAACTCAGGCTATCCTACGATTCTATGATTCCTTTTAGGTCTGTTTTGATAAAAATGGCTTCAAGTTGGTAATTTCAGTTTCAGGACTATGTTCCTTTCAAGCAAAAAAAAACCAGACATCAAACATTGGTTAGCTGCGTGAGCAAAGAAGTAGTAAGGAAACAATCTGCAAAAATATTTTTTTTTAAAAAAAGTGGTCTAGCTCATAAACTCAGAAAAGACTGTGATGAGCTTCAGTTATTCTAGAACCTAGTGACTGAAAATGATGGACTGGGATATTCCAGCTGTCAGAAAGCTACCAGGAGAAACAGTGGAAAATGCTAGAAATGTCTGTGTTCCCAGCAGCTGTGGAACTAAATGCTATTTACAGAGCCTGCCACAAATGATAACATTTTTCCCAGAAAAGTCTTGAAATCTGTGAAAAGCTAAGAGGGAGGGAGGGAGAGATGAACAGTTTGCTGGGAAGGTAATTTCCTCTGCAGTTGCCAAAATCTGACACAGTTAAGTTGACACGGATATTTTCTGCATCACTCTTCTAATTGGTAACTACACCCCTTAAATGTTTTAAACAGAAACAGATGCTTCTGTCTTAAAGTTGTTTTGCAAAGCAAAAGGGAAACAGAACCATGGACGAGTGGTCTTTTATGTTGAGAAGAATTGATTTTGCAAGGATTACAAATACTTCTTTGTGGAATGAAAACTATGAGAGCTTAAAAACTCCTCTGAGCTTAGAATAGTAATTTATATAGGACAATGTAATAAGGTAATTGTCCTTCCCAAGCTCGTTCTTCTATTCACTGATAAACACTTTTAGGAGGAGCAAAATCATATTATGTTATGGAACATATCATGGGAAGAGAGTTACTTGGAAAATATTTTCCTGCTCTAGTGCTGCCATTCATGTTCTTTGTCATGTAGATGAAGACCAAATCCTGTCAGACACCGTCGCTCTACAGCTCATTCTCCATTTGTAGAATAAGTAAATCACCTCCCTATACCTCTGTTTCCATTTTTGATGAGCAAATTCCTCAGGACAATAACTCTTTTCAGTACATATCAGAGGCAACAAGATGGAGCCAAATTGATATCTGGGAATTTTAGGCATTAAAGGTTGTAAACAATAACTTACAATAAAGGGAAGGGAAAAGCAAAGTAATAGCCACTGTAAATACACAAGTCTGACGCAGCACAGAGGTCTTTTTCAAGTCTGTTACAAGCAAATTTAGGTCTTTCCTTTTCTGTAGTCCCAAGAAAGTGCCAGAACTGCAAAATCATTTCTAGATTTACTTGATACTGTAATTCACTTATGTTCACTGCTCTATCATTTTCAGCCATTCCATGACCCTGCATGTTTATCTTTCTTTGTTCCTTTGAAGAGCACGTGTAATAGTGTTATGATCTCTTCCTTGAGAGAGGATCATACTTGATACTAAAATGCAGGTAAATAGTGATATCGCATGCTATTTTGTTTAACATCCCTTTATACAGGCCATAAAAATGTACATAATTTAAAAATTATTATAGTCTGCTATTCAGTAACTCTGCAATGCAAAATGATTCTAAGCAATTGCTTACTAACTAAAGAGAAGGTCTGTAAGAGTAAGACAATAAATAACTGGAAAAAAGTTCAGTCATGGCAGCATGAAAAACAAGTAAAAACATTAGTGAGTTTCAGAAGCAGCCCTGATATTCACTTAAAAAAGAGGTTTTTGTTTTGTAGACTTTTCATAGCCACATACATAGTTTAAATTTTGTTTGTTTGTAATTATTTTGAAAATTGTCCATGTGATGTCATGCAAGCTTAGGCAACAGTGATGTCTACAATTTGATTAGACTGCAGTCTCATCAAACATCTATGACTAAACAGCTTTCTACCCCTTTTCTTGTGATACTCCTTTCTAATTGAATTAACTTCTCAGTCTTAAAATTAGGTTAGGTTCTTTTTAAACTCATCTACAAAACAATCTCATACCCAGTAATTCTTAAACGGCAATCATTTTCCCTACGAGTATCTACCCACTAGATACAGGAGAACTCAACTCATTTGTTCAAACACCATCGCCAAGGCCATACCTTTTCAATATCTAGGATATTAGCTATGGCATAGGAGCTACAGGAAAACTGTGATCTTCAAGCCATAGGCCAGGCAGAATATTCTAGGATGGTGCAACTCCAGTCTTGGAGAGAGTTCCACTTCACCAGACCTTTACAATCTGTGTTAGAAATTCCCTTCTCACACCAAGTATGAGTTGTGCATACGCCAGCATCAAGCCTTGCACAACTCACCAGAAGCGTGCTGCCTGTTCATTCATGAAATAACATTGCCTGAAAGCAGCTGAGTAGTTACCCTACAAAAGTACTCCAAGTTTCAACTTGCTACTTCATCAGTAAGAAATTGGAATCCCGTACATCAAAAAGTAGTTCCAAATGCCAAGACATGCAATTCTTTTTGAGCGAATATTCTCTTTGAATATTCTGAAATCTGGAAGAATTTACTTGGATAGTTCATGCACCACTAAGTAACAGAAACATACAGATAAAATAGAATAAAATATATAATGAACTAGTACAATGTTTTTAGTGTGTAAAAATATCTTCATGAACAGTATCTGCATTATGAACTTTACCTAAATATCATTTTTTTAAATATAAATAGATATTCACAACGAGGACAATATAACAGTGGTAAAGCAAGAGGTGAATTCTGGCATTTGCTTTTGCTCCTTTTGGGAGTTCTAATGCATGTTTTCTTTCAAACATATTTGCTTTTGAAAGCATCCATTTGGATTAACAGAGCATGGTAATAATTGGCATTCTCTTCTGTAACACTAATGACCCTGTTTTATCTTTTTACCAGACAGTTTTAGTCAGAATAGAAACCAGCTTCTTGCCTACCACAGAACAGAGATAGAGGACAGTATTGAACATTAACTTTAAAAGTTAATTGAAAGAGTAACTCTAAATTTAGAGTAGTATTCAGGGACAGTCCTTGCCATCCCTCTGCTGCCCTGAATCTCTTTCTGGTTGAACAAATCTACTCATCTTTAACAGGCACAACTGAAATGGGCCTGGAGGCAGGAGATGCACTTCTCCAGTGAGGAAAGAAGAAACAAGTTGAAATAATGCAAGTTTTCCAATAAAAACCTATCCACTTTTTGAGCTGATTGCTTCTACTCAGGCACATAGGCAGGGTTTCCTGTGGCAAGAGTGAGGGCCTGTTAACCCCAAAGTCATGCTTACAGTGAGGAGAAGTAAACACTAATGAAACATGGAGTGGCTTTTTTCAATAGAAATAAAGCATACACCAAAAGGAACAAAGATGTGGCTGTCTAGCAAGGGGTCATGGGAATAAGCATTTGGTGGGGAATCAAACAAGGCTGTTTTGAGTGAGATCCCACAGGGATTAGCAAGGCCCAATGCTATTTGACATTTACACTAGTGATCTGGAGGCAAATATTAAAACACTGCTCATAACTCTTGCAGACAGACAGATTGGTGGGAAGCTAAAGAATGATCAGTCCAGCTACAGCAAGAAGCCCCCCTGCTTTTCAGAGGAGTCCCACTGATGGCTAAGGTCATGCTTTTTGAAAACTAGAACAAATAATGCATTTTAATCTAAACAAATGTAGAGCTGGACACCAATGATCAAGGAATGCAATCAATACCTAACATATGGGAGAATCCTGGGAACAGTAGGAAAAGACTAGTGCTGCCTCTGAATATAAGTAATAGTGAGAATGGAATGCTATGTGGAGGTGTGGGTTACACAATCTTAAAAAAAAGCTAAAAAACTGGAATGTGTGTGACAAAAGTCATTGAAATTAAAAGAGTGATGCGTAAAAACAGAGGAAAACTCAGGTATGAAAGTTGAAGCCAGACAAGTTCAAATTATGAAAAAAGTCTCCAGCAACAGGGGCAATTAATCATGATAATCCAGTTACTGAGACAAAAAAAAAGGATTGTCTGCCTCTTGCTCATCAAGGAAGAAAGATAACAGTTAGCCAAATGAAAGTTACTTGGCCCGCACATGTACAAAAATCCAACCATTTTAAAAGCTAGAGACTGTTCAGGAAATTAAAATGTCAGAAAGGTTGCTGGAATATATATGAGGATTTCTGCAGTCAGAATTCAGACCCTTCGGCCATACTACATTTCAGAACACTACAATAAAGAAAGCTGAACGACCCGGAAAACAAGGATCTGACTCCTTCTGATCATGCTGTAAAGAGTTCTTGGTTTATTTTCATTACTGTTCTGAATATCTAATATTATTTTACTGCTATAACTTCTCTCCTGCTGCCAAATTAAGAGATTCATTAGTAAAAACGTGCTGTTTTGTCAATAATGAGTTTTACCATGTGTTAGCATTTCTGATAAATTTTCTGTTGTGGCAAAAAGAAAATTTTATTTCAAAACACTTTTGAAGGAAAAAAGAGACTGAAGTTAAAGAAGCTTTACATTAAAAACACTTTTTAATTTTTATGGAGGTTATTTTTTCTTACTCTGTATCTTTCTATATTTCTAAAGAAAGTATATTTCTATATTTTTATAGAAAATTCAGTGTGATCAATTAAAAAAAAAACGACAAACTTGGATTAAGGATTTTTCTTGAATCCATTAAATAAATTATTCCAATAAACTTTCAGCCACTAACCTTCTTCCAGAATTTCAGGAAATAGACATGAAAGCATCATCTTTAGGACAGTCTTTAAATAAATGTTTCCTGAAGTAGAGTTGAAGTAACATGACTGATAAAGCAGCAAGCCTATTCAGGGTGCCTTCTTTTAGGTTGTATCATGCTGGTTTGATTCAATCTACTAGTAATAGAAGTTTCTGACACTGAAAAGAAGTTTCAAAAAGTGTTTTTTACAAGTGACAAATAATAGATCTACTTCCAAAAGTGCATAGTCAGAGAATCAGGAATAGTCTGTATATTGCAACCCTTGAAAACACAGCCTGACAGAAGGAGGAAAACAGACCTCTTTTTTCACTTCTTTTCACCTATTTCATGCAGTTATTCTGTTTAATTCATAACATACCCAAGCAGAACCTGAATGTTCTATACTTACATTCATAACCATTTCAGACATATTGCATTATATTCTGTAATTACAGCAATCTTGTACATCGCTTCAGTCTCTATTACTCAAAGTTTCATTCTAGTAGATTCTTTTTTTCATTTGACTTGTAAGCAATTGAAAATTCAATGACTCACAGAACTGCTCCATTTTTGAAGAGCTGCAGAATTGTTTATATAAATATGGTTCTATGAACAGCAAGTCTGTCTGCAATTCCTGTAAAACTGCTGAGACACACCATGTGATTGTTGTCAAACCACAACTGTCACATATATTATAGACTCAGTCTAACCCTTTTCAGAATGAGGGATTTATAATCTCACTTATACACTCCACAAACTGCACATCAGATCTTTTCTGTTAAGCTTCAGAGTAAAAGAATAGCAAAGCATGACTCACAGTCTTGAAAAAAACATGACCCTCTCTTGGGGAAAAAGTACATGCAATCTCTACAGGATCTGAGCTGACGCCATGCAAGAGAAGGCTGGCATGACTAAACAGTAAGAATCTATATCAGCTGCCATTACCACAGCTTTTGTCTGTATAATATGAAATACGGAGCTGTCAAGGTCTAACTGTTTGCAGTAGGTATAAATAGTCCTGTTGTATTTTGCATTCCAAGCTCATAAGTTTTGCATCTCATATTGTCAGTAGCTGTTCACCCTCCAGAAGGAAGTGAGCTGCAGCCTCCCCCCAGGCACCCCTGCCACATACCTGGGTGTGCAGACGTGTGTGCTGCCATGTAATTGAACTTTTGCCAGTGACACAGATGGTTGCACACACATTCCTCACAATCTTGAGAACTGATCTTAATGCCTGAGGGACTCTTGACAACCATGCTGACAGTTGCTTGTGTAAGTGACAAAATCTGTGCCCCCATGTCCAAGGTCCTTTTAAGAGGGAAGGAGACAGAGGGCAGCTGGCAGGGTGAGGGGACAGCTGACCACAGCTGCTTACCTGCTGGAAACTCTGCTCCAGCATTTCCTCTAGGACACAGAAACAATAAGGGGTGAAATTTGTCCTCTATTCCAGACAGAACAATCAGGTATTGTTACACTGCACTTCACAAAACTCTTTCCCAGTCTAAATAAGGAAAAATTAATCATTTGTGTATGTGATGTGCCATACAAATGTGGCTTGACAAGGGCATTGTGCGCGGTTTGCAGTCTGGCCTTACTGTGCATAAAGTGAAACCCCAAGCTACAATGTTATGGGCTATGTGACCTGAGTACTATCCTGTACCCTGCGCCCCTAACTCCATCGGTCTCCTTAATTCCTTCACACTTCCAGCTATGCAGGCCCTGGTAGTTGAGACTGCATGCCTACTGCAGACTCTGCTAACAAAACCCTGAATTTGTCATTTTACCACACTACTTTGAAGAGTCATAACAGATTTGCTCAGATTTTTCTTCAGAATTAGTATCATTTTCTTCAGAGGTCATTTATAACTACAGGTGTCAGCTGTTTAGTTATCACTTTTATCAGATCATTATGTTATGGGCCATTACCACAAGTTCTCTTTATCACTTCCTTTGCACATTTTATATTTCATGATGTATTATACCTCTTTAGCACAATACAACCACTTTTACTATGCTTAACTAAAAATTGCCCTTAAGGCCTCAAACATATAAATCACTGCCTTCCCTCGCCCACAATGTTTTGTTTCAAAAAATGTATGTAGACATACTACAATCCAAGTAAAGTAAGCAAGAGTAGTCATGAGAAACAATTTAACTTCCATTCAAAAGTTCACTGGCATTCTACACCATAAACAAGAATGGGAAAAAACCAAAAAAAATTCTTAACAGTTACTTTACAACTAATATTAGGTGTTCTATTAGAAAAGAAGAGGCTAGATTAAACTCATACTCACAAGTGAATTGTGTCAGCTACCAATTCCATCACTCATACATTGTTCTTGTGGCTTATCTCAACACTCATATCAACTCGAAGATTTAAAACTTATGTTGTGATATAAAGTAAACTCATGAGCAAAGGGATGGTGGGGAGGACAGCTGGTGTTTTTTATTAATTTTTTGAATAAAGACTAAGGATTTTGTTCTTACCTACAAAACATTGCTTATGCAGTTATTTCAGGAACTTCTATTGTGGCAAAATCAGATCTAAACGTTTATTTAGTATTGGTTTTTTCTGTTTTTATTTTAACCTCCTGCTGTTTTGACAGTTTTCTTTTAACTTTTCATTATCAGGCCACCTAGCTCTGCATTAAAATGCTCAGGATCAATGTGCCACTGCATATTTAAATGCTCGCTTATGAATACGTTGGATGTAAAGCGCAGAGGCAAAACCAAAACACAGAATCATACGTTTATAGAAGTTAATACAGTCTAAGCTGTCATGCTGTAGTACTAGATTAAATATGAACACAATCTTACTTTAATACTGTTAGGAAATTATGAATTCTATGTCCTTACAAGAGTTTGCATCCCAAGGTAGAAATAAGCAGTGGTTAGCTGTCACCTAAATAGACAAGAAAGTAGACATCAATGGACCAATAAAATGAGACTATTGTATTTGTGTAATAGCGTTTTGATGAGTAGTTTGTAGATTGCCTGAGACTGTAAAATTATGGGAAGGCCACACAATCATTAACATCTTCCAAAACTATTTTAAATCTCTAGGAAGTTCATGAGATTCAGAGCAAAATACTTTGCTTACATGAGTTTAGAGTTGGATGTTTATTCAGGTGTCCAATTCTAACATCTAGCTGCTAATTTGCATCGTCAAAATTAACTCAGATGAGTCTGCAATCCCTGGCATCCAGTAACATCTCTGAGGAGCTACAGTCCCATTCTGGAGCATGTATTCAGCCACCTAAATCTGTTCAATACTCAATCTCATACCAAGACCCCAACAGGGTGCATAAAGTCCCCCATGTCCTCCATAAGAACCTGCTCCATATTGGATATGGTCAAATATGTCACTTTCAGAGACTGAACAGAGGGCTCCTTTAATCAAAGCTTGAGTTTGGAAAACAAGATTAAAGCTGCTTTCTTGGGAAGTGAGATAGATATAAATTCCCATAGTGGAGAAGGGATTTGAAGCCAAATCTCCAGCTTCCTAAGAAATAGTTTATCCTCTAAGTTACTGGGCTTGCAGTCTGAACTCATCTTTTAAGCTGTTTCACCTGGTTGCAATAATTAAATACACACTGAACTATACAGTGCACAAGAACTGCTCCCCAGCTGAAGGTTTGAACAACTGATATAGGAGACTGAAGATTTGTATCTCATTCCCAAGGTAAAATTGATATCTTAAACAAAAAGGACAAGATTGCAGCATGAAATTTTTTAGTCCACCTCATTCTTAGTGCATTTTCCTGCAAGATGACTCCAACTATTTCTCCATTAAGACTATCTGTACATGGTGTGAAGTCATCATCTCTTATTACAAGGCAGAAAAAATTATTGGCTAAATGCAAAGCCATAAGTGTCTGAAGAAAGAGGTATTTGAGCTAGGGGAAGGAATGTGAGGTCATGTTTAAATTATAGCTTTAGGTCATGCTGGTTTTGTTTTGAAGGTTTGGGGGTTTTTTAGTTTAAAAAGGTCTTTGTTTTATATGTTGGACTACATCAAATACATGATATTCCTCTATGTAGCTGGAGTTTAATTTGATTAAACATGGTAGGAGGCCCTTAGAATTTACATACTGAACTTGAACAATATTGCCCTGCTCCTTTTCTGGTTCTTGATAATGCTGTTACATGCTGGATGGTTTTGCTATTAACTTTTTTTAAAAAGCAGATAAACTTTTTCTTTTTCAAAACGCCCTTAATGCTCAGTCATGCTTGTACCTGCCACAACTCTGCATGATTTAAGCATTGATCTTATATCTGCATGATATAAGCATTATCAAGCCTTGCACCAAATGGGAAAATTGGAGGGTGAAAAATACATGTTTAAAACATTTTTTTAAGGCCAGAGTCAGCCATTATTATTATTTAATCAAATTCTCCAAAGCTAGAATCTGACACTAAGAAACTTTTCTTTATACTTTCAGGTTACAAGTGTGGACTAAATCAGTAATTTCTCTGTTTATAGCACTTACCATGCTTTGCATGGAAAAAAAAAGCAAGCTCAGGACTTTCTATGAAACAGATAAAATGAAAGAATACTTTTTAAACACTGGTGGACAAAGACACAAGTTAGAAGCATCTTTTAGTAACTCATGACAGGTGTGAATGTGACTGAGAAACTTCATATGATCAGATGATAAGCCTAATTAGAAGCATGCTGCTAAGGGAAGAATTTCACATTTCACAAGATCTTAAGGAAAGAATATTTATTGGTCCACAGCAAGGAAAAATAAAAATCCTGACACAACACCTTTCCCAAAGCTGCAGCTATAGCCTATGTCTCCACATATGTGCCTTCCAAAGAATCTCTTGCTCCTTTAAAAGATTTCACTGACACTTGTCAGGTTGTTTTCAAGCAGTTAGGCCTAGATATTTCCCCAGGTTGCTCACAGAAAGAAAATCCATACCATGACAGAGATATGATCTGGTGAGAAGCTGTTTGGAGTTTGTGATCTTTTACTTCTGCTCTTCATTTTTAACGCTTACATCTACAAAAGTGACTTTTGCAAGATTTATGCAAGTTCAGGGTGAAGGGTGGTTGCTTTTTTAAAAGAAAAGATTGAAAATGAATTGAAGCACAACGTGAGATAAGCTAGTGCTCCAAAGATAGCACCTTAGGTGCATCTGAACAACTACAATAATACCACCCATTTTCTTTCTGCCTTCATGGAGCTGATTGGTGATCAGCTATCTGCCCTCAAGACAAACACAGGAATTCATAGCTCAGGAGGACTAAAAATTAAAAAGCGCCTTTAGGGTATCTTTGCATTTTTCTAAGTCTTTATACTGGAAGGCATCTTCAGTGCCCAGAACATGTAACCCAGACAGGTGACCTGTTCAAGTCACAGCAGCCTTCCTGAACTGAAGCACTGCCCTCTTTGGGCTGTTCTCTGACACAGTAAAAGGGTCTGTTTTATAACCTTTGCTCAGCTGGGGTTTCTTGCTTAACTGCT
>WEIT01022969.1:18993-57676 GCA_013389985.1 Dryoscopus gambensis | reverse complement strand
TCTGCTTGTAAATCCTGCATAAGTACCATGCATCTGACTGGGAAAGGGTTTGTTGTAAAATCACTGGCTTTTTGTTTACAAGAGGAATATCCACCAGTATAAACTGTCTGCTAATACCTTCTCTGTTTGTTTTGTTGTTGTTGTTATGAATGCTTCTTTTTTTATCCTTTCATAGACATCAGTAAAAATGCAGGAACTGAAAGGCTAAACAGAAGCAAGTAGTGTACCCTACAGATGTTTTTCAGTGGAAAAAAAATCTTACTTTCTGAATAGAATCAATAGGGCCCCATAAATAGAAACATGGGGCTAAAAAAACTCACCTGATTTTAAAAGCTTGGATCAGTTACTCACAGACACTCAAGTTTCTAGGAGAATCAAGGCAAAATAATATAGCTCCTTTACATCTGAAAATAAGAAAATGCAACAGCTGCCTGGCTTGCTACATCTCTAGATTGCGCTGTAGCTTCACCTGTAACCTACAGCAGGTAACACCCTGATGTAAAGTAAATTGCTGCCCTGTGACAGTAAGTATATTCAAGATACTCTTGTGGGCTAGAGCATAATGGAAGCAGAGGTGATGTTTTTTGCAGAAAATCAGCAAAGGAAATAGTAATAGTGGGCACCCTGGAAACAGGACATGGTGCAGAAAACTCCTTTACTGTAAGAATAAAACCCAGCTGCCAATGATCTCAAGCTGCAGATAGAGAACTACTGGAGCCAGTGTTTGGGAGAGATCAGAATTTCATAGGGAGAAGGAAAAGAGATCCCAGTCACACAGAAGAGTAGTTTAACTGCTCTGCCATGACCCTCACTAACTCAGGGATAGCCTGCCTGCAGGCAGGATCTGAAAGGAAGAAATGGCTGGAAGTTGTTTCCTGCAAGTGCGAGTCTCTGAAGTAATAACGTGGTGTTGGTCCTCGGTCTTGTGACCCAGCTGTGAAGACCAGTTAAGAGTTTTTGTGTTCCTCATATTTCTTCATTTAGGGATGTTCTCTTTAAAAAATACATAAATACATACATATACATATACATATAACTCCTTTTTTTTCTAAATTAATGGGAGAAACTGAAATACAGGCTGAGCATGAGACCACAGTGCATCAGAATGGAGTACCCTCTGCAGTGCATCTTGCTGCTGCTGTGTAACAGAATTACACAACTGATAAGAGCAATGGAGTATACTGAAAAGGAAAGAAAAGAGAAGGGAGCCATCTATGCAAATACTTTGCCTGCATTAACTATGTGTTTGTTCATATAAAACACATTAAAAGATGCCAAATTTTTTCTTTCCAAGTAAACACACAAATCTGTTTGTGTAGATTAGTGGCAGACTGACTAACATAGTTTTGACAATACTTTTGGTAAGTGCACTAGAATGCACAGAAAACCAGTACACACACTGGTCTGTGTTCGCAGTAAATCTTTAGGAGAAAAAATACAAGACTTTGTGTAGCTAGTAATTTCTGGGCACACCATTCTCTCAAAAACACGTAATCTCTTAGAAGTCCCAGCTGTCTTTTTTTGAACTGCACTCCTACCAAATGAGAGAGGGTGATATGCCACAAATAGAACATGATAAACACACCAAAGAAAGAAAAAACAACCCCCCAAGTGACCAGTGTTTCGCTTCACTCAGGCATGAATAAGGCATGCTTTGATGCAATTGCATCTTATGTTTATAATTTATGTTCGAGTAGCTTGCAGCAACCAGAGTCAAATGAAACCAAAGACCTTAACACATGTATACTTACACTTAAAGTGATAATAGGGATGGCTCTTTTTATGAGCATCATGAAAAGCAGTAACCAAACAATCACAACTAACTAATGAACTTATCTGGAGTCTTAGGAGAAACATTTCCCTAATGAATACTGGAACTACAACACTACATTGTAATGTTAATTAGGTACTTAACAGTTGGTAGGCAAAGGAGTTCTCTGATTCACTTCAACTGTACAAAGAAGGGACCCAATCCCTATGGCTGCTCTTAGGCACAGCATAATTTGAAAAATGGGACCAATTCTGTAAGTATGATTAACCAAATTACCTACCATTTGTTTTGGACTAGATCATGGACAAGGAAACAAAAGTGCTCAGGCTACACAGGAGCGCATAGAACACTTGTAGATGTATGCTTAACTAATACTTAATGGATCTGATTTTTGAAAATTTTTTGGAGATAGACAATGAAATACAGCATGTAAAACTAGTTTGGGCTGTACTTTCTATTTAAGGTGCTTTTAGGGAAATAAAGCAATCTAGTCATATAAGGGTTTTTACTCTATGATTGGAGAACATTTTGAACCTGTTTAATAGTTGAAAAGGAAATAGACATTTTTTGATAATTGGATGTTACATCATGATGCATGCAGTCTGAAGCTAGAACATTATTTTGTGATATGGGAAATCTTGCACTTTTTGTGAACCTTTTGTAAGTCCCCTTTATCTCTTCAGTGCTTGCACAACTGCAAAGAAATTACCAAAAAACAGAGGAAAACATGTTCCTACTCTCATGCTGAATACAAAAATTACCTTTGGGAATTTAAATAAGCAATGCATGGTAAACTGCAACCAAGTGTAAATCTTACCCACATGAAGAATTTTTCAAGATGGCTGTTGAAGCAAAAAAGCATGTAAGACATGAGGATAAGCCTCCTACCAATAGTAAGCTCATATTTTACAGTATGCTTTTTTAAGTCTTTTTTTAAGATACTAAAGCACCTTAAAGAAATTCTCATGCGTTGTTTGTTTGTTTTTTTTAATTGTTACTAGTAAATCTATGTTTTCTCTTCTATTTTGCAAAAGTGCTATCTCTCTCTCCCAAAAGGAATCCAAAGAAAATTCAGCCTGAGGCATTTACCCATCTGGAAAACTTTGTGTCAAATGTTACACATTCATCAAGGTTTTACACACCACTTTACACTGATATATAGGAAAAAAAATCACCTGCATATAAATATAAATGCATTTATATCTTTATGTGACCTTCCAGACACAAAGGAACAGGTCTTGTACAGGACAATATCTTGTCTACTAGGTAGATTGTATTTTTCCCTGAATGAGCACAGTTTACAAAGCTCCAATTGTTTGCACATCCTAAGTATTTTGCTGTGACCTACTTATTCCTATTCTTCACAGTCAGAAAATAGCCACTGGATGAAGGAAAGTTAAATAGCCATTATATTAAATTTTGCAAACCTGCTAGGTAAATGGTGGGGGGAAGGGAAGAAATGCGGGAGAAAAGGAAGACTCTCGAAACAAAGCACATAAGCCCCTTGAGGCTGACCATCAGACCCAAGTAGGTTAATAGATTTATACTGATTTGCTCCAGTTGCAAAACTGATTCAAGTCTGTGTGTTCAGAGATGCAAGAGAAAGAGATTGTACCTTGTTCCTAGCTGAGCCTTGGTTCCAACTGTTCCTTATTCCCAGCTAAATATATAGTGAAAAACATGCCTCACACTCCTGTCACTAGAATGTTTCTGGATACTTCTCCTAGTACAGTGGTGAACTACCCAGCTCCAATGTCTTACTCGTAGTGTTCTTTTCAGCCTTCCAATCCTAACACAATATTCATATATCTTTGCTTCTCAATTCTTTCTCACAGCTCTAGCTGCAAATAGAATCCTGCATACACAGTCACCTTCAGTGCTTTCTCAGCACTTGGCTCTTGGGATGAGCCAGAGATCATTGCTCTGAGTGGTATCCAGCCTGCAGTTTGAACATTATGGAATTACAGCAGATTTTAAGCACAGAAAAAGCATCCTGGATTGCCATCATGGTGTATGTAGCTATCAAACAACATTAGAAATATACTTATGCTGTCAGCATTTTCACCACTTTGGTTTCTAGACTAGTGAAAGTTGTACGTAAGTACCTTAGTGATTAAAGTGCTAGTGGCTGGTCTACACCAATGTTCTTATAAAAGCAGGGAAATTGTAAGAGTAAAATAAATAAAGACTGAAATAAGGAACATGTCTGGTGCCCCATAAAAGAAATTTTCATCCCAAGTTAATGATGGTTTTCACAAGTCTTCTCTCTAACTTATCTGCTAGCCAACAAAAACACTCAGATCCCAGCCCTAGGTAAGCCTGAGGGAGAGATTTGACCTCAGTCTACATCAGTACAGGTAAAGAATTCAGGAGTTGACAGCCCTCCAGTGCACTCACTGGAGGCTTCCCTCCAGCTGAGTTCCATTCTCCTGTTTCCTCTTTCTGCCCTTCTTCATTAGAAATGCCTTGCATTGGCTTGATTTTACATGCTAGGCTACTCAGACATATTCCTACATACAGGGCATTTCAACTGAGAGGCTTGACCTGGCAAGTCCTCCTTCTGACATGCTGCCCACAAGCAGAAAAAAAAAAAAAACATGAAGATTCTGGACAACCTCATAAAGTGACTATCAGAAGGGCTCTTGACTTTGGAGAGGCATTAGGATGCAGCAGTTCCACCCAAAAATTTCAAGCAACAGCAGATAGTTATCAGAGGATGCCTCTTTGAGCACATTAAAAAAAAATTCAGAATGTACGTGGAAAAGCTATGGCTTACAAATTCAAAGGTATACCACAAGGAATCAATAACAGGAGTTTGACCCTTTCCCTTTCTCACTGGCTACATTTAGATGAGAAAGCAGAGGTAGTAAAGAAATAGCAGCTCCAAGAACAAGTGAAGGCAAAGTTGTGAGGTTGGTGTCCACACCCACTCTGCTGACAGATTTATGGCTCAGAGTTTTTTAAGAATGCAGTGACAGAAAAATCAGAAGGCATTAATTACAATAGCAAGGGAAGAACCAGGTAGAAGCTAAATTATAACGTAAAGCAAATCTTGCTTCTGTTATAATCTCATTTTGCTATTGACATTGAAACTTGAAGAATTATGGGTTTCCACTCTTACCTCCCAGATACTCAAGAGAGACTGGGAGCAAAAGTGAGCATAGTAACAGCAGACGATTCTTTTTGGCAGAACCCCATACAGCAACTAACACAAGCTGAGAAGAATATACAAATACAGGCATACATGTCTAGATATGATTTCACTATGTGCAGTTGCTGACATCAAGACCAGTACTTTAATAATTTTAAGAAAAAGCCAATGTATTAAGGCCGCTATCATCTGTGCTACTATTCAAATCAAGAAATTTTCCAATCTTCTGGTATTGTAGGTCTGACAAGCTACCAGATGTTGACAGGACATGACAGGAAGACTCACCTGCAGTTCTTTTATGTTTTTGTCACTCACAAGACTTCTTAGAGCTTAAACTCTGTATAAGTCATCAGAAAACACAGAAGATTTCAAAAGAAATGCCTGAAAAGCCTCTTTCCTCTTTCAGTCTGGACCTTGTGGAATGTGACACTTTGGCCACCTTATAGCCCAAGTGATGCCCCAGTTACTGCTAGGATCGTTTATAGCTACTGCAAGGTCCCTGCCCTGTTTCTGGATTAATTGTTCCTAATTTCTGTTTATCCCTTCTTATTCTATTCTGTGGTTAAACTAGTTGGAGCAGTTTCTGAGCAGAGAATCTAAGCCTAAAACTCAAGTAAATAGTTAGCATTTCCTCTATTCTGGGACTCAATAACATCAACGGGGGTAAATTTCTTTTCCACCTTCAGACAGAATAATAAAGTACTGTTACACTGCTTTTCAAAAAACTCTGCTCCAGTCAAAACAAGGTATGTCCACAGGAGTGAGTGTATGTCAGCAAAAGGAACAAGAAACCTTGAAGAAAAGAGAAGTGGTTGGAGGCAAGCTGCTGCAGGAGTTACAGAGAGAACTGCCAACAAGCCAAACCAGCTTCTAGACCAGCACAACAGCCAGGGCTGGTCTGCAGCTGAGCAGGTGCTGCAGGAGGTTGCAGAAGGCTACAGTGCCCATTATCTCTGTAAGGAGAGGGGGGAAAGGCAGTGCTGATACCAGCTGAGGAAACAGCAAGCCAGGGAAATGCTGAAGCAGCTGCTGGACAGCAAACAGGCAGCAGCAGAAAGCACCCATCACAGTGAAATAGGAACACGTGTCCAGAGCTACTCTATTGTATTCCACTTCCAATTCACTTTCTGCCTTAATTAGAATTAATATTTTAAGGTCCTAAGAGAAATCCACCTTCCACATGGCTGCCCTTGCAGTAATAAGGATTGAATCAATCCTTTCTTTCTTCAGCTCCCCACTGGGAGCAAACATATGGCTTCTGAGAGGGTTTGACCCATTTCCCATCTGCCAGTGACCAAACTAGGCATAGTGAAATGCAGCATCAGCACCCATCTATGAGAAGATGAAAAGAGACCTCCTGAAATTAAGGTGAACTGGTTCATCAAGCAAAGATTTTGAAATAAAGGAAAGTTTTTTAGCATACCAGAACTCATTAATAAGTACAGGTATACATTTGTATGAGTACATTAGGGTTTCATATAAATCTATCCGTGATGCTCTGATAATGCAAATTCTTCCATAGAGAATATTCACCTGAAGTTACTAGTCAGTCTTCAAGATCCCTTTCATCATTATTTTAGTTGCTTGCATGTGGATAATTTTGAGATGGACACTGCTGATCATCCCTACCATACAGCAGGATGAAGTGAGGGGCTTCTCAAGCTTGTGAATTTGATTACTCCATAAGTAGCCATATTCCATTAATAACAAGTCAAGTTGATAAATATATTATTCTATTTCTATTTATTTATTTATTATGTATTTATATTTTATATAAATATATTTATTGACTCTCTTTATTTAAAGGAGTAATCCACTAACGCTGCCTTTCTGTTTCAGTAGCCAGTTCTTTCCATCAATGTGCTATATGGTGCAAAGCTATCAAGTTCATTTATTGTTGTCTCAGGATTTCTATAGTGCACTTCATTATGGAATTGCCAGCAGCAGACTTGTCCCAGGACTCTCATCCCAGGATAAAAGAGATTTAATATATGCACTATAGTTTTTTGGAGCTGTGGAGCTTTACTGTTCATATCCTTATAGTCACTCATGTGCATCTTTTAAAAATATGCTAAAATACAGAGCAGATTTTTATTTCAGTATAGATCTATCAAGCAACAACCAGCCAAAGGTTGAATGTAGGCCTTTTCAGAGTTGCCATCACAGCAGCTTTGAAGAAATCCAGGTCAGCATTTATACAGTTTAGGAACAAATTATTAAAGGTCCCTTCCTGCTGATCCATTTCCCCAAATTCTCTAAAGAACTTCACTCTTTATAAAACCTTCATAAAAAGCAATGCACCTAAATTTGTATTAGTCCCACTAACAGTAATGAAAGTTATCAAGTGCTAGATGACTCATAGATTTAGACTGCTAACTCAATTATCCAATGCTTTTCATTCTAGACTGCAGTTTATTTTGTTCCTGTCTTCATTTATTCATTCATTAAGCAGTATCCATCACTTCTTAGTTTAAGGAATTACAAAAAGAGCCTTTTGATTGAAAGGGAAGAGATGTGAAAATAAAAATGAAGGTTTTTTAGCTCTAAGTTAACTTCCAATCATTCAGAAGTTATATCTGCTATTTTGATTTTAGGAGAATTGAAGTTCGGCAAACACCAGTGTCTGATCAAAACCTCAGGAGTTCATACATTTAGAAACGCTTTCTTAGGCTTGGTAACCAGCACAATGTTTCCTTAGGTAATTAGCTTCATTGATTTAAGAAAGTTATGGTGTTACAATTATAGTGGCAGTAGATAGCAGACACCAAAAGTGTAACAATGTTTTCTAGAATTTAATTTTTCATTTAGGTCATGTCAGAAAAGCCACAAGAATGTGTTCCCAGAGTACTCCACAATTTCAAAATGCAGAGCAAAGTAGGACAAAACATCCCAAAAATTCACATCACAAATTGTTTTGAGGCCAAAGCAAGCACTTAGGCTAATGCACATATTAGCCACAGGAATGCTTCTTTTCCCTTGTGAGAAACCTGAATAGCTTGAAAAGACCAAATAACTCAAAAAGACCAATGTATTTTCCTATACACTAAAACTGCAGTCTTCAAACCTACCTATTTTTAGCTGCATTTTGATTTCTCACTTAGATTCTAACTCTGTTATTACATATAATACCTTTTTCTTTAGGAAACTGTCAATGAAAGACTGGAATGGGTGTCAGATTTAACATTACCTTTATTCTTACTATTAAAAATTCATTTATTTCTATATCTGAAAATGTTGCATTCTGAAGACTTTATAATTCTAGAGCCACATATAATTCCGAATTAAGGTGATTAGGGAGATTTTTTTATGAAAGATTAGAAAACATGAAAGGGGTTCAAAATACATGATCAGTGTTACAGGTTTTGATGCTTTTATGTTGTTAATATCCCTTAATCCATTAATTTTGAACTTGTCACAATTTTTTAGTCATTTCAACTCTGATAAGAAATTTCTCTCATCAACATCAGAAACTGCCCTTGAACTGCAAATTCTCCTCCCTTATTCTTTAACATTTTTAACTAAAAGTCAGCATATTGGGAAACAAGACTGTTCAAAAAATAACACCAAAATTTTATATTAGCTTTGTACCTACATTTTTCAGAATACAGTAAATCAAGTTTTAGAATGTTTCTAAAAGGTTTTTAAATTTTGGAAAAGGAAAAGCTCTGCAATAGGATAATTTTTTTCTTCATTTTCCTATTACTTTGACCAACAATTTTATGATGCTTTGCAATACAATCATTTTTTGTGATTTTCCATGCATACATCTGTGTGTGAATGTAAATATCTTTTAAAAATATGAAGAATAAACTCATTAAGTCAGAAAATAATTAATGGATATATTTGTTTTCATCAATTTCATGTAAAAAAAAGAAAAAAAAAATCACTCCCATCTCTTACATTCAAAAGGAAAAAATGAAATCCTTTATAACAAACTAAGACAATTCAGTTATGCTACATATCTCTTAATGAACAAGCTGTGATAATCCCACCACAGAAAAATCTAAATGATGGGAACTAAAGTGGCTTTTTCAGTCTTGATCCAGGCTTGGGGGTTTTTTAACCTGGGGAGGCATAAAAAACTTTGAATTCTGGCCCAAGTCTTTGTACTGAAAAAAATTTCCTGGGTCTCGTGCCAGTTCTGCTTGCCAACTATGGTAACATGTCAGTACCTGTCCTTTTGAACACTTTTAAAACGATGAGCAATCTTCAAACTCCTGAAGATAATGCATTATTTCTCAGAGAAAAGAAAATCATTTTCCTATTAAACTTACCTACCAAACTGGTTGAAAAATGTATGCCTAACTTATGTGCTCCAGTTGTAAAAAAAAATTTGAATTTGTGGCTCTCATTTAGTTTCACAGAGAGAAAATAGGACTTATACCAGAATTTTAATTTAAGTCATTCAGTGCTATTTTAAAGATACTGTTTTACTACACTTGGATTTATTAAGGAGATCATAATTCAGTATTGTGATCTAATAGTCATGGGAAAAAATTTAAAAATGCAAAGTCAGCATTGATTAAATTGAGCTACATCCTAGAAGGATATAACTTTTATTTTCAGAAAGTAACACAGTTATTGGTATTGTCTGTTGTTTTGCAGAGGCAAGTGGCCTATTCTTTGCAGTATCTGAAATATTAAGTGCAAAGTCAGTAAAACTACTTTTTTACAAACACAGATTTCTTTTTAAAATCACAGCACATAAATTTTTTTATGTGGACTGATGCTAAAGTAAATACAGGACAGATCTATTGTCTCATGACAGATGTTCTAAAGGCACATGGATTTTAATTACATTCTTCTCTACTTAAATTATGTTTTATTCATCTATGATATAGCATGGATATATAGACAAAATTAATGGTGAAGAAAACAGATGCACTAAGGCTTCATTAGTTAATTGACTGAACACCTCCAAAATGTTTAGTGGATGATCCATCATTTTCAAAGGGTTCGTGTAACATTTCTGAGCCCAAAACACCTGTCTAAACAAAAAAGAGGACAACTGCAAGTGAATTACAAATATAGGACTAGCACCAAACACAACCAAGCTTTCCCTTCGAGCTTCTGAGCCTAATCAATTTAACCATTTTTAATTATTATATTAAAATATAGTATCAATCTGAATAACGCTGGGTGCAAATAAAAGGGGAGAGGAGTGGCTGGAGAGCAGCCCTGAAGAAAGGGCCCTGAGGGTGCTGGTTGGCAGCCGCTCTGTGTGAGCCAGCAGCGTGTGCCCGGGCAGCCCAGAGGGCAAACCCCATCCTGGGCTGCATGAAACATCATCACCAGCCAGCCAAAAGAGGAGAATACCCCACTGTATTCAGTGTTGAGGCCTGACCTCGAGTGCTGTGTGCAGTTCTGTGTCCCACAGTTTAGGAAGGATGTGAAGGTCCTTGAACACATCCAAAGGGGAGCACCAAAGCTGGGAAAGGACTAGAAATAATTTCTTATGAGGAGCAGCTGAGGACTTTGGGCTTGTCTAGTTTGGAGAAAAGGAGGCTTAGAGGCAACATCTCATTGATGTCTACAGCTTCCTGAAGAGGGAAAGTGGAGTGGGAGGTGCTGAGCTCTTCTCCCTGGTATTCAGTGACAGGATAGGTGGTTCAAATGAATGGTTCTTTGAATGGTTCAAAGATGTGCAGGAGAGGTCCAGACTGGGCATTAAGAAGCATTTCTTTACTGAGAGGATGGTCAAACACTGGAACAGCCCTCTTAGCTATTGGTGTTTGATGCCCCAAGCCTGGCAGTGTTTCAGAGTCATTTGGACAACATGCTGGTTGGCCCTAAAGCAGTCGGACAATTGGACAAGATGATCTTTGCAGGTTCCTGACAACTGAATTCTTTGATTCTACATTATTTAATATCAACAAGTAGAAAGGTTGATAAATTATCTTTTGCTATTCTTGATATTTCAGACAAGAGAAAGAATTTTTTTTAATCTCTGCAAACCAATAATGTCTTCTTTTTAGACAAAAACTGTTCATATTTAAAAGACTACTGCTGGTATTTCAGGAAGTTCAATCCTTATTTAGCAGTTCATTACATTTCACTGTTTCCTTCTTTTCACCCAGAAAATAAGTTTAGTTTATGGTTTCAATGTGGTTCTCTGCTAACCCCTAAAACACAGAGGGAGACAAAATGTTTCTGGGTGGCAATGATACACAGATTAAGTTTTTCCTAAATACAGAAAGCTCTGTCAATTTATTTTGTCAATGACTGGCTTCAGAGGTTCCCCAATGTCATGAAAAACTGTGGAGGAGCTATAATTGCCTCTTTTGACATATAACTATGTATTAAAGACTTACTCATTAACTGCAAGCTTATTGCCAAGAGGGTAAGGATACAGACCTAAAAAGCTTTGTAATGGGATATGCAGCATTTCACTCTTAAGCCATTCATCCACATCTGGTCCAGCTTAGCAGTGACCTGAAATCATTACTGTATGAAGGTTCCTTCCTAAGTTATGCAAAAGGAACTATTTAGTCCAGGTTTTAAACTGAGGAAATATCCACATCACAAAGGACCCATTAAAACATCCTGCAGAGTCTCCAAGGATTTAAAAAATGAGCTTGCTTAGCTGAAGTAAAATTTATTAATATTATGTTCTCAAATTGCTGCTGATTCATTTTCTGCATGCTGTAACCATACAGGATAAAGCCAGTAGATATAAATTTTTGCATATTGTACTTTTTAACTTTTTAACCTTATTCCAAATATGATTAGAAATAGTGCATCATACCCATTAGATGGCCACAGAGGAGTTTGCAATGTTCGTGTTATTTTGACAGGAGTGGAATAGGAGCCGGGGCCTGTGGGGTCTTGAAGCAGCAGTTCTGGCCTGTTTACTCCAGCTGTTACCTTATTCTCCCTCGGCTTCTTGTAGCCCTCAGCAAACCCACTCAGCCTTCAGCCACTCCATTTTCCCCCCTCTTCTGCTCTGGCCAAACTCTTTCTTCCTGCTCTGTGCCCCTTCTCTGAGGCTTTATCCGGACTCTGACTCTAACCAGCCAGACTGTTCCCAGCTGCCTCTCTGCACCTCCCCATGCAGCAGGAAGCCCGGATACCACAAACACACCCTGGGCACATTCTTTTCTTCTTCACAAGTCCCTTCCCTGTCTGCCCAAGCATCCTAAAGGGATATTAGCTCTCATGTTTAGCACTCCTCACATATTTCTAGCAGCAAGGATCACTTCTCAAAAAACAAAAGGTTTGTTATACATCATGTAGGAGGTCATGTCACAAATCTTTAACACCCTCTCACATACCTGCCATGTGCTTGGTACATAACTTTGCAGGCCTGCACTTAGAATCATAGTAGCACAGTGGGCATTTGGGGTGGGGAGGAGACACCTGGGACTTTGTTGTGCATCTGTGCATGGCTTTCCATACAAGTCTGTCTGACAACGCTGATAACGACCATAAGCATAGAAACATAACACTAATACCAAAATGGATCACAGTACTGTGTTTGACTTATTTGTTTCTAAGATCTACAAAAAAACCTGGCATCTACCATAACTACTGTGGACTTCTACCAAATCAGGTTGAATTACATCAGGAAATGGAGTTGTGAATTTTGACCCTAATGTTCTTACTGCCTGTCTACTTTGTCACTATTATCCCTGCTTTGGCATTAAATAGGACTTCATTCCCTAGGGCTATTATAAATAATTCCCGTGAATTCATGTTTTAAGTTTACCACCATGCTTTAGTTCAAAGAATTCACTGTGTGAAACTTTGTTTCCTATACAACAAGGACCTTTTATTTTCAGATTCAGTACTAGGAATTTTTTTATATTTGAAATGAGAGTGACACAAAACCAATAAAATGCTAAGATAGTATCAACCATTACAGCCCATTCCACATAAAAATCAATAATTTTTTCAATCTTACTTTCAAGCCATGGATACCTTACTTGCCCTTTTAGAAAATAAAGTCGCATCTTTAAAGCTTTTGATGCATTCCTGAAGATTTTGGCGACTTTACCCTTTTAAAGCTATATTTCAAAAATTGAAGCCAGGATAAAATTTGGTAGGAGTTTTTTATCATCTCTCAAGAAGGCAAAGTACTCATGTTAGCTTCTTGAAAAATTAGTTTAAAACCTACCTGCATCATATTACTGGTAGTCAGATCATAATCGGCTTTCCAGCACACAAAAAACACTTCACAATATAATAGAAACCGGATCTTCACAGAAAAAACTAATAACATTTTTGGGTTTTGGCAGGAAACTGAGGAGCAAGATTATTCCCAAATCTTTACAGTCCCACAACCCTTTATCAAACCTTTCAATCTCAGACGAGACACATACATTTCAAATGTTTTTACTTCTTCCAAGAATTCCACTTGGCTTCATTCAATTTCATGACACTTTCCTTGGGGAAATCATAGAATCAGAAAAACAAACAAACCCAAACCCCACTCAACATGGGAAGATACTGGGCCTGAAGCTTATTAATGACTCTAGTAAGCCTTGAAAAAGACCTACAGATTTATATTTCCATTAGAAGTGAAACATGAGAAGTCAGCAGGAGTTGAGTTAGATCTGCACCAAGAACTAAGCAGCACCTGCGGCAAGATTCAGTGGCATGCCTGTAATAGGTGCAGCAGAGAAATAACTGGGAGAGGGAGTAAGTGCTAAGGTAGCTTCAAGAATAACCTGATGCAGACATTTTGGAGCAACTCCAAACTATAATTTATCAGCGTGTAATATCATCAGTGGTAATAAACCCCACTCACTGCTGCTGTGCTGCAGACCCTGCTCCTCCCAGCCTCTGCATGGCTCCCAAGGGAACTCTGACAGCCTTCCTCCTCATCACTGCTGCAGGAATTATCTCACTGGGAGCCATTAAAATACCATTATGTCTTGTTAGCTCCCTCATTTTTGTTTTAAATTTTTTTTAAAGCACTCTCAGAAGCTTAGATTTTAGGGGGGTGGGGGAAAGTGTTAATCGAGTTTTCCATGCTGAGTTTCAGTATGTTCTAGATTTGTTATTTGGAGTCAATGTCCCAGTGAACACACATCTGTCAAGTGAATGCTTAGGTATCAGTCTCCTTTCCCACCTTGTACATCTATTCCTATAATCTCTTTAGAGAACAATGTTTTTCCTCACATTATAAAAGGATATTATTGGTATTGCATTACCACTCAAAAAGTGTAATACTCTGTGACTGATAACATTATTGCACTTTTCAGACTCTCAAGATGACAGATTTGCTAATTGATTCATAATTCTTTATCAAATGGATGGTGATCTGCCCTCTATTTACATCTTCATCAGCTTTCTAAAGGGTCACTGCACAGATTTTGGGGTTTATCGCATTACCTGTTTCAACCCATTTGAATCTGACTTTGATTCTGTGATGTCTTAGAAGATCTTTAGAAGAAGAAAGAAAGCTACCTTCTGCTTTTGGCCCAGCTGGCAGTTATGAACCATCAGGCAGAAGAGGAGAGCTTAAATAGAGTCTTATGGCACAGATTGTATTTTCCTCACTTTCAGTAAAATGGTTTGAAAGGCTGGAATAAAGCACTGTGCATCCTGGCCCAAGAGATAACCACCTCTAAGTATTCAATACATCCACCATTTTTCTCATAAAGGGATTTATTCTACCAAAGGATTCTTTTCTTGGCTGCCTGCAGGGAGAAGTAAAATGCTGGACTTTATTCCACTGGGCTGTCAGGACGTGTTATTTTGCTGATCAAGGATCTTCAAGTACCCAAAACTAATCAGCCCAAGACAGGCTAATTATAATCCCTGAGGCCATCTCCAGTCTAGGAAAATATTGCTAAAAAAAAAAACCAATGAGCCTTGCCAAGATGGCATTTTTCCTAGCTCCAAGTGGTATCAAATTTCACTTTCAGACTGTGTAATTTTCAGGTTGGATATAGCTGGGGGAAATATCATTTCACAGGCTGAAGGTTTGTTGAGATTCTCTATAACCTCTGCCTTCGCTGTGGTTCTCCCATAACAGTGAAAGCACCTGACAAATATAAATGTGTTATTTCATCTTCATACTTTTGCTTAAGTAATGGCTGTCCATAGTCTGAATTTATTAAGGATTAGTTAAAATCATGAGGTATTACTCAGATTAAATGAATCCATCAACAATTAACAGCCAGTAAGAACACAGAGAAATGCACAATTTAATTTATAAACCATTCAATAAAGCTCAAGAAAACATGCTCTTGGAGCTCACATATGTCTAACACTAATTTTGAGTGCTGATTTTAGCAGAGTAGCTTGTTTAATTTACATATTAAATACAGCTCTAGATTTAATTTTTAACAATTCAAAAGATGAATGTAGGAATCAGAGCTACAAGCCAGTATATAGGACTAAATAAGACAAAACTAAAGTGGATTCTAAATTATATTGGGAGTGATAAAAAATAGAGGTTAATTTGAGTGCTATTTTTTATCACTCATAAACTGCATTTCTTGCCATGTTCCTCTTCCCTGAGCCACTGGCACATTAATTGGAAGTATACATCCTTAGCTTACTTGATACAGCTATTCTGGTTTTAAAAATAAACATTTATTAGACTGGAAAGTCCCCCACGACCCAGGAGACTGCCCAATTCAGAGCAGATGTTAGTCCCATGTATCTTACATCTCATTTTAATGCATATCCATCTGGTTTGGGTTGTGTGCACTCTGAACAAAACCTAAGCAAAAAAGTTTCATGAAGATCAACAATTGGTGTTTTGATGAGTCTGCAATGACTGAGAAGACAGTACCTTGTAGAATAATTCTCATCAATCTCTAATTTTGGAAAGGAGCCCTTGAATATCATGCAAAAGCATGGCATGTCCCCCTTTCACAAAAATCAGTAACTTCTTTTTAAGTAGAATGGCACGCACATATTGCCTCAAGCTTCACAAACCAGGTAGTGCTGCCTCTCTGCCTATATGGAAATCACTTTGATTCAGCCAGTAGAGATATTTGCCTGGTCTTCCCAAACTTAATTGTAGAATTAAGCTGATATTTTCAATTAAGCAGGCTCGACAGTTTGGCATACACTACTTATAAATGTAATTTTGTGCTGCCAAAACCACTGAGCCTTTCATACATTTTTTAAACGTTCTACTGTGCAATCCTCTACCCAAGACCGAAATCCCCAAGGCTAGTTCCCTTCCTTTAGGTTTCAACATTGTATTTTCCCGCACCCACATCTCTTTCATTCAGCCATGTTCCCTTGCACCATTCTCTCTGGTATCTGCCAATGTCTTGCCTGTGTGTGAAGTTAAATTGGTAGTAGTGTCATCTAGCACGTACACAGAGTGCTTTGCAAAGGGAATCAATGTCATTGAGTCCATTCCACGGGTGACAAGCAAGGGGCACAGCTATAGAGGCAATGAGAAAGGAGCATATTTAGTCATTCTTCACTATTCTTCAGAGCCAGAAGCAGTTTCCAGTCTCCTTGATTCAAGTATCACAGGCCACTACCTTTCCTGTAGCTTATAACTTCTCTGACCAACTTTTATTCTCTATCCTCTTACACTAAAATTTAAACCCAGGAAGTCCTTATGCTAATTTCAGTACATTTTCATGACAGTGAGGGAGAACACCTAAGATCTTTACTCAAACAAATACTAATTTAGTGCTTTACAGAATTCACCATTCAGGGCCTCAAAATGTTGACAAACACTTCTCTATATTGCCTAACAAGAAGAGGAACAACAGACATCTGAGGGGGATTTATCTCTCTTGACTTTACAAGTTAGAACAAAGAAGAGGGCTCACATAGGTAGGACCAGCAAATGAAACTGAACTTCCACTACAATTTAAAATGACCTAACAAAGTGGAGCAGAAGAAATAATGAAGAAGTTTTCAGTGTAATTCACAGAAATACAAAAGCAAGTCTCTCCATTTATTTAAAAGTTTACTTTAGAAAGCTACAGCATTGCAAACAAGTGTGAAGCACTTCACGGGTTAAAATGTTTTTCTTCTGAAAGAGCTAACTCCATTATTGCTGATACACTGTTTATACGACATGCACAGAGTATATTTAGATTCCACCTTCTCCACACACAAGAAAACCCAAATTCTCCTAATTATTTTCAAAGGTTATCTGTGCATAAAAACATCAAAAAACTACTTGCTAATGACCTAATACTAGGATGAAATTTTGAGAAGGAACAAGACTTGATGGCATATTAAGGATCTATAGAATATACAATGCGTATTTTAATAACTGACCCTTAAAATGGCAACTTACATATCTGCTGTGTCATTGCCGTAGCAACAGACTAGACATGCTGAAATCTGACAGATAGCAGGTTTTTCTAGCTGAAGCTATGGGGTTTAGGGGGAGGGTTTTTTAGCAATCAAAATCTGATTTATTATCCTAACAAAATAGAATATGTTTTAGGAGACTAGCAGTTCAGCTTAAAGTACAAGAAGGACACATACTAGCTAGTATAGCCTTGGCCAGGGAATTAGCCACTTCAGCAGGAAAAGCTGTTTCTAAACATGATCTAACGCACTTGAAAATTGTAAGCAGCCTGGAGTAGCTTCATGCAACAGCTTTGAAAGATGTCCTTATTTGAAAACATTCTCAATACACCATAGTTATTCTATCAATAGCACTCAGCTCTGAAGTACAGTTTTTCATGACAAAAACTAAGTGTCAAGAAAAGTTTTTCATTAGTTTTTTCATTGCTAGCTAGTATTTTAAGTTTCTCTGCTCGTTTTGCAATATCAGCTGAAAAAAAAAGTTATACAGCCCTCAGACTTGTCAATATCTGACTCCTTTCATTTTGGTTTGTGTTCATTGTACGTGTTCTATCAGTCTCTCAAATAAATACCTGTCAAAAACTTATTTTTTCTTTTTATATATATATACTATATAGATTTATATATATATATATATATATATATGAGAAAAAATGTAATACAATCAACTGTTCAACAGCATTTCTTGGTGGGCTTGGTCACCAACATCTAATGTTGTACTATGTAACGCAAAAAAGGCATCTGTCCTTACTTTCCGATTTTCTACCTCATGAGCATTTCAGTTGGTAGGTATATTGTTCTCTTTTTTTATCTGTTTTGCAGACATGTTTTGTTGTATTGACTGTCTTGGCAGGGAATATTCTGTCACAGCAATCTTATCAAGCCAATAAAGGAAATGCTGTTTTAAAACTTTCAAAACAAATGTGGGGTTTTGTTGTGCTGTGGGGTTTTTTTAAACCAAGAAGTGCTCAAAACATTTTTCCTTTCTGTTGCCAATTAAACACACAAAGGTGCAGCTTTTTGTTTCATTTTAATCAATATAGTCAAGGTTTGTCTAAAACACTTTGATAAGCAGATACTCCTCTTTTGAAAACTAGAATGTTCCAAGCTTCTCATGTTAATTTGCAGCCTAATTTATAGCAGGTAACAATCATTTTTTGCCTTAAATCCCTTCATGGATCTCCACTAAAAGCTCAGCCTTATCCAATACAACCATGACCAATAAAAAACAGCCAACCTCAGAAAACAAACACAGAAGCACAAACAGGAAAATACAAATACAAGCAGATAAAAGATTATATTTTTTAAATTCTATACAAGAAACAAAAAAAATAGCTTTTTCTGCCAGGTCTGCCAGAGGTTTTCCAAGAAACTTGGACATGTTACTTATCCCTTATAAGGAAATACTTAGGAAAAGTGAAAAAAAAAAATTTGTCACCCCAATTTAAGCTCAAAATCAAGGCAATCCAGTCAGAAAAGATTTGACTGTTTCTCAGGTGTCTGTACAGCTGCTAACACTGTAAGGGTTCTATCCAAGTTTCAGTAGACAGATCTGAAATGTTTTGTTATTTTAAAACATAGTAATAACCCTGAAGTCCATCAGGTTTTCTGTATCTCATCTTTCATGAACCACTTTTTAGAAACTGTCTACAAGAAATGTGACATTTTTCCAAGGCACTTAAATAGGAAAAGAATGACTACTTTGTAGAAGAGACCCATTAAGGGCATACCATTCAGGAACAGCAAGCTGGAAGGAGCAAGTAAGACCCACAGGAAGTCAACACGTGATGGAATTGAGAGGAGCTGAAAACAACAAATACAACTCTAAGATAATCTTCAAGGAGGAGTTATGGAGGTTACATGGGGTGCATTTTAAGACTGAAGTAGAGATTTAGCTATAAGCTTTTAGATCAGAGAGAAAATGCTGCAAAAATCACAAAAAAAAAAACACCTAAATTTTTATGTATTCGGATACAAGCATTCTTCATTTTATCCACACACCAAGCTGGCAAAAAAAATAGTATTAATATTTGACAGCACATGAAGCAACTTCATGTCTGCATCCTAATCCTGAAACTGTGACAACATTGAACTTACAAAAGAATCAGTACAGGGCAACTCTTGACAGACAAAAAAAGTACAAAAAATAATAGATATACAGTGAGACTGAAAGCAGAACTAATTACTGCAGTTGAGTGCTTCCTCAGTTAAGTGCTAGTTCTTTTAGTACAACCTCATGCTAACAAAGGCTATCTTTCTAAGTGTGTCAACTCCCATAAGACACTGCGCCATGGAGGCTGAGAAAAGTATTTTATAGAACTATTTCCTCACTGGAATTACTACCACTTGAAAGACCTCTTTGCCAAAGAGAGAATACACATTTCGGCATACTTGGGGTGACTGAGAAAGTAACTGGATGTGGAGCACCAGCAGTGCTGGGGGTCAGTTATTCCTGTGCCTGCTGCCCCGAGGGTCTGGTGCTTCCCCTTCTCAGAGCCTTTCTGCTGCCTCACCCTACAGAACAGCCAGTCTTCCACAGAGCCGACTGCTTGCCCTGGGTGCCTTTAAGAGTTCCAGAAGCCACTGGGCTGCCAAAGGTAAGGAAGTGTCAATATAATTCACAGTGATCATTCTCCACCCTTAACTTTGAGGCTGATACTCTCCTCAGGACACAAAGATTATCCCCCAGGCCGGAAGACACTCCACTTACATTTACAAGCCATCTCCACTTCCAGGTACCTTAGAAGACATCCTTTACACAGCTGAGAGAAAGTCCCTCCTTGCCTGGCACCAGGACTGAACACTGGACAAGCAGAAGGCAACAGCATTTTGGCCAAGTCTGCCAGGGCAAGCCTGTATCTGACACATGCCATGAGAACTGAGAGTTCATGTGGAGCAGAGAGCATTCCTGGCTTGAAACATCTTTTCTGAAACTGCCAGACATTGTCAACTACACAGAGCTGAATTTTTTGACCTTGGAAGGATGAAAAGCTGAGTCAGCCTTGCTGTGATTCAAAGCACTGAGGAGTCCAGATATTCGAAACCTGTCTTTCATGCACCAGACAGGAAGGGAAGAGCTATCTGAATTGTTTTTTTAATTTCTTCCCTGACTCTTTTCCTCAGAACCAAGGCTTTTCTGAAGGCTTTTTAAAAATAAGAAAAATTTTCTTCAGAAAACTCATTTTGATACTCAAAGAGTGATTTTTGTGATGTCCCTTCTGACGTTATATATACACATATATATGACCATACCAAACTAGTTGAAGGATTTATATTACACACTTTTAGCAGTTTTTCCAATGGATATGAAGTGGGGATAGATACTTTCATTTTTAAATCTGCAGAAAATATAGGATATAAAACTGAATATGAGAAAGACAGTATTCCATGAGTCTTTGTCCAAGAGCACTGATTGAACACCATACATACCTGTGCAGCAAACAAGGTGCAGGCAGCCTGTAAGCACTGACAAAACAGAAAATGGCTATACTAACAGCTTGTTAGGGGTAGAAACATAGCTGAGGTCTGCCTTGCCCTGTGCCAAAGTATCCAGAGGCTGAGAAGCCCAAGATGGCAGCTGCTTTTTCAAAAGAATTCTGGATCATGAGAGTGGTATCAGATATGATGCCCGTGCATTGCCACTTCCACCCACTGTATCTCCTGTTCCCTCACTAATCTAGTCTCCTTTTGGCTCTCCATCCAGCTCAGCTTTTCAATTGACTCCTTCCTTTCCTGTGGCAGGAAAGACTTGGCCCAGTCTGAATGACTAACTATAGGAGTAACATATAAAACTTTCTTTTTTTCTGCAGCTAGAATCTCGTTTAATGAGTGTCTGTTTTAATTGAAAAGGGAAAAGCAAAAGCCACCTTTACCTCCTCCAGTCCACAGAAATATTAATATTCAGACATAAATTAGTCGCGAGATGATTTCTTGACATCATCTTTTCATTCATGTATCATTAATTTTGTCCCAGTAACACCACTATAGTATGTCATTACAAAATGTAAAGAAATTTCATTACAAAGCATGGGCTTACAATACAAAATATAAATACGCTATTTCCACAGAGAAACATGGTATCTTTTAATACCCATTATTTTTTTCTTTTAAAAGCAACTCTGAAACTTCAGACATTCTGCCCCTCCCTGAAGATAGGAGCACTCAGCAGAGGTCAGGAAAAAAAATCAAGCCCAGAATTTTGTCAATATTTCTTTCATGATGCAGCATGACTTTTACAGAAGGGTGCAAGTAGACTAGACATGGCATGGGAATATTTTAAATTATTTCTAATTCCTCAATTATTTTGAAGGAAACATTTTACCAGCATTTTGGAAATGCCACCAATTCCAATCAATACCTGAGCACTTCTGGTTAAGAGAACTCCTTTGACTAGGCTTTCAAGGGATGAGTTCCTGAACACAGCTTCACTCCAAATCTGCCAGATGTGGGAGGCACAGGACACCCACCCACTGTTCTACTGTAATGTGACCTACAAAATATAAAGTTCAGAGCATAGGGTTCCCTCAACCTCTCTTTAGAGAAGAAAGAAAACTTCCTTTCATTGAGGACATGCTCACATCCCCTCTAAATAGGCCTTGCATTGTCGTATGGTGAAAAAAAAATCCTACAGAGTGTTAAAATTGTACCAACTTCCATTGCTGTGGTCAGGTTTTGTCATCAATTCCTACAGCTGCTTTGGGAAGAACCAAGCTTTTGTTTCTCTCTGCATTGAGTGCTAAGCTATGTAAGAACTACTTAATTGATGATATAATAAAACCCTTCAGAGCAAAGTAGAGATTAAACAGTAACATCCTTTCAATTCACTAGTACACGCCCATCTCCAACTCCATGTCAGTATGATTCTGCATATACAGAAGAATTCTGGCCTTCAGATTAAATGTCCAAATTCAGCTACTTCAGGGAAGAATACATGTATTTACAAAACATATTGCCTTTAGTAATGGTGAGTAAGGCCAGCTGTGGAACGAAGCTGAAAGCAGCACAATTTTCACACTGTCAAATGCTGTCTCATTTGTATCAGTTATGAATCTGCCTCAACAACAAGCAAAATTGTATTATTTCTTTAGCGTTTCTACATTTGGTCATGCTCTGGCTCAGCAATCCGGCTTGCCCTTCATAGTAAGACCCTCTTCACCACTCCGTACTTCTCCATATCCTCACATACAGGTCTCAGTGCAACACTTGGGCCCATACAATAATTAACAGGAAGCATTCTATGATCAAACTATTCAGCAGGAGTCAGAATTAGCCAAGATTACCAAGAATCAAGCAGTGTCATCACAGCTTCATTATTAGCAGGTGTGTCCCAGGGCAAACAATGCTGTGAGAAGTGTGAGGAATAGAGTAACAGGACCTTTTTAAAAAGTGTTTAAATAACAACATGGTTTGTATTGTTATTATTAGGGGAAAAAATAAAAATCTTCACTGGGGGCTTCATAGCCAGTCACCTCTCCATTAATACCATCAAAAGTTGTTCCTTCTCACCCAGTATGTTTACCCAAAGTTTTAACTTTAATCTGAGAAATTCTAGTTGTAATCAAGTCACTTGAAAAATCTAAGAAAATACATTTTTTATTATTATTATTACCGATAATAAAAACATTATGTTTAAACCAGACATATCTTACATCCATGTCTTATTAACTGTTCTTTTATGATCCCTAAAGTTGCAAATTGAAGGCATTGCTCACCAGCTCTCGTCACACTTCTAATTCTGACACTAGGCAGACATCAGCTGTCCCGCCCCACCCCCATCCTCCTGCTAACTCATCCCTTCCGAGTTTGCCTGATGGGAACACAGCAAGTGCAGGAGACCACTACTTTCATACTGTAAAATGCATCACAAATAAATAAAACAATAGCATTCTAATATTAATTTACAGTCATTTGCTTTGTGTTTTGCAGTAGGGAAAAAACCCAACAGACATACCCAGACCATGCTGAAAAAAGCATATAAGATTCTGTAGACTGTCTAATTAAGATATAAGAGCTCTATTCCAGCTTGTGCCGGAGAAGACCATCACACACACCCCTACGAAGAGTAGTCAGATCTCATTATATTTATTACCTTATCAAATATAAGGGGCTAAATCCCACAATAAATGTAGATATCCCTACTAAATTAGTGGTTGTTTTCTTTCTTGCTGCACTTTTGAAATATAAACTGCACAGGAAGAACAGAACCAGAGACCACTCCCTAATTCCTAGTGGACATATTGATCAATTAAAATGACATGTGTCTGGTCTTTTCTTTCCTTCTAATAGCAAGCAGCTGAAAGACTGAATCTTTCAAACATGCAAAATCAAACAATTAGTGTTGTTCTATACCATCCAGCAAGATTAACTTGAAGTTAAGCAAAATAAACCTACCCTCCAGAAGCAAGACTTCAATACAACATAAACAAATATTGGACCTTGTAAAGAATTACTAAATAATATAGACAGGACTTTAACCAGCTTTCTAAATATAAAAGATAGGTGTTTTATTCCCAAGACAGAGGTAGAAGCCTTTTTAATTATTCCTATTATTTTATTCATAGCAAACCCTCTCAGAATGCTTGAATCTTTCGCTACACCTTTTACTGCAGTTGCAGCAGAAAAAAAAGCTTGTTTTCCTTCCAGTAAAAGATCTAAAATTCACTAAATTCATATTACAATTTAAAAAATGGAGTCAAAGAAAGTAAAACAGTACCAGAGCTAAATGCTACTGTACTTTCAAAATATTTGGTTAATGTTGGACCAATACATCTATGTTTTGCTTATTTAAGAATATCAGTAGAAATAGGACAGTACTGAACCATGTTTAAAATCAATACTGTTCCAGTTGCTTGTTCAGCACTGGTTTGCCCAGTATTTTCTGTACTATCATGCTATGGAAGGCCAGGGCAAGTAAATAGGTGATATTCATGCTCTTGAGATAAAATAGGTTCAAAGAGGAGTTAAACATAACAGGAATGATTAAATGAAGAGACAGGGAAAGGAACAAGCTATGTTTATGGCATTAGAATTGAAAACAGCTATTCTTTCCATTTAAGCAAATCAGACAGTAGCTACTTTAATTGGACAGTGAAATTTAAATATATTCTCTTCAAATATTCAGGCTATTATCACAAATGCAAAGGCAAGTCTAAACATTCAGACTGAATGCATTTTTGGTAGGCCTTTGTCTTAGCCTGTCTGCCTGAAAAATAATATTAAGCATGCAGCATCTTTCTTCAAAATGATTTTTACAAGGCAAAATCCACACACTTACATTAGGAAAACCTTATAAAACAGGAAAAAAATAACACTGCAATTAAGAACAGCACAATATTTTGCAACTTACCATGTCCTGTTCAAATCATCCTCTTTTGATGTTTACGGCACATCTGTAAGATGCAATACTAGGAGGTGCCTTGTGTGACCTGCTGCATGATGCTGTGACATCAGTTCAGATGATGCAGCTCATTATGGGAAAGACTGCTGTTGCTATGGCAACTGAGATGTGATACGAATCCTTACTGCATTTCCAGGGGAGTCTGAGACAATACGGAAGCCTTTTAAAGAAACAGACAAAATGCAAACAGGCTTTTAAAGTACTGTGCCACAGATTTTGGAGTCCATGTCAGTACACGCCTGTTAGTAAGGAATATTTTAAACAAATTATTCCTACATGGTGATACAGAATTGAGATGTATGACCCATAAATTATTTCTATATTTAAAATTTAAAATCATGTGTGTCAATTTAAGAACAAATTTTATAAGTCAAATTTGGTTATCATGTAAGGGAACCTTACTTAAAATAAACAGTCAGTAGCGTGATTTTAACACTAAGGCTCTAAAGACAGTAGTTATTGAACAGTATTTTAAGAAATATATATTTTCACACTGCCCCACCCTGCTCCTACATCCAATCTGTCACTTACAAGAAAAATCTTGTTGCTAGGGAAGAACACTTGATACTTCAAAATGAGCAGATTTCACACTGTTGAATGAATGACAATGAGTTTAAAAAAAAATGGCAGGGGGGTGGCTTTTTATTCAGGAGAGGGTAAAGACGTTTCAAGCCAACCAAGTAAAAATCTCCTTATCATTTTTCAACTGTAGGACAAACTGCACTGCCCTCTGCATGCTGAGTAGCCTGGCTTTCATCTGCCCATCAGACAGACAGATGAGTGAAGATTTTGAAAGCTGCGGGCAAGCTGCTGCTAGTGCCCAGTGGGCCACACTGCTGCCAGCCTCCCGGTAGAGTGGGAAGGCCAGCAAAGCAGAGAACGGCTCCACGTAACCTAAGTGAATGCCTGGGACTGGAGACTGAACCTGTAGATGTTAACTTCTGCACCAGGAACCTGCTCACATCCTCTGTTCAGAGCAGTGATGAGAGAAGCAAAGGCTATGAGAAGAAGTAGTGAAAGGAGTGCCTGGAAATTAAAATTCACAACTAAAGAACCACCAGCACATTTTTGGCCACTTGCCAGTTCTATTTGGATGAGAAAAGTTTCTGGCAAAAACTGCTTTCTCTAGCCATGAAAATCCCTTTCTACATGGTAGGAAAGAAAGCACACAAAAAGCTGGACCCTATACGCTTGGTATGCTGAAGCCCAGAGTAAAACAAAAGCCCAACTTGAACCAAGAATCCCCAATGCCTTGAAGATGTCCAGTAATGTCCAGTGTGCATGTCACTGTCTAAAACCCTTCATTCCAATAAACTTTGGCCTGTAAATAAAAATTTTGATTATTGATTTCAGAAGAAACCATAGGAAATAATTACACTCTTTTAGCCACCACCCACCTTTGAAAGAAAGTAGAGAGACTTTGATACCTTTTGATTAGTGGATTAAATACAAAGTCTCTCCATAAATCTGGGAGATGCCATAGACTTTCTAATTAGTGCGGTCTTGACATTGCATGATCTCATTTTTTGACAGTTTCTCTCTTCTAGTATTAAGCCTATGTCATTCCAAACAATACAATAAAGTTCTCAAACTGACTCAGTATCAAATCCAGTCTAGTGATCCATAATGAAGCATTAGTCACAAAGGAGCTATAGCTCTAGATTTTTGAATGTTTAAAACTTCCTGAGGTCTCTGAGGATGTAATTCCCAATTTAGCAGAGGTCAACACAATTGAAACATGATTTGTGTTGGACTGAATGAAAACTAAGGTATGTCATTGTAAGCTGGCAAAGTTTATGGTGTGCTGAATGCCATTCTGTTGAAATAACGAGTTCCTGAAATTTTCCTTAAAGAAACTATTTCTATTTTGTTAATTACTATTTGATATAATTTCTACTACCTTTATTGCTATGGAAGTGGAGCTGAAAAGAGGCAGTGAGCTTTTATTTTTCTTAGGAAAATGAGGAGATTCAGAAACATCATTCTGGCAAGCCAAGAGTCATCATCTAGTTGATACAAGGGCTCTGCCTCATGCCCATCAGCTTGGCCTTTTCTCCCAGACACTGGGAAGTGAAAGTGGTGAGGTGGGCACATCAGGGAAGCACACCCTGGGCCAGACCCACCACCGTGGGGGAGCAGTGCCCACCAGACATCCTGCTCCAGGCTCCTGCTCCAGGCTCTCCAGAGGGCATCTGGCTGAGTGTGACCTTCACATAAACTTCTCTGCAGGGGTGAAGTAGCAGCATAGCTAACATGGACACAGAGGAGCATGGAGAGGGAGAGAGGTCAGGCAAGAACAGGGGAAATATCAGGCCATTTTTCACAAAGACTTCTGCCTACTTACTGCTAACTACAGGCTGTATGAGTTTGTTTATTCACATACGCAAATGATAAGTTGAAGATAAAATTATAGTGTTTTTCCTGACTTTTGAACATTTGGAATTTTTTAAATATCAGTCTGTTGTTTATTTTTTCCCAAAAATCATTTCTCATGAGCCAAGGGACATGTCAGATTGGGTGGAAGACAGCTACAACAGGAATGTCCCAGGCAGAGTGTAAATTAAGGATTTGTTGCACGGGTTTAATGGTACTATAGTGGCTTTACGTGGAGGATTGCAACCACGAGATGCTAAAAGGAGTTTCTACCTTATGAATACAAAAGGTAGCACGCAAAAAATTTGTAACCTCCCAATTAAATCTGCACGTCTAGAGGAAGAGAGCTGGACCTAGCTGCTTTGGATCTTTTTTTTAATAAGGAAAGGAAAACAATGAAACTTTTTTTACTCACCCAACCCACAACCAACATACCTTCAAGATTAACTTTGAAATTACTTTCTATTCCTTACAGTTCAGTGAAACAGGAGGTGCAGAGAGAGAGCCCAATCTACCCAATTACTACACAAATACCTTGATCATTTTGAAGTATCACAATTAGGCTTCCAAGCCAAAAGCACAGGGCTTTGACTATAACTTTTTCCTATCAAAATAGAAATAATTTATTTTACTTTCAGTCATAGCAACTCAGGTTAATGATAGGCATAAATGACTGCTTTTTAATTCTTATTTTAATTACATTCTGCCTCTCCAATACATGTTGTGTCTCCTTTGCCCCACACTGGGACCTCCACAGTTGTTTTGAAAGGATTGATACTCACCTGAAAAGGAAGTAGTGTTTCATCTACCAGCTGCCATTGTTTTCCCTCTTGGTCAGTTTATGTGCACAACTAACATTTGCACAATCCACAGCGTTTTCAGTAAGCAAGTCTTTGCCATTCAAGCAGTCATGGCCTTAACTTTAAAAAATGTTATTTCCCCTCAGTAAAACCAGTAATAAGGCAGAGACTAACCTTGACATGATTTAGTTTCCACTTAATTATATTCAAGAAAATGAGCTGGGAGTAAACTTACAAACACAGATAAAAAAGTAAAACATTATTGCAGACCTTTTCTTTGCATAATTCAGCTGTATTCTTCTGCGTTGTTTCCCCTTTGAAATGAAGGAAAGCAATTGCTTGCTTTTTGCCAGCTACGCTACCCAAACAGCCAAGAGAGAAAGGGGAAGTATGGTGAAAGACCAAAGGAGATGAGAATTGCATATACTGGATTACCTGTCAAATAAGCCAGAAACAGGCTTTAAATTAAAAATAAAATGCATAAAAAGCAAAATCACAATTTACTGAATGCTGACATATATCAGCAAAGTGTAAAAACACAACAAAAGAAACTTTGATTCTCATGCAGGATTTTGTAATCCACTTCAAGAACCTGTATCCCAGACTTTGCATGGAGTGCCTTCATTAAACAGCTATATATACCTGGGTTTCTGTTCCACAGTTGACTTTGTCAGAAAGAAAGAATAGGGCATACACATTGGTGGCAACTCTATCCCATTTCTCTGATGTATTAATGGAAATGGAAAGCTATATTAATCAAGTTCTTATTGAGTCTATTGTATTGAATCCATCAACTGAATGTTGCATTGCCAACATGAGAGTTACACACAGTCTTCCTTGCCTAAACCCATTAAACATCTCTGTCTACCTACATTGCTAGGTAGGGAATTGTTGATGCAAAATGCTGCTAGAAGCACCTCTTTCTCTCTCATGAGAGAATTTTCGTTCTCATAAAAACTATCAGCAATGTTTTATAAACTAAGAACACCTGTGGCCTTGCTAGAGACTGTTTATTATAGAAGTAGAACAAATATTTTTAAGAATGAATGTTTTTAGATTTCAGCCTATCCCCCCTGAGGGGTGGCTATGCATTTGACCAATTACTCTATGAGAAATGAAACCTATAAAATAAGCTGTAATTAATTAAATAAATCACTATTCTGCTGGAAGAATCAAAGACTGCTTGCTCTCTCTCCTTCTCAGGGACTGCAGGAAAATCAACAGGGAATATTTTCCATTGTGTCACCAAGGTCACCTGAGCTTCTGTTCCTACAGTAAGGGAGACTAAGCATGGGAGCTGTTGTTCTGATGCAAAATTGCACCTTATATGAAGTAGAAAAAGCAGTAATGCTCCCACAACTGCACAACTCAAAGGCACTAGTCAGAACCATACATCAGTTCAAGTTTGGAGCCTCTCATTTGTACTGAATCATTATGTAGAGAAGTCCCTAGTTACACGATGAACATATTCACACTTGTTACTACAGCCTGAAGGGGATCTGGGTCACTGTTTTCCTAGCTGCATCTGGATCTCTAGAGAAGCATGAGATTAAAAGGCTGAAAACTCAAGTTTCCTAAGTGGGACTGCCTTGCTTCATTTCTTAGAAGATTAATAAATTAGTAACTAGTAGTGCAGTTTTCTTCTTCTTTCCCTATAACATGAATGCATCTAGTGCTAATATCCAATGATCAGTCTATTCAGAAACAGCTTCAGAAATTATTTTTTAAAAATTTCAAGAACACAGAGATAGTAGTAACTCTACAACTGGAAAAATCACCCAAATTCTACATCCATATGGTAGAATAAAATCTTTCCATTCCAGCATAAACCTTATGTAGTCATGACTCAAGGTATTGTGTCAGAAAGTAAGGCAATATCCTCATTCCCAACACACTGAAAGATTACAGCAGGGATTTGAGTAACAGGACTTTTCCGTCAGCCACCAGTGAGCTGAGATCCCCAGATGGAGAAACACAAACTCCAGGTGTTTTGGTCTAGCTCTGGGCCAAATGCTATGTTGTTAGAACACTCTAGGGCATACAATATTGTGATGCTAGTGTATTTTTTTTCCCTTTGGTCTCGTGCTTTCAACCACCCAAGAAGTACATTATTAACACAATAAGAAAATGCCCTAAAAGGTCTTCTGTTTATTAAAATAACATTTATATGAAAAAAAAGTTGGCTTGAGATTTTTCTCCTTAAGTTCTTAAATGCAACCTATATGCAATATAAAGCCCATTCATTCCTAATAATAAAACTTAAGCTTTCCCAGATCAAGTTGTAAATCTCGCCTCCAAAATTTCTGCCTACTCCATCCTTTAGTATAATAGGCAGCACCAGAAGTCTTAGTCTTGGTTTTGCCTCTGTTACAACCATGTCTGTTGACTAATACACCTCACTGTGTGCACCTTTCCACATTTTCTGAACTTGTCTCTCATGTTTCTTCTCCACTTATACCGGTCTTAATCAAAGCTGAGACTTGATCATTTCATGTCTTGAAAACTGCAAAATCCTTCTCTCCAAACACCAAAGATCAGATTTATCCTTCTCCATTCAGGATATTAAGAATAAGCTCATCTTTCTGGCTCATTTTACAGTGAGCTTTAAACCCCTAAGAATTAAGTTAAACATAATTAATTCTATTTTTACTTCAAACACTCTGGAAAACTCTGCATAGTTTCATCTCTCTGTTCCTACAGAATTGATTACTTTTTGCTCTGCCGGTAACTTTCCAGCCTATCCGTCCTACAAGCATTTCATTTCCAATTCCTCCTGCCAACAAGAAAAATGCCCACCAAAAAAAAAATTTAAAAATAAATAAATAAAAAATTAAAAAAATTTAAAAATTCTTCACACTCAGAAAACATTCTACTAATATTGCTTTGCACAGTTCTCATCTGATTTGTAAACAAATAGGAAAACAACAACCTGACCACCATCACTGATTGACTTCCATGCTATTCTACACCAATGTGTTCCAAACATCCTATTTTGCTTCCTCCACCTCAGCCCCTGCCACTCAACCTATGACACTCCTCTCCGCTTCCTTCACATGATCACTATGTATTACAATTTAGGAGCAACAGGCTAATGGCATAAATTTAGGGCACAGAGAGACTCAAAATTCTATAGGAAAAGATGAATCATAATTTTGGCTTCATGCTGCTGGATTTACAGCTATTTTCTCTGGAGCTGGCTGGTTTAAAGTTAGCTGATCATTCTAGTATTAGTATTTAACTTTAGTTTAGCTTAAAAATAAATCATCTACTGTACATATACCCACAGAGGTTAAACACACCATGGTTCCCCACACTAGTTAAAGCAGAGATGTATTTCCAGAATCTGAAGGCAAGTCATTTAACAAAAACAAAAAATAAATAAAAGAAAAAATTGATCTTGTCTGGATAGAGCCAATGACTTTAAGAGCTTCTATTCATGACGCAACTGCTTTCATTTTTCATAATTTCTGTTTAAAAACACAGTTCAACATTTGGTGAATCCAAATCAGTACTTAAGCACAGTGGGATGGCAAAAAAGTCTGGCTATTACTGTAATGGAATACAGAATTATAAGTTAAAAAAAAAAAAAAAAAAAAAAAAGAAAAGAAAAACTACAGCAGGGAGAACACAGCAAGAAATACCAGAAAACTTCTGATCTTTCTAGGCAAGGCACTAAACCCCACTATATAGATGAAACACTGGCAAAAAATAACTCATTATATTTTTAAGAAGTAAAAGTTATATGCCTATTGACAGCCCTAAAGAAAGACAGCTTAAGAATGGAGCACAGAATCCACCAGTACATTACAAGCCCTACTCAGCATATTATCACTTCAAGTTAATTAGTTTGTGTGGTAGACACTTCTATAAGGAGAATAAAAAGTTTCATATTCCAATCATTAACCTATTTTCTGAACTTATGCAGATGCTGGGACATACTAAATTATGCAAGGAGGCAAAACATTATCTTAAAAAAATAAATAAATAAAATAAAAAGCTGTGGCTTCTCATTTACTTCATCATGGCTGTTGGTATCAAACAACCAATGCCATTTACTAACAAGCGAAGAGAGTGGACACTAAGGTGAATATAGAGAGGCAATGATACAAATAGTGCCTCAGCTCCCATGGGTGGAGGATATTTGTCCAACACCCAAAATAGTTAAAGCCCATTTTGATGTGAGGATGTTTGTAATATAAAATTTAGTCTAAAAGTAATTATCTCTGGCTACAGTTAGAGTTCATACAAATATTTCGGGTTGTAGAGACAATAAAAGCAGTTGAGCAGATGTAATATTACCACCCCTAGAGTTGCATAGATTCAATGTCCCTGTAAATATGGGGTACTGCAGATCACACTGCTCTGAAAATTAGTTTTTTAGATGGAGATGGCACACTGAGCCCCAGATCTGCCCCTCCCTTGCCTGCCTAAATGAAACCAGTGTCCCTATTATAAAAACAACAACAACCACAAAAATGCCAACAAAAACAAGACAGAAACAGCTTTGCACACCTGGGCCCCTCCCAGCCCCTCCTTTACCTCAGTTCCCACACCCTTTGTGGTGCCCCAATCAACAGGTGCTAAGTCTGGTCATCAAAACAGTACAGGAGGCAGGCAGCTTCTTGCAGCTCTTGCAGTTTCAACAGAGCCTCATAACATAAAGTTTGACCCTAGAGCATAGACTGAGTAGACTTCTTGCTGGAGAGTGGCTGCAGGTGCTCGCATAGAATGTGTTTGTTGATTCACAGGAAATATTCTGGCTGGCCTGTACCTGGTTTTACCAGAATTTCCTTCAAAGTGGTGAAGCTGCTGGGAGTTTGAGAAGAAAAGGCCGAAGCTGTGCCAGGTAAAAAGGGCTGAACAGCCCTCTGGTTTTTAAGTGTGTTTTCTTTAAACAAGTAGGGAGCTGGGCATGTTCACAGAACAATTTAAATCAACTCATGACAAATCTCAGTCACAGAGTGAATTTACCCATCCTCTCAGATGGCCAGTCAGCCAACGAATATGTATTTAAAAGAAACTGAGGGACTGAAATCTTAATCAAACAGGGTTGAAATCTGAAAACTTGGGTGCAGAGTGCCTACTGCCACTTGGGCAGACCTCTCTCCCCAGGGCCAGGTGTGCTGGCAGTGCTCAGCAGCAACACTTGTTCCTACCACGGCATCATGGCCCCAGTAGAACAAAAACACCGAGAGGCAGAATTGTCCCCATGACACATTGAATGCCATGGTCCCCCCAGACACAGAAGAAATGCCAGGGAAATGTCAAGCCACCCAGGTGTTTTTCAAAAGCCAGACTAAATCCATATTAGTTGATCCTCCTGCACGAGCTTAAATGAGCTTTCTGGTTCAAAGCAGGAGCGTGTTTTCAAAACAACTCTCCCAATCATCCCCATTTATCCTACTTGCATTCCAACCACTGAGCAGTCTCCAAGGACACCAATGGCATTCCTTTCTCATGAATCTAAACCAGAAGATGAACTCCATGAGTGTACCCAGTGCACTCCAACTTCTAAGAGGTATTTAATCCTTGGAACTAGACATGCTTTAGTCTGTAGTGACCCCCTGCAATGTTTCTAGTGCAGGCCTTCTGTCCCCAGAGCCTGCTGTTTTGTTCCAAAGCTCTTCTCTCACTGAGTAGGCAGGGCTTCCTTGGGGCAGCACTGCCACTGAAGCAAGGTTTTGTTACCAGGCTGACCTCCTGCGGTCCCTGCCATGCACCTTCCCAGTTAACAGCTCCAGAAACAGCTGGCTGTGAGATGGTATTAGCTGCTGAATTAAAACAACTGTATAGCCTCAAAATCTGACCTCTCCCTGAAGACAGCACAGCTGCATTCACACAACAAAGTATCTGATCTAATCAGTCCTGGTAGAATTCTGCATCATTGCCTCTTCCCCTTGCACTCTTACTGCAAAAACCACATTTTCCCCTCCTCCTCCTCTTTCAGGCTCTCTTTATGCTACAGCCATCTCACCACATCTCTTCTTTGCATTCATCCTCCCCTAACAAATTATGCAACCTCCATGTGCTCTTGGTCTTCAAAATCTCTCAAGACCACAATTCACAGAACTCACCAGAGGTTACTGGCCCCAGCGCCCAAAGGCTGAGTTCTCACTTGGTCTGCTTGTGCCTCAGCAGTCCTTGCTGTATCGGGGCTGACACTGCTTCAAGCCCCCATAGTCCCTACAGCTGTCCAGCCAGACCTTTGCCTGCCAGGAACAGGCACCTGTGCTTTGGATGGTAGATAGAAAGAGATCTCACTATGGCAAGACTTGATTCCACAGTTTTCCACTGAAAAAAAAAGGTAAAATGCAGCTGCCCTGATTCAGTTGTTCACTGTCCACCAAAAAATATAGATAAATCTTAATCCTTCCTTCCTAGTCCCTTAACGTTCAGCAGTGCAGTTCCACACCTTCCCTCACACTAATGAAACTTGTCAGATAATTTCATCAGCCCATTTAACTCACTAGTTCAGCAGAAAATGATCCAATTTTTGCTAGGTTTGTATCCTGCCAAATTTGTAAAATAAATTGACTGACTGAGGCTGAACAGTTGAATCTGTGGCGCTCCCACCTTTAGGAAAAACATGCTGATAGATGGTTCACCTCTCCCTCCAAACTGCATATTTCTCTGGCACATTTTTTCTGTGCTTGGTGAGGCAGGGTTCATACCTCAGAGAGTGCTTGATGCTGGATCAGGGCTGGCGATGACAGAAGACAGCCTGACATTTTCTTCTGTACAGTTACATAACTCCTATGTGTATTGGTCCTTTTTTGTGCTTGTCCTTGCCATCACCTCAGGGGCTTATACCTCCTATTGACCAAACATCATCAGAGCATATATTTCCCTGTCCTCTGTGTCCTTCTTTTCATACTGTGCTTATATTGGATTTGCCTTTTTCATGGGCTTTGTGAGACACTTGTCTACGCTCACTATGTTATACAGAGATATATTTGTTCAACTCAGAGACACCATCTCATTTCCTGTGTAAGGTAGGTCAGCTTTATTTGAATGTTGTTCCTCCATCCTGCTTTATTCTCATTCTGTGGACAGCCATAGGCTATCATTCATTGTATGAATTCAAGGGGCAGAATGATCAAATTTACTTGTGAAGCTTTCTATACTTCTTACTAGGTACCTGAAAGCTTCACAAAATCAAACTCCTTCATGCTCACAAAAGCCCTCTAATGGGAGAGGTTTTAATTCTGCTTTCAGGAAGATAAACAAAGGCACACAAAGATTAAAAATAAAAGCATGACAAATATTGTGTGTCTAACCTGAGATTTGACTTTTCAAGAGCACAAGGCTTCCTTTAGCATGTTTTCTATCCAAAGCCCAGCTGCTGTTGATTTCGGTTTCAGCCATGAGCCCTTGGCAGGCCAGCTCCTTGGTTTCAAGTCAGGATCAAGAAAACAAGTATCAGTGTGACAAAAGTTTAGCCTAAACAAACCAGTCAACATTCTACAGAAGCTTTGTAGTAGAAGCAGAAACACAGGCCAGGACTACTCTGAACTTGATGACCTAATTTACGAGCTTTTTAAAAACCTTTCTGCACTTGCTGCATGCTTTCAATTTCTGCTACAGAGGAATGATGGATACTACAGAAATCTTCTCCTGTCCTTTTTTGTTTTCACTCATTTATCATAGATCCCTCCCCATGCAGGCATTTTGAGGGGAGCAAATAACAGATGAGTATTATAGTTACAGCATTCACGCGAAAGGACCAGTTAAATGTTAATTCTAGTGTTGTCTGTCTTAACCAAGGTGAGCAGCCAGATCCTAAAAGGGACGTATAAAACAGGTTTTTTGAACAACACTTTTAATTTTTTGTGGTTTATCCTACATGAGATAAATCCATATCCATATTTCTAATTTACCTTAAAATGAAAGTTCTACGTTATCTATGATATAGGGTTAATGCAGGTTCATGCATAGGAGCTACAAACCAAGGCCAAAGAGCAGACCCAGCAGACACAGTCTGGCCATCAAGTGAAGTTAAATTTTGATGCTGTGAAATAGGCAGAGGACTGATTTACGGTATAAGTGACTTTTCTTTAATAATCTTTGGATTATCAGTATATAATGAAACAGAATACTTTTTCAGATGAAGAATACTAGGTGATAATAAATAGAACTGCTGGCTGCCAGAAAAGGGGAAAAGTCATCATTTTTATAATAAATGGTTAGTTAATACATAACTGGCTATCTCACTACCTTGAAAATCATAAATCTATGCAGAGTTTGTGTTTCTACTTAAAGCTTTCAGTTTAGAATGTGCATTTACCAGACAACATAATTATCAGCTTGTGATTAAAAACAAAATCTAGATCTTACGTAACTCCTGGAAATTCCATTAAATAAATTGGTTTATTGTCTGATTTAAGTCGCTTAATATTCTCTGCACAAATTAATCTTCTAGTTAGTAAGAATATATACTTTATTATATTGAGACATAAAAGAATAGAAATCAGTTATATATGTGGATTTTTACAGTAGGAATACTTGAAATGCAAACAAAACAGAAAAAAAAATCCCAGCCTCAAATTTTCTGCATCAGCCTCTTCATGATAATGATCTAAAAACTAAAAGTGACATGAATGATCTAAAAGACCAAAAGTGACATCTTACTTGTACATGGTTCCTCCAAAGGCCAGAATTAACTTCAACAAAGGAAAACAAATGCCTGTGTTCCTCTTCAACAGTCAGCAAAATGACCACAGGCTTTAAACCCTGTGCAGTGCTTTTGCCTTATAACTTTAGGGCACATCCCGGCTTCCTGTCCATAGACACAGCTACAGATTTAATCCACTTAGTCATCATTTAATGACTCAGTTACTGCCACCTTTTGTCATCTGACCTTGATAGCTTTAGACTGAAACTAAAGCCATTTTTCGTTGACTATCACTTTGCCTGCACGGCTCTCTGCATTCACCTGCTTTCTCTCAAGTCTAAATTACTTGCTTCAATTTCAGTTTCTTCCTAACACAACACTACCACACCAATCTCTTCTCATTTCCATCTCCAAACCCGTTTAAGGCACGAAACTTCCTCATCCTTAAAACTCGTCCAGAACAGATAGTTTGTCAGCATCCATTTGTTTGGCAAAGATCCTCATAAGCTCTGAAGAACTTTTTCACAATTATCAAAGAAATCTCGTCTTAAGACTTCCTTATTTTTTGTCTAGGCATTGTGCAGGTCATCAGGCAGAGGTATCAAGGTACTAGCAGCCCTTCAAGCTATCAGTACTGGAAGTGAAGTTGGAAAAGGACATATTCTCATTAGGCGAACTTCACAAAGCTGGAAAATTAGTCTTTCTTTATAAACATAAGCAAAGAATTTCAATGATATGCACAAGCTAGAAAAAAAGCTGTCAAAAAAACCCTGAGCTCAATATATGAGAGGGAAATGGAGCTGGTACTTAAGAGCAGACAAGGGTGCAGGAGAAAAGCAATACAGTGATTCTCTCTGATGGGAAAGAGAAAAGTGGATAAATATGATATATGGGACAAGAGAGAATAGCTAGTAGCATGGAATAAAAATATAGCATCAAATTAATATAACTTCAGAGTAGCACACCTATTTCAAAAAGTCTGTCCTTACGGGATAAACAATCCCACCATAACTGGATCAATTTCAGAAAGATCCTATATAGACAGCTTCTTAAAAAGAAGATATATGAGGAATCTAAGAGCTAAATATTTGTAGGCAGGCTAGAGACTGGCTACTTAAAGACACCACTTTATAGGCACAGAAAAAGTACATCATCAATCAAAAATACTATCCAAGTGAATTTCCAAAAGCTACTCAACAAAGTGTCTCACCATAGGCTCTCAAGAATAATAAACAGCCTGGAAATATAGATTAAAATATGAAAGAGACAGTAGAAGAAAAGGGTTCGTACAGTAGAGAGAGGTCACCAGGGGGTTTCTGACAGTAGGTGGTGGGGTGCTGGTAATTCTAAGTCATTCAGTCTGGTAAGGACAAGGGCTGCCTCTGAAAAAACACACAAAGAAGTTACACAAGTAAGTGGTGATGCATTAAAATGGCAGATAAATTTCGGTAGACAAAGCAGCACTGTGAAATAACATACCTAAGAAAAATTATCCTAATTTGCAAATACAGTGGTAGGTGCTGAGGTATTCATTATGAATCAGGAATGAGATCTTGTGGACTTCCTAAATAATTCAATGCAAACCTGAGCTCAGTGCTATAGAAATAAAACAAACAAGCAAACAAAAACATAAAACAAACATAGAAACACCAACCAAACCAAACTAAACAGTTTACTTATTTCTGAGAGACTGGCGCCAGCAAGTCACCAGCTCACCCTGCTCTAACAAGAGTATTGAAGGCTAAGTCAGTGTCTCCCCTACTGGAAGGGAGCCCACAGCCCATCTGTCTCTCCTCCCTGGCATGGAAATTCTGGTCACTTTTCTTCTTTGCTCCACAAGCAGGAAGAACACATGTGATTCATAATTTCCTCATTCAAGTCTGGTATTTGCTGATGGTTCTGTTTGAAAGTGCTCAAATACTCTACCAACCACCCTATTTAACCTGCTGAGGGAATAACTTTGCTGGCAGTGCACTGAAGATCCTTTGCTGGCTCCCAGCAGTTAGAAGCGATTGTCATGTTCTTCAGTAAAATTAAACCTTGAATATATTTTAAAATGTCTGTTCAGAAACTGTCCCTATTAGAGAGGTTATTTAAAATATATGTCAATCATATTAGTGCAATTGGGACTAAAAGAATAATTTGTTTAAATGTCTTTCACCTACCTTTTCCTAAATACTAATTGCTTACTGATACTATTAAAATTTTAAGAATATTTTACTTCTCAGATATTTGGAGAAATTTTTTTCAGTGATCTACATTTTACAAGGTGCTCTTTCAAATCTCTAATCAAATCAGCAGCAGAACACAGAACTACCAAAATGTTTCCCTCCTTAAC
>WEIT01022969.1:5871-17628 GCA_013389985.1 Dryoscopus gambensis | reverse complement strand
CTGCCCTTCTTGCAAAGCTGCCCCTGTAAAAACAAAAGAGAACCTTCCCCTTTGTTACACGGTTACATAGCCCCCCATCCGTCATTCTTGAAAGCAGTCTGCCTCAATGAGATAGGGTTAAAACAGTAGCGTAGGGTTAAAGCATAGAAAGGATCCCAGTTCTGAACGCTCTGATCTACAGTGGGTCATGCAGGGTTTTGACTAAGATGCCTCAAGAAACTGAACTCAGATTTAGGCTACAGTGGTTTAGCAGTAGTGGTTTAGGGATGAAATTAAAAGTTATCACAGGCTGAGGACTAGGAGGAGGCAGGGTTTAACAGCATAAATCTTTGGCAGTATTCAAATGCAATGGGGAAACATGTATGTCTGAATTCACTATTATTTCAAATATTTGTTCACTGCTCTTTTGTTTTCTTTTCTAGCAGTCTGACAATCAAGTCTCCCTAGACACTGCTCCCTGAGCCTTGGACACAGGAGTGTCAGCCTGATTCATGCTGCCTCCAGCCCTCTAAGTGTTTCCCGGTTCAGAGAGACCAAGCAGCAACATTCTGACAGTTTCAGTGGGAGGTGTCAGCCTGTTCCCAGCGCTATCAAAAGACATCTCATCGTTTCATGAATCATATCATTGTGTGGAACCTCTGAGATAATAAGACTACAAACATTATCTCACAATGCCATTTGGCTCAAAGACAGGGAAGCATATGTGCATTCTCTTCTACACAGATTTTGCAGGGGAAGTAGGGAAAATCCTGCTGTCTGTAAGACTTTTCTTAGCTTCATTTGCAAAAGGCTGGATGCTACCAGCAGGGTACAAGATAGAACTGGTCAGCCACAGATTGCACAGCTCAACACAGCTTAGCTCTGCTTTAAGCTCCTGCACAGAAGAGTGAAAGAGAGTCACCATGGGATGTGAAACATGCTACAGCTTATTAAGGGCATTAAATTGAAATATTTGCAATAAATCCATCTCAGTTCAATTGAAATTTTTTCCTCCTGTTGATTTTTTTTGAAAATTTTCCTCTTGTTACCAAATTGAAGGAATCTGTGGGACCACGTGAGTGTAGATTTTAGCCTACACAGATAGGATGACTCACCTACAGCTTACCATGATGCAACAGAACATGACAGTCATTGAGATGAAATTGATCTGCAACAAAAAACTTACTTTGTCAAGTCCTGCACTGCAGGTTGACTTGACTATTTAGCATCCTAAACAGCACTGAAAATTCTTTATACTTCAGGTTTTATTTTGGAAAAGAACTTAAAACCTAGCAGAGGTCCTGCCAAAATTGTGACCCATTGTTTCAACTAACTACCACTTTATCTGATTCTTCAGAATAGGGCTTCTGAGTTGTACTGTGAAACAACTTTTATATATATAGGTATATATCATATAGATATACATATATATATACACACACACTGTAAGTATATGTGTATATATATGTCTCAAAAGGTTTTATTCGGTAGCTACTACTTCATTTAATTCAGTTACTGCCCTCCAGGCTCAATCACACTCTGGTATTTGACCTCTTCACATATGGGGAAAACAATAAACCCCAAACCTGCAATAGTTCTCTCAAGGAAGAATGTCTTGCTCTCTGAAAATAAAAAAGAAAAGAGTGAAGGTGATGGAAGAGATGAAAGCATTTTTCTACCCTGCCTAGATTGTTCTACATAAGGTGTGTATTAAAATTCTCAGAGTTTGTAGATCATATGTCATATGAAAGCAATAAATTACTTTAACTGGCTCAAGTGTGAATTTTGAATGAATGTAATTCTTTATTTGTAGGTGTTTAAATGCAACATAGAATTTATTTTTCACATTAAAAGCCCATGTGTTCTAATTAATTCTTTTAATTAAAGATAATAATGTAAAAACTTTTCAGCAGGAGGAATAAACAGAGAAAATAATTAATAACTCGCCTTTTGTGAATTTCCTAAGTATTTTTTAAGTATTAGGCTGATCTCTGCACAGTACTGAATTAAGACTCAACTTTGTTGACTCAGAAGATGCCTAGAGCCCATTTTCTTCAGTGATAACCTGCATTTATTTACACAGACAAAACAAAATTTCTCTTCTGGTGACACAGGCACCGAGGAAGAGGTTGCTAACTCTCTTGAGGCAGTTTCCTACTTTATAAAATTGTCTTTGACTGAGGCACCTCAGCAGGGATTCCACAGAATTTTGACTATAGATTCAAGGAGCAAAAACAGGTTATTTTTTTCTTTCTTAAGCACAGATAACTACCTCAATATCACTGTCTACACAGAACTAACCTGAGTCTCAGCCTATTTATTTATACCTCAAAGGAAGAAATATTCCAGAGCTGATAAAGCTTGCTGCGGGCCAGACAGCCATAACATAAAGCCACTCCCTCTGGGGAAGTGCGAATTCCCTTCTTCTCCAGCTTTTATGTCTGCTTCCCTCATGAAGTCCCCTCCAAATCTCTTTGCAATCTAAACTTGCCAGGGCTCAGATAACATAGAAAGAGCATCCAGGTACTTACCTCAGAACTGATCCTCCACAGCACAATGGAACAAGTATGATTAATTAACGGTCACAGCAATTAAGGCTATTCCATGTTGTGATACTCATTCTCAGCAGAAAGAAAAATCTAGGTGATTTCTGCTGACTAAGGGCCAAGATTGCCAGGACTACGCTGAAAGATTTAACACAGCAGCTTACAACACAACAAATCTGCCTCTTCTCTTCTATAAAAAGCAGAATGAGGTGACATACAGAGATCTTACTTCTGCCTAGATTGTGCTTTTCTGTGCTGTACTGCTTTGGTCTACACTGAGTCAAAAATACAGTAAGATACAGCTTGGTAACCAACTTTATTTCTATCCTCTGATATGCTTATGTTCACAACCTGTATTTAAATACTATGATAAAATACAAGAAAAAGCTAGGAGCTGTGTTCTTTGCTCCTCTGGCAGTGAAATGTAAGAAGGAAGCCAAGTGAACTGAAAGAAGAACTGCCAAACTGAAAATCTCTTCCCCAAAAGCATTCCACAAAATGTTGGTCACTTGCTACAGATCTTGGTGGATATTAGAGCAGATTTCTGCCATCCAGAGCAAAGAGGAGTCAGAGCATTGGCACAGTGGAACTGGGAAAGACATCTTTATAGGGACTGGAGTTATACAGCTAATCAAAACCAAGATACAGAAATTTCTACCACCAACACCTATGTTCTAGCATTTGTTCTTACCAGGAAAAAAAAATTGAACGAAAGATAAACTAATGCATGAACTCTTTCTCTGCAGAGCTGTAGCAGCAAAGAAAGGCAAACTAGCAAAGTATAAATTTCTATTGTCCCCTATGAAAAATGCAATGCTGTTGTTGAAAAATATAATTAATAATAAAAGTATAAATAAATAAAAATAAAATAATTTAGAAACTGTAATAAATTATAATCTAGCTGTATAAACATGTAAATGCTAATAAATTGATACTTTTTTGTTTTAATCTGTAGAAGTATTCATATTGAAGACTATGAATTTTTACAGAATTTGATTAGAAGAAATCTGAGTATTTGGGGGTTTTGATGCACAGTATCTTCATGACCTTGATCTTCAGAGGCATGTGTATTCTTGTGCAGATGATGAATCTTACTCATGCCAGTAGCCCCTTCTTTTCATGTAAGTTAAAGTATTCACAAACATTATCTATCTGCAGCACCAGTCATCCATTCCATATGATGCAGAGCACTAAGTAATGAGCTAATGGCACTTTTCTGTTTATGTATCTCTACTGCCCCATCCTTTGTCTTGATCAAATCAGAACACGTCTGGGTGACCTTTCACAGAATCATCATAGAAGAACTTCAGTTGAAAGGGGCCTTAAAGATCATCTTGTTGCAACTCCCCACCCCAGGCAGGGACACGACCCACTAGACCAGGTTTCTTAGGGCCCCAACCAGCCTGGCCTTGAACACTACAAGGGATGGGGCATCCACAGTTTCTCTGAGCAACCTGTTCCAGTGTCTCATTACCCTCTGGGTAGTATATATGTGTAGAGGACCTAGCGTAAAAGGAACCCAAATTTTGTTGGCGTATATCACTCTAAAAGTAGCTGACAAAAATCTTCTGTTTGAATAGTTCACTTTTACTCTAAAATCAGAGGGATTTTTTTATCTAGTTTATAAAGTATTCATATAATCACTGATCATGCAAAATGGAAGTGGGAGTGAACAAAATGAATCTTTTCCATTTCTTTGAAATCCTGAAACATGGAAGAGGAAAAGCTGGATTTTCTGTCCTTTACACAGCAGAGAAGGAAGAGAAGAAGGAAATTTGACAGTCAATGAAGAAGTTGCACTTCATGACTGCCTGTCAAATGCCAGGAATCTTTAAAGAAGATTTTATCTCCTGGTTCATTGAAGATCTGTAACGCACAGAGCTGCAACATTCTGAACTTTCTACGTACAGTATATAGCACAGAGGTTTTGCATATGTGCAACAGAGGGTTAAGTATAGTCACTTAACAAACTCTGACATGCCTGGGTGAAACAAATCGTGCTTCCAGGTACGATTCATCTTTGAGTAACTTGGCTACTGTTGGCAAAAACTCCACATTTGGCAACAGCATAATTTCAGTGTCTACATACAGGCTGGATGCTGGGGGCTCAGCCAGGAATTAGAAGAAGGAAATTATTAACATCTGGTGCTCAGTCACATTTACCATAGCCACTGAACAGAGGCTGGTGCATCTCTTGGGCTAATTACATGTGCTACGACTGAATTAAAGAATAGCCACGGTAACCCTTGTGAAATAAGCTATGAAGTTGCAGGCCTATCAATCTATATTGCTCAAAATGGGTGAGCTGGGGAGGGCAGAAGGACTGGTGTTGTGAAGCTATGGATGGGAAACACAGAAAACTAAGCACAGAAAACATGTGGCAATAGTTTGGTATAGTTGCAAGCAGGCTAGGTTTTAGCACTCTGGGATGATCTCAGCACCTTCTTTTAACAAATTTAAAACACTTTTGGAGAGAGCAATCATTTCTGTTCTGCTACATCAGCTCCTAGACCCATTTATGAAAAGTATCGATTTAATAGTCATGTCTTCTTCTCCATTTCATCTCAACAGTTTAGTGATTCTTCCCCACAAGGTGGCAGAAAGACCACACAGTTGACCAATAATGGTTATAACCAACCTCTGCCTTGTCACAGAGTTACCACATTAAACATCCTAGCACCCAGGCAAAACAAATCCTTCAAGAATTAATTCTGTGTTAATTGGAAGAGTGCAACATAGCCATCTGTTATAACAAAGGTTTAAGGAAGAAGATGACAAACAGGAGAGATTAAACTGCTTACTCGTCATGACCTACTCAAACATTATTATACAAATGAAGGTTTTGCACAAATGCGTCTAGTGATACCTTGGTCATCTGAATGGAAATGGATATGAAAGCAATTTGGATAAGAAAGAGGATCATATTTTAATACAAATGAACCCAGCCTGGAGGGCAATAACCTCCTGCGGGATGAGCTTTCAAATAATAAAGATTCGTTAAAAGAAACTCATGATTGGGCTTTTAAAACATAACTTTCAAGATGGTTAATGAGGGCACATGCCATGTGGAGAATGCCCCAGCCTCAGATCACACAGGGCTGTGCATCTAGCCATGGAATGGGGCAGCAATAAGCTCTGGAGCACAGGGCTCTCCTGAGCGGGGTTGCCTGCAGGAGGCAGGCAGGGCAAGCCAGTCATGAGAGCCTTCTAGCAGGACTCGAGACCCAGGATCCAGGGCAGGGGCAAGAGCAAGACATGACCTCAGCATGAAGCAGACTCAGGACTATGGTAACAGACTCTACAGCCTGGAGCAACTTGTGAGCTCTGCTCCGTGCCTGTCAGGCTGAGGTGCCCTCCTGCACCGCAGAGGGGATGGGTGAGCCTGGGGCTGAGCCTGAAGCCCTGCTGCTTGGCCAGGGCCCTGCCGTGTGCCACAGGCCCCCTCCTTACAAAAAAGGTGTAAGGGACTTACCTAAACTAGTGATTCCATCTGTGTTCCTCTCCTGGATTCACCTAAACTGGCTGATCACAGTGATGCACAAAGAAAGCAACTCTTGCCCAACAGTGTATTTTTCAACCTCTCCCCTTACAGTATCTTAGAATCCATCTGACACTGGGGTTTTTTTACAGCAGACAAAAAGGCAAGCTGTATGTACATTAGAATCCCTATCTACCTCTGTACCAGATCCTCCAGTTTGTCCTATACATCCTGTCAATAAATTGCAATTTCTCCCTTGAGGATCAGCATTAAGAATAATCCTCACAAGCTCTAGAAGGGGCTCTAGCCCTGGCATACCATATGAGTAACTGGCCTTTTAAGAGGCTTAAAAACCAACAATTTAGGAAATATCTTTCAGTAGAACTGACTGCTGTAGTTATTTCAGAATAAAATAAGAAGCAAAAGATAACCTAAAGTGAGGGCAAAAGCCAGTTAAAGTGAACAGAAGCATTAACGTCAAGTGTATAGCAGCAATGGCAGTAAACAATCAAGTGCCAAAAAGGCTGAACATGACCTTGTCTCTATAACAAACATCCTCTTCAACTTGTGGAAACGCCCATGTTTTTGTAGAAAAAATATTCCAAAGTCTGTTCAAGCCAGAAAATCAAATTAAGAAAGCGTTTAAAAGTCAGCTTAAAGTGATTAGAATTTTTATGAAGTGTAGAAAAAGGGATTGTTAAATCACTTTTGCTTGTCAGGAATAAAGTACATCATTTGACTGAGAATGTTGCCCACACACAAACAGAACAGCTACAAGAAGCCAGGCTGTTCCGTGCGATAGCTTCAGTGTCCACCGTAGTGACACAGAGACAGCAGCCTCAGCAGTGTCACCCCTCCCTCCTGCTCCAGGCCTAGAGGTCAGGAAAATAGGTTTGTAAAGATTTAGTTGGCTGGTTTTGTGCCTTTCCCTCTCTTCTACAATCACCTGAGCCAGACCCAAGCTAGAAAAATTAATTCACTGAAATACCTTAACATGTTTGGGGTGCCACAAGCAAACTTTGTTGTACCTTTTACAAGATTTTGGATTTTCAGTTTAAAGCAGCCAGAGTCTCTGAGGTAATTTAGTGGAGTATAAGAATAGCTTCTGTTTGTACCAGTGGGACTATGCATCCACAGAGACATTGCCCTAAATTTAAGAGAAGCCAGGGCATGTAACAAGATTCTCCTCACAAAGAGAAAACTACATTTCAAGTACTTCTATTTCATGTATGAAAAAGATTAAAATGACGACAATCTTATTCATGACCTAAGCTGGAAAAAAGATTATCTTACAGCTGAAGTTCAGGACACAGGGATTTGTCACCACGATGGTTCACAGATCTCCACATAGCCTCAGGTGAGCTGCATCCCTACTCTCACCTGAGAAGTGATGGAGGCAGTGTGTCACGTCTGCTTCATCTGGGCCTTTCTGATCTACTTAAACTGTTTTCTTTTTAGGACAGGAGCAGATGCTGAGGGTTCACTTTTACTTAATATATGAAGACTGATAAGGTAAACATCAATAAAATGCCCTGCACTAAATTAAAATTCTTGCATTAAACTACTTTTGTCACCACAGAGGAGAGAGGAAATGAAAGATTGGCAGGCCCTGCACTGGCTGTTGAGTGAGGGAGCTTCTTTCTTGCCTTGATCCCTGGGAAGATTTGTATCTGAGCTAAGAAGGAAGTGTATCAGAGTAAGCCAAATGTACTTTTTCCATGAAGATGCCATCTCCAGCGTATGCTGGATCTGTATTTTCAGGTCGAGCCAAGCAGGGTCGAATCTGAACTCCCTAGACCATACTGCAAATTCTCCCCTTGATAAGCATCCCCATGCTATAGCAGGTGCATGCTTATTCTGCCTGGCAGCCTTTAGGCTTTCATACTGCCAGAGCATGGCACATGCAGAAATGAAGGAAATGAAGCAGCACACTGGCTTTTATGTCCTTTTGCTGAGATCCTGCAGTCTTCCTAAGATGCCTGGTTTCAGTGCTAAGTACTTGAGTTACTCATTAAGAACAGTCTGCTCCTCCCCTAGAAGGATGAGCCAGAGGAAACCCTGCAAATGGTTTCCAGTTTTCAACAAGGCAGGGTTCGCTATATAAAGGATAATCTACTTTGCAAAGCTATTTGTTGTAGTTAATGGATATCAGGATACGACCAAATGGGCTTAAGATAAAATAAAGATAAGTTACTGGAGCACTACACACAAGGAAAGCATTTTGTTGCCAAGATAAAACACCACTGGTCTCATACAGCCATGACTGACCATGTTCACACAGCCATAACTGCCTTGCCTACTCTCTGCAGAACTGAGAACAGTTTCATGCACTGTGTATCTTTAACCCAGCAGCAATGACTTCGTATCACATCTAGATAAATAGTATAAACAATGCAGTCAAGAACGTCTCTTGTAGCTGTTCATTTTCATGGCATGTTACAGACGATTTATCCCAGATTAACCTGTTTAATTAACTAAATGTGGCATAAACAGCACAGCTATGTCTTTCTTATTCCAAGAAACCTTATCTGAAGCACAATCAACTTTGTAATTCTTTAAAAGAAAGTCAGAACCCTATCAGAAAATGTAACAAATCTGATCAATCATCTAAAAATATAAAAGCATTTATAACACTGTATATTCATTTGCTGGGAATATTAAATGAAAAAGGAAGAACGTAACACAACCAAGAATTTAGCAGATTCTGTAAAAATCACACAAGAAGAAAATTTGCTCAATGTCAAATCCTTAGCTAGTTAAGCTCTAATTGCAATGTAGTTTAAGATGGAAATGACTTACAGAGTTCATCAAATTTATGTGACTGCAAGGGCTGTCAGAGAAGATGTATCAGATAGTAAGCTGAGGATATATTTGTTCTTAGTAAAAAGGCCAAGCAAAAAATCTATCTTCTTCCTACATCCATCAGCTGAGGCAAGAACACATAACTGGTTTAGAAGATAAGCCAATAACTAATTCAGTCATGTGGAAAGAGCTGCCATGAAATCCCTCCCACCACCCACAACATTTTTCCACCCACATTGTTTGTGCTGCTGCACAATCTCCACCTAAACTTTTGGAAACTGAAATTCATCTCTTGGCAATCTTAATGCTTTGTTATTTCAACCCACGATTCTTTGCTTCATTGGCGGCATAATATGTTAATGACAATGAAATTTCTACAAGCCTAATTCAAGACCTTCAGATGTCCACAGCACCAGTCACTTGAAAGGGAATCTATCCTTATTAGGCGAGAGAGGATTTTCAATCAATAACTGTCAGCTGTACATTTTCTTAAACATGCTGTCAGTGGGATTTCTCTCCTTCCTTATTGCAGCCAAATGCTTTTCATACTCAAAAATGTAAGAGCCATTTAGTCACTCCATGCATCTGTTTGGATTGTAGTTTCTTCAGTGAAAATGCCAACAAGGGGGCCAATGTTGTCTGTGATTTCTGTGTTATCTGTATACACATCTAGTAAAAACTGTATTGAGATCATAAACTCATTTCACATTCTGTAGGTCACTGAACAGCTGCTGGTAATGATTTTTGCTCACTAATGACCTAGGTTATATTTGAATCAGTGCCCTAGAGGTGAAAAACTCTGTATTCCATTACTGATCCCCTGAGTCATAAAATCCCTTGATAATTTTTTTCCTAGCCAGCTTTTGCAGTATTGTTATTTACTATCTTATAAAAATTCCATGTTCATCAAGCGTCAGGAAAATGCATAATAAAAAGCTGTACATATAAGCATTGGAAGTATTTGCATTAAATGACCCTCAAAATGGGGCAATACAATGGGATCAACATCATATAACAGTCAAATGGGTCGGAAGTAAGAGGCTTGTGACCCACTGAAAGGAAATACTCTGTCAGGAGAATAGAATTGTGTAACCAAATATGTGAGTAATACATTATATCTGCCATAGTAAAAAAAGCTATAGTAAATGAATTGTAACCTTGGCTTTTAACCTCATCCTTAGGTAATACTCCAACATATATCACTTGCATATTTAAGTTAACATGGCCACTTCCTTGTGGGTCCCTTCCAGCTCAGCATATTCTGTGATTCTGTGAAGTATACTTCTTCTAGTAACATATTATACATACCATTTGCCACATTATGACCTCCCATGTGTTGCATACAGAATTCTCCTGGTGCCAGTGTGGGATTAATGAAGAGAAACACCCGAGCTCTTAGGAGAAAAAAATTTACTGTGAATCTTAAAAACCACAGATTTGTGTAAGAAATGTAGCAAGCTGTTAAAAAGACAGAGATAAGTGCTTTAGTGTCTCGGTGTACCAGTGCTGTTCAAATATTAGACTCTTCCTACCTGCTGTGCTCAGCTTCAAAATTCAAGACTGCCACAGGAAAAAAAAAAAAGGTCTGTTTGCTTTTTCATCGCTGTACCACATGGCTTTCACTTTCATCAAAACACAGCAAAAGTGTCACAGGGGAATCATTCCCTTGGCTGCCTTAGCGCTGCTGATCTTTGACCTCAGAGGGAAATGGATTCCAGGCACACTTCTGCCTGACAAGTGAACCATGTAAAATCTTGATGAGGTGTGTGTTTTGTTTTGTTTTGTTTTGTTTGATTAACAAGCCCTAAAAATCGAGGGGAAGCTTTGTCTAACAAAAAAAAAAGCCCACTCTCTTTATCCATGCTTTCCCTTTGTAAATTTACTGACCTAGAACAGTAAACGTTGCCTTCTACATAGGTAAAAAGCACATTAGTGCATCAAAGTGGCATTTTAGAAAGACACAAAGGGCAACAGCTACACATGCAGACCTTGTGGCAAAAGAGGAAAGCTAAGAGCCATGACGTCATAAATCTCAGCAACTTCTGCAATGCACTGAGCACGCACATGCAGCATAATGATTCTGCTCCCTGGAGGAAAAAGCTTAGGAGAAGGAGGAAAGAAAAGATTATTTTTAGCTAAGGGAACCCTTTGTCTTACAGCATTAAAAATCCTTGGGTTGGCTTCTCACAATAGCAGCGTTGTGCTGTGCTCTAGTTTTAACTCATGGAGCACTACAAAATGTAACAATCACACAGTAATGTGCCACCTTCCAAACTTCCTATTCGCTTTTACTTTATGCCCTTTTGTCTCTGATTAGAATTTTGTATATATAAAAGCTTCAGATTTTAGCCAGGGAATTCACAGCTCTTGTTCTTATCCATTACCAAGTTGCACATTTTTATGAGTAAAACAGACTTAAGAAATAGGAGCAAAAAGCAACATTTATTAGACTGGAGAGTTTAAAGTGTAATACCTAAAATTAAACTGAAGGTCCATTCCCATTTGAACATTTTATCTAGTGAGACACAGATCTCCTTTTTCCTCTAATGCCAAAGAAATTTGATTCTACATCCATTAATAATCCCAGATGTCAGCCGCAGACAACATTTTCATCAATCATTGCATTAAAGCACTGACCAAAAGATACACCTATAAAAGAAGAAAACACACTTTCCACTACTTTAATGTCTTCAATGTGTTTTCAAGATTTTAAGTCATTTTGCTGAAGGCTACTTTTAGTAACATGAAGAGACAATTGCATATACATCTCAGCTGCAAAAAATTTGATTTTGTTTAGCATTGAAAAATGAAATCTTATAACCTATTTTAGCTTAGATACTCCCAAGTACCATACTACATTTTGTGGTATACCTAGCTGTTTCCTAGGGCTAGTTTGAACCAACTTTGACCTGACCTCTAGTACATGTGGAAGAGCTGTGACTGCCTGCATTG
>WEIT01022968.1:2218-20446 GCA_013389985.1 Dryoscopus gambensis | reverse complement strand
AGCTAAAGCAGATAATTCTAAATGAAATAAAACTTTTCCCGGTCAACTGAATGTGGAATGTTGGGGTTGTACCAAATGAAAGAAAACACAAACTAACTTCAGATCCATAGTTTTTTTTGCAATTCAGTTTTATCTGAAACAGACATTTATTCAGGTTCTAGAAACTCAGCCTGTTTGAAGAGGAGATATTGTTTTTATGACACTAAATGGGAGACTTGAAAACACAGTACTTGCTGAAGTAGATTTTACTTTTATTATTTTGCTTAATGGAAAAGGAAGGAACTTCAGACCTGAAATATTTGCTATCCTCTCTATATACAGAAATTTAAGGAAAAATCTCCCTTTATCAGAGAATCCTTACTGAAGAACAGACTGAACAGCTGTTCAACTCTGACATTTTAGAGTATCTAAGGATTTGTTCTTAAAGAAGGATTTTCTCTGATTTCAGACACTCTTTCTAATTATGTGCTAGTTTATAGTTCAGTTTGAGACACATTTTCAGTAAGTACCAAGGTAATTTCTCTCTTTTCTTTCAAATTTAGAAGAAAAACATAATTGGGTTTCAAATAACTTCCCTAAAAACAAAAATAGAAATTTAGAGATAACAAATTTGCTTTAAAAACTTTCAGGAAATCATAAATCCCTGGGAAAAGCTTGCAAGCAAAAAGGAAAGGACCTGTTCCTGCTAGGAACAAGGACAGAAGGACTCTTTAAGTGGAAACTAGATATTTTAACTTGCTTTGTATTGTTTCCACCATTACTTTTATGGGGGTGTGTGTGTGTGTTAAGCAAATGCATCTTTCAAATACCTGTTCTGAGATATTTCTCTTTTCTTGAAAACCTTCTGCTCTTCTTTGCACCTCTCTTCCTTGCCAAATGCCATAGAGCTAGTATTTTCCAATCCTTTGGAAATGGCAGTCTCCTCACTGCCTCTCCTCTCCCAGGCACCCCTCTCTCATGTTACTTCCTAACACCAACAATAGCTTTTGCTGCTTCCCAGAGCTGACAGTGCTGTTTGGGAGGGCACTGCTATAATTAACTCAGGCATCACCCCTTTGATTTATCTTGGTCATCTGAGTCCTAGCAACACCAATAATGTAATGGGTTGGATCCATTAGCAAATCAGTCCATTACAAACACAAAATATGAGTAACGTGAGGTACATTTCTTCGTCCACTTCCAGCTCCCACGAACATAGCACCTTAAAAATAGTACTTAGACTTCTACTGTTTATAGCAAGTCAAAGTTCATATGTTCTCATCTCTTCCTACTACTTAGGTTACCCAAGAAAATTTTCCAATGTATCGCTCTGCTTGGATATATTAGGCACTGTCTGGAGAAGGGAATTAGAAAACTCAAATTACCACGTTAGTAGTTAAAATATAACAAACTCTCCTGCTGATTCCACCCAGTTAAGTATGCTACCTCATGGGGGGCTAGGACATGCCAAGACAACACATTTGGCTCAAGAACTTCCTAAAATATACCTCACTGAAGGCACAGACTGGAAAGCATTGCTACTTGTGTTCTCAGCTCTTCTGGTCTTCCGTAACCTGTCAGAGCAGGCACAGATAACACTTGGCTTGGTCCTGGCATTTTAATTTTTAACAAAGCATGGACAGGGTGGACTACAGATAAGTTTAATGAAAACTGGACAGGAATAAAAGAAGTAAAGGCTGCAGATTTACACCTTTTCTATTTTCTTGACAAATGTTCCAGAAGTAAATAAATATCACTCCCCTAAAATTTTCTTTAAGTATTCCTTTCACAGGGATATTACGTTTAACTCCAGGAATTCTTTCCATGGCCTCCATTCATTAGAATTGCTCTTTCTGACATTCAAACATCCTGGTAGTTTCACAGTAGCAAATTACTGGGACAAACTTCTCCTGGGCAGCTTTGCAGCAGGCTTTACACCATCTCCAACTGTAATTGAGATAGTCTCTTTCCTATAAAGACTTACTCGGTTATCTGCCGTTTTCCTTCACTTACAGACTATTTAGCCTTCTGTTGTGAGTCATTAAGATATCTTTTACATTTAGTTTTAAACATGATTGCTTTTATTGTGTAAAGAAGTTACACAATTTTTAAAATTTTTTTTATACTTTCTTATTAAAAAATGTGCAAATGTAACATGTCATCTAAAACTTTTTACTTGTGAAAATCACAAAACATTTAATTCTGGACAAAATATGATAGAAAAACTCTGATTTATATTCTCTGAAATAGTAAGAATTTGATACTCATCTATTGTATATAAACCAATGCATTTAAAAGAGAAACACAGATTTCCTGGGAGATACAAGGTTTTATACTATTGTTTAATGAATTATTTTGATTACTAATTTAATCTATATTAATATCACCATACTTTAAGGATTTACTTTAAGCATTCAGTAGAGCCAAAAGGAAAGATGCCAGATAAAACCTTAGTTTCATGAGAATCTGGAATTCTATATCCAGCTTTACTGTACCAGTCCAACATATGGCCCTTGGAGATTTTCTTCCCTTATTAAAAAAAATTAGGATAAAATAAACTAGACAAGACACGGACATTAGAGAAATATTTCATCAGATAGTGCAACACGCAAAGACTACGGATAAATGAGTTCTTCAGCACGTGCCATGCACCAGCCCAAATGACTGTGAGTAAATAGAGTAGAAAAGCGCCCCAAATTTTCCATTATCATAAAGGTTAAAAGTGTGCATGTGTTTTAAGACACACTCCTGAATAGTAGAAGCACTGTTACTGCATGCTATGAATAAACATTAACAAAGTATCTGTCATGTAAACTCATGCTTTTTTCAAGATACCTTTGAGATTCCTAAGAACAAATTGCACATTGTGAAAAAAAAAAAAAAGAAAAAAAAAATCTGCAAATAGGTATTCATCTATGCTAGAAACACAAATGTACCTAAGGTTAGAAAAAATTCATTCCATACTTCAAATCTTTCCAAATGTCTGTCTCATCAACAGAAATAATAACAGTGATTTTAGAATTTTATCATTTTTTTCATCCTCAGACTACAGGAATAAAATCATTGCTGTAAGTAATTTCTTCTCAGTTTAATTTCAGCTTTTTAAAACAGGTTAATAACCATCCATGTTTAAACCATAGATTTTATGAGTTATACTTATTATGTGAACCATTAAATTTTTATAGTCTTTGCAGAATAAAATAATCATTGATCTTTTTCATCTGAGTGCCATTAAGACAAAGGGTGTAAACATCAACTGATTAAAACATTATTTAAAGTGCTTTACAAAATGCTTTATAAAATTTAGTTTTAAGTAATTTCACTCATCAAGACTTGACAAATCTGAAGAGTAGTTAATTTAATTTCCTTTATGAGAATGCTTTGCATTCAAAGCAAAAGCCTGAGGGACCCTCAGTCCCCATAAAAAGCTGTGCTACTGCCTTTGCCTTGGGTACTACGACTTCCCAACAGCAAGCTGTCTGTTGGCTCACAGCGCAGTGCCCTCCAGCAAATGTGTAAGGCAGGACAAGATGACTCAAAAAGTTTATTCTTTCGCTCTTACTAATCACCAGTTAAACAAACAAGCATGTGAGGCATTTAGATCCTATTGACTGCTTTAGGAACAACAAGAAACCACTTAAATAAATTTTAAAAATACACTGAAAACAAAGCTTGTTCTATGTCATTTTTAGGTATGCGTAGTCCTTTTCCCAGAGATCACTTCCAGTCTGCAACACTGCTTATGAAAACGTCTTCAAGATTATATTCTATGGCCTACTGTGTGGCCATTTATACAATAGCAGAGTCATGAGCTTGTACAAACAGGGTGTTTGTGCCTCAGACCTGTTTAATTATGGACATGAGAACTGGTGGAGAACAGTTAGAAGTTCACCCATTCTCACATGACAAGAAGGCGCAGCACAAACATCTCTTCCTCAGAGACAAGGTGCTGAGTGACTGGAGAGTGATACACTGCCTGAAAAAACCTGAAAAACCAGTGAGCTATCAAACAGATGGTGAAAGTGCATGTAGTATAAGATCAGCTTCCATGAAGAGCAACATTTACCTGCACCCAAAAAGTATGTACAATCTGTAGGTGGCCAAATGACCACCAGCACTGAGATATCTGTAAGGACCTTGAATGAGGCCGTGGAACTGAACAGAGAGGGATGGTAGGTGGAGAAGGCCAAAGACAGGTGATGCTATTTCACACATACACAAAATAAATCTTCCAGATAAGTCAAAGCAGATTAACCAAAGACATACATGACACTCCAAAAACTGGACAGCAACCAGGAAACAGGTATTTTATTTGCATCCACATTAAAGTTACAGAGATGAATTCAAGTATAGATATTATAATGTTCAGCAAGGTGAAATGACACAAACATAGGCTATCTTAAGGTAATCTTAAGATTTGCCTCCCAGGAGAACACACACCCTAGAAACCTGAATTTCTTCAGAAAGCAATCATAGAAGGTCAGTGCACCCTTGATACAAATTTAACTTAAATAAAAATAAAACTTTTTAATTGATATTTTTACGGTATCTACCCATTTGTACTCAACAAACTCCTTGAAGGTCCCAAGGCTACTGTATTCTATGTGATGGGAGGTGACAGATGCTCATCATAAGCATAGAAAACTGCTAATTCCCTAATTGGAGCATAATCCTAAAACTGTTAAAATAAGTTTTGGTAAATCAGAGAAGGGGTTGTGTTGAAAAGAACCTGTAAAAATCATCAAGCCCAATCCCCTGCCCTTGGCAAGGACATCCTTCACCAGAGCAGGTTGTTCAAAGTCCAACCCAACCTGACCTTGAACACTTTCAGTGATGGGGCATCCACAACTTAATATCTTTAATAATATCATAATATGATATGATATAATACAACTTAAAATCTTTAAGATGTTCATTAACGGCATAGACAGAGGGATTGACTGCATCCTCAGCAAGCTGGCAGATGACACCAAGCTGAGTGGTACTGTTGAAATACCTGAAGGACAGGATGCCATCCAGAGGTAACTAGACAGGCTGGAGCAGTGGGCCTGTGGGAATTTCATGAGGCTTAACAAGACCAAGAACAAAGTGCTGCAGCTGGATTAGGGCAATCCCCGATATCAGCACAGGCTGGGGATGAACAGATCAAAAGCAGCCGTGTTGAAAAGGACTTGTGGGTGATGGCTGACAAGAAGCTGGACATGGCCCAGCAATATGCGCGCAAAGCCCAGAAAGCCAATCATATCCTGGGCTGCATCCGAACCAGCATGGCAAAGGAGGGGATTCTGCTCCTCTATTCCACTCTGGTGAGACCCCACTTGGAGTGCTGCATCCGGTTCTGGGGTCCCAGCATAGGAAGGACCTCTTGGAGGGAGTCCAGAGGGGAGACATCAAGCTGATAAGAGGGAATGAGCATCTCTCCTGTGAGGGAACACTGAGACAATAGGGATTATTCAACCCAGAAAAGAGAAGGCTTCAGGGTGACCTAATTTTGGCCTTCTAGTACTTGAAAGGAACGTACAGGAAAGATCAGACAAGATTATTTACAAGAGCATGTAGTGACAGGATAAGGAGGAATGGGTTCAAAATGAAAGAGAGTAGGTTTAGATTTGGTATTAGGAAAAAATTCTTTACTCTAAGGGTGGTGAGGCACTGGAACAGGTTGCCCATAGGAGTTGTTCAAGGCTGGGTTGGATGAGGCTCTGAGCAAACTGGTCTAGTTGAAGGTGTCCCTGCCCACAGCAGGGAGGTTAGAACTAAATGATCTTCAAGGTCTCCTTCCAAGACAAATAATTCTATTTTCATATAATCTATAGACTTCTCTGGACAACTTGTTCAAATGTGTCACCACTCCCATAGTAAATAATTTCTTCCAAGGTAAAGCTACCCTCCTTCTTTTTAAAAACGTTTCTCCTTGTCCTATCACTACAGGCTCCAGTGAAATCTCTCTCCCCGTCTTTCTTATAAGTTCCTCTAAGTACTGCTAGGCCACAATAAGGTCACCCCAGTGCATTTTCTTCTCCAGGCCGAAACCCCAACTCTCTCAAGTCATTCCTTATAGGAGAGGTGTTCCACTGTCCTGATAATTTTCCTGACCCTCCTCATAACCTGCTTTAAGAGATTCCTGTCTTTCATTGTGGACCTTAGAACTGGATGCTGTACTCCAGGTGGGGTTATATGAGATTTGACTAGAGGAAAAGAATTACCTCCCTTGACCTAATGGCCACACTTCTTTTGATGCAGCCCTGGCTACAATTTTCTCTCTGGGCTGCAAGCGCACATTTCCAGGTCATGATCAATTTTTCATGCACCAATACCCTAAAGTCCTTCTCCACTGGGCTGCTCTCAATCCTTGGAGCCCCTAGTCTGTACTGATACCAGGGACTGCTCTGACCCAGGTGGAGGAACTTGCCCTTGGCCTTAGACTTCATGAGGTTCACACAGGCCCAATGAAAGCAATTCCAAATACAGACCAGGAGTGCTGCTAAAACATAAGATAATTCTGAGAGAAAGATAAGAAAAATGTTGTTGTTGTTGTCTGGGTTTAAACTTGCAGAAGGCCCAACTATAAACAAAAGCAAACAGAAAAAAAAAATTTAAAGGAAGTTGCAGAGTCCAAAGAATAAAATAGCAGTTATTCTGGAGACAGGTCCTTAGGATCTGAGACACTACTTCACAGCCCCTCCGCAGTAGTACAAGCAGAAATAACATCCATGCAGTCACAGGTGACTACATTTCAGAAACACTCATTTGTACCAAGTGAGAATATAAACTCTGCTTGCTGTTCATGAAATAGAAAATAGACCATACATAAGAACAGGCAGAGTATTCCTAGAGATCTAGATCCAGTCTAATCTTACTCAAAACTGGAAGAAGACAAAAAGCTTAATTTTATGATGTCTCCTGAGCTGTAAATCTTTCCTCTGTATCAAAGAATCAGTGTTTTACTGGTATTTCAAAGAGAACCCAGGGTGTAGATTAAGGATTTAAGTGTATGGGAAATAAATCTGGCCAATTCAAATGACTGAATATTTCATACTGATGTTGATTCATTCCTGTTTTGCAAACACCAAATAAAAACATCTGAATTGCCAAGATTTTCTTGTTTTTGTTCATTCCCTAATTCCTCTACTTCTCCTGTAGACTTAATTAAACATTCTGGGCAGCAATGAAAATGTTATTATAATAAACAGTTCCTGAACCCAGCCACTATTCTTGTATTATTCTCTATCTTCGATAACATTCAGCTAAACAGAAATAGAGACATAGACTGTAAAGAAGAGTATAGCTACCTTAGAGCTCAATTGCAGTGCTATGTAAGGAAATGAGCAAGTCAAACCCTCTGTTTCTACATACCTGTAAATGAGCAGTTACTCAGACATTAGCCCCAGAAGCAATAATCCCCTCTTCTGACAAATGAAAGATTTGGTGCACTACAGTTCTCCACCTGATAAAAGACCTTCTCATGGAAATAACATTAAAAATCAGCACAAACTATATTTTTACTGCCAAGTTCTTCTATATAGGCAGTATTCCATTTTGATTCACATCAGACTTAGGCCATTGTGTTGTTGCCTGATTATCCTCTTATGGAAACAAAGCATTCTGACAGCATGTCATCACTACTGAACTTAAAAGGATTTTATATGATGAAAAATAGTCTCGTTATGCTACTCTGCTCAATTAAGTCAGAAAGCATAAAACAAAACCATTATGTAGTGGCATACAAAAAATTTGACTTTATTTTGTAAATTTCAGGCTGATAATACTTTAAAAAACTAACATGTATTTCAGAATCCTCTTCCACTCTTCACTATCAAAACACTACTTCTTATTCATAACATCCACAAAATTGGCACATCATTTCTGCAGCACATATCTCTCTTCTAGATAAAATAACTATCCAGGACAAGAGCCTAAGGAAAAGATTTTTTAAATCCCTTCTGACAGCTTTCTGACAGGTTTTCTTCGCATTTCCTGGCATAACCCTTCCCAGAAATACTCCTCAGCAAGCAGGTTTTCTACACTGTCCATTCCTATCAGCCGTCTGGCCACAATAGGTGAAGACTATACCTACAAACACAAGCTTCACCTCTATAAATAGAGAGTGCAGCCTTTGTGCCGCCCTGGAAGCTGCTGGGCTGTTGCACAGGGCGGTTTTCAGGAAGCAAGGAGCACCACATCGGCACCCTAACCCAAGCTACCACTGAAGCCCCAACCTATGGGCAATGGACACTGTTAACTCCTCCTCCTCTTTTCCCATATGGCAAACTTTAACCAGGGGAAGGCGAAATAGGAAGCTCTTAATAGTGCACCTGGGGCTATTGACATAGAATAAACAAATAGGGAAGTCAGGGAACTGAACAAGGATTACTACAGATGGATCATGCTAAATGTGTCTGTAGAGTAACAGTTCATTTCCCATCCATGTTTAGTACAACTCTGACATTGCCACTGCTCTTCCAAGTCATACATTTCTAGTCAAAACTGTAGTGATGTTTCTTTCCAAAGGATGCTTATTTAGGAAACTTTCCACCAGCAACAAGGCTTTCATTTGGAGTTAGGGATGGAGCTTTTCAAGCAACATTGCTCTTTCTGCTTTCAACCATTTATTCAGATCTTTTATACTGTTCACCTCTTCCATTACAGATTGTGCTCATACTACAAAGTGTGGAAAAAATTTTTTTTAGACTTTTTTCAGGAAAATGGTGAGCATATCCTTCAAAGAATAAACAAACAAGGAGTGCAATGCGCTGTCTGATTTTCCACCTTGTAATGGCAAATGTCCTGGATTTCTAAACTTTAAATTCTTTCTCCTGCTCAGGAGGCTGAAGTATATAATTCTGAGAGCTTCGGAAATAAGCAAAACCTAGTTTCTGATGTATCTGTGCTTTGGACACTACAAAAAAGGATTACATGAGATCTTTTTCTGTCGGTCCATCAGCTTAGGGCTGATCCTGATGTCTTGCGAAACTAAGCATTTCCTCTTAGACCAGGGACCCATATCAATATTTACCTACAAGTTAATTAACTTCTAGACTTTGATGCTTTGTAAAATTTCTTTGGAACAAACCATTGTCTCATGAACAGAAACACCACATATGCACATTCACATGCAAAGACCGGTACATGTTTAATACAACTGCTGGAGCTTTGCATCTCTAAGAACTAATTCTGAGAAGTACACAAACTTACAGCTTCTCTTTCTGCAGATGAAAACACAGAAGCATAACAAATGTTTGCTAAATGATCTCAAACATTTTTCAGAACAATTTAATTATTTTTCTATTCCTCTGAAAATTTTCAAATCATATTTTAAAAAGCTACATATGCATTGTTTATAGCTGTAGTTTCTCTCATTCAATAAAATTTAGCCATTTAAATCCTATCCAGTTGATTCATCTTTTTAGATCAGATAAACTTGCAGTGAACCTGGGATTCTTCAGGATCTGTTCCAGTGGGCTGTTTTCAGTTTAAACAGCTGTGTTGTTACAATTTCTTTTTACATGTGACTTGAGGGTTCCCATTTGCTTCACAATTAAGAGCATAGCACCTACAAATGTTCAGCTAACCAGATTGTTAATTGCTATGTTTGCTTTACACTTTCTTGTATAAATAGAAAGTGTTCCTCCTGAAACAGAATGGTTCAAAGGTTCAAACGTTAACTTCCTAACTTTTCTCAGGTTACTCAGATTTTACTTTTCCCTCTACTCTGTGTCTAGGGATATTACTGATAAAGGTTTGCATACCCCATGTTATCTCTTCTAGTCTCTGCTTCAATGAAAGCTTTTGCCTTTGTGGAAATCAGTGTTGAATATTTTCTTCAGAGGCAGCCAGCAGAAACTGAGTTTTGTTTTAGTGCAAAATCATCAGTGACAAATAAAGTAACCTTATGTTTGTAATAAACTGAAATTGAGTGAAAAATTTTATAAAATACACCTTACTAGGATGATTTACAATACTTAAGATTAGTATCTGATTTTATTAGTTCTTATATACGTCTGACATTCTCCACTGCTAAGTTAGTTTTGTTTTCACCTCTCTTATTTCTATCCAGTTCACCCGAATCCTCAAATTCCCTGAAGATTGTCTTTAGATAAAATTAGAAGCATAACTGCTTAATAAATGGGAGCATTCCTCTGTAAACATACAATACAATGTCAGCACTTCTGTCATCTGATTTCTGAGTGGAATTTAATATATGAGCTGTGAATAGCTTATGACCTGTCCCATAATGTGGGATTCATCTAAATGTAGATGCAGCTGAGCCAGTCCCTCATTATAGTCTGAATAGATGAATGAGATCTTTCAGGGTTCACTTCATGCCAAAGTAGACATATAGCTTACATTGCAAGCTACCTTTGTGGATTTTTATCCATGCAAAAATTGGAGAAATTGCTGGTTTTTCTCCATTATATTTTGTAAAGAAACTCAGGCTGATTAGCTCAGATGCCTATGTCCATCATAACTGAACTCTCTCAGTGATTAGGACTGCCATAACAAGAGACTGTTTCTCTGAAACGTGTCTGAACTTTTATTCAAGCTTCCCCTTGGTCATACTGTTCTCAAGTGAAGGCTGTTGAAAAGTGGCCAATAAGTGGCCAAAACTCTGGACTTCCCTCTAGCCTTTTGGGAAGTAGTCCAGACATGCTGCCAAACTCATTTGTTCCTGTGGAATTGCGTGAGGGTCAAGAGGTCTTTAGAAATCCATTTCCTACAACACAATTTATGACCCTGATGTCTCAATCAAGAGAAATGCTAATTTATTGACAACATGAGAGAGAACATCCCGTTCGGATGTTCTTTCATGGACCACCTGCTTGACCTGGGTTTAGCCACAGAGCATAAATGATTCTCTGCTGACACTGTGTAGGATTGTCAGTGAAGTCTATGAAAATAAAGCATCATCAATAGCTACAATCATTCACAAAGATGCATTTTTACAAAGATCATTTTTTGATTAAACACTGGTTTTCTGTCTCACATTCACATACTGAAGCCCCTGTCAGAATTTCTGTTTAAGGTCTAACATGATCTGTGGGCTATCTTCTTGGGCTGATAATGCTCAGCAGCTGATGTGTCCCCAGAAGTTTTGTCAGCTTGGAAAGAATTTCTGGAACTATGGAAAACGACTCAGCCAGTCTATACATTTGGAGGTTGCTGCTATCCATTCCTGGCATATGAGCTAAACATAGCAGCGCTCAATAACGTACTGTTCACAAAGAAAATGGAAACACGGAGGATGATGCTGCATGTCAGCACACATGATGAGAAGGCAAAGGTCACTTTGCAAGGCATAAACTATGAGCAGCAAGGCAGGTGACAGCAGCTCTGATGACAGCATGCTCACACTCAGGACTGACAGATCTGCCAAAGGTGGACTTGGCAGATGGCCACACATCACAGGAAGCAGTATTTTGCATGGGAACAGACTTCAGAGTGCTGTTTAAAAGGGCTTCAAGTCTCACTCGTGAAAACTAGGCTCACTTTATCAGTGCTCTTACCAAATTATATGCCACTAAAATGATGTCCAGGAATAACATGGTTTTGATATGAGTCTATTTTACTTTCTTACTTCCAAAGTAAGTATTAGTAACATGACTTACTCTTCCTCAAAATAATTATAGTAGCAAAGTAGTCTGTGTAAGTAGAAAAAAAATGGCAATTTACAGAGGAACAGAGGATTAACAATTATTAACATTTATCATTAAAATTCCCTTTCAGTCATATAATTAAACAATTAGCAAAACAATCTGAAGACTCTGAACTATGGAAAATCCTGAGGAAAAAAAAATTCAAGAAATTCTAATAGATATAAAAATTCAGTTGGTCTATTGTATTAACTACAAACAGTGATTGCAAGGCACAACTTATTAAAAGACCTCAACTCTAAAGCACACTAAGCAAGTCTAAAGTTGCATCCATTTCATTATGAGTTATCAGTAACTTGGTTAAGCCCAAGTTTAAAACCTTGCTGCAAACGAACACATTTTTTAAAATTTAAAAAATTTATTTGCAATAGTAGTTTTTGACATACTATTTCTGTGCATTTTAAGGCTTCCAGCTTGTAGTTTCTCTGTCTATTAATGCTGTGAACTTCTTGAATTTAAGACTGTATAAATAGTTATGACGATTAGCTTATTTTAATTACTTTAAACCAAAATTAACACCTACGAAAGGTAAAAAAAAACATTTAATTACAGAAATTTGCTATTGAATGCTACAAATTGTTTCTAGAATGCACATGTTCTTTTACTACTATTAATTATTTTAATTAAGATTTCTGCATGTCAATTAGAATTGGTTCAGAATGGAAAATTCCACCCCCTCTGTGTCTCTCAAAGTAGGTAAGCACACATGTTATTAAGAGGTAGTTTTTGTATATCTAGTATATGTAAATAAGGAAAAGAACTTCCGAGAGTAATTGAAAAGGGGCATAATTCTATAAAGTCAAAATTAACATAAAAACAACCTAGACCTTTTTTTTTCTTTTAGAGCATTAATTATCTCAGCCTGAAACAAGAAAATTGGAACATTGATGATATATGACAGTAAAATAATTAAAATACTAAAGAAGGAATGGGATTTCTATAATCATACATAGTGTGACTAAGTAAAACAAAAAAAAGGAGAACTCTATCCTAGTTTAAACCTAAGACATGAGAAATAACACATCTTATCCTGAAAAAATACCCTGGATTGTTTGCCGCTGAATAGCTCATACAGCAGCTAACACTGTTCTCATTCTTACTTTATTTGTCCAGACAGAGTTTTCTTCTTTAGGCTCTGTAAATTTTTAGTATTTCTCCAGAAGTGTGTTGGAGATGGGATGTAGAATCCCATTGCTCTGAAACTTTCCCTGTCTGAGAGTTGCAGTGAACTGTAAGTTAATGAAGCTCTGCACGTCCTAAATTACTGTGGGAAATTCACAAGCTCTGGGACTGAATATGGCCTGAAACTTTATTGCATGTCACTTGGGATCATATAATTTTTTCCTTCTACATTTCTTCTGACTAACACTCAGGTAGGCTTCAATTTATGGCCTATCAGCATGTCTGAAAGAGCTATTTGGCTCTCAGTAAGGGGGAAGATATTCCAGGTTTAATGGAGTACATAAAATCCCACTTTGTGCCCTCTTGAGTCTTCCATGGAAGCTGTGGCTCGATGAGGTGGCCCGTAACTGTTTGGAGTGTACTTACTGCATTGAAGTTGGGGAAGAGATTCACTGCTGCGGCAGTGTCCAGAGGAAATGGAAGGAACGGCTTAATATCCAGCGATGGCTGCAAGGGTGGTGCAGGAGGACGCACGAGGGCTGGAAGAGCAGGGCTCTGGCATGTACCACCTACATGTACAGAGAGACAGAAGGCATTCAGCAAGGGCTATCATTAACGGGGGTGGGGGGGAAAGCCAGCACACACACACACACACACACACACACACACAAAAAGCAACAATAGAAAGACAATAGTGGACCAAACAAATACATTTTGACTTGTCCAAAAATTACTGCATTACTGTAAAAATGCACAGCTGACTCAGTGACTGAGTTGGTTATAATTCTTTGCCAGCAATTGCTTCAGGTTTCAGTCTATCATGATTAGAATTACCTTATAGACCATTTCTTTCCACAGATAACCTGGAACAAGAGTTCAGCATGTCTAACTTCCCTTGAGAGCTTCAACTTGTCTCATTCTCTTATAATTTCAGGGCTTCATCCTACCCTGTTGCTCAACCCTACAAAGGCAGAGTACTCAAAAAGAAAAAGAACAACTTGTTGTTTGGCTCAGCAAAAGTCATGTTATCTGCAGACTTCTGCTTTTTTAATTAAATGCTCACTCATGGAGCCAACTGATTCAGTTTCAACCTAAACCTCAGAAACACAACATACCTTGCTGCCTCAACAGCTGATCAATACAAATCTAAAAATATCAGTTTCAGGAGCCACTGAAATTCTGTTTATGGGAAGATACGGATGAACACTTTCTGCTCTTTGCAAGGGGTGGAGCTGATTCAGACTCTGTGCAGCAGAAAGCTCCTCCCAGCTAACCACCAGCTCCGTGGGAACATAATGCAAATGAAGAAATCCCCTTGCATACCAATAAGGCACTACCTGTTTGCAGTGGACCCTATTTTGCTTATTTGTTTGCCCCTGGCCACAGCCAGTTACAAGCTAGAAGGATCCAAGTTCATTCTCTGCTTTCAGTGTCTTCTATATTTTGGTTGCACTCCAAAACATCAATTCCCTGTTAATTAAAGACTATTTGGATCCTAGGAAACTGTTAAAATATGCCAGTGTTCTTCTAATCTGAGAGGCAGGCAACAGACTGTAAAAACCTGCTGGTAAGAGTCCAAGAAACATTGAAAAAAAATGTAAGGGGAGTTTTACCCTACTCACTGAACAGAGACACAGGCAGACAGAGTAACAGAGGGAGAGATCTGAAATCTGGTTCTTTTTTTCCTCTCATACATGCAGATATTTCATTAGACAAGTTGCATATATCCTTTAGGAGCCCAAATATAAAGAAGGCAAAATTATATATGAAATCTGTCCATATTTGGCCAGCAAATTTGGTAACAAGGTTTGTCATGTTATACATCTAATTGAGGGCTAACAGCACAGGACTTAATTAACCATTTGTAGAAGATCATCCAAGTTGTGTTTCTATGTATAAAATCAGCTGGACCCAAACTCTGAAAGACTGTATTTTTTGCCAACTTTCAACTCCTCTGTGAAGAGTTTCACTAAGAATCACTAGTAAATTGAAGGTTATGGATTAGGGGTCACTGCAATCTTGTGACAGTTTTTTCCCAAGAATAACTTCCACCTTTAGAGTAGTTTCTACATTGTACTTCAATGTAATTGTGTAAGAAACCAGTCTTTTAATGCAGCAGCTGAAGCTATAGGCAACAGAAAAGCAGAGGGCAAGCAGCTCTGCTTTCCACAGCTCACCAGCATAGAATTATCAAATATTTGATTGCCATTGCTTTAGCAATTGCTACATTCCCATGATATTATCACAAAAACACTATAAAAATAACTTTAACAGGTCAGAATGATGGCAAGGTAGTGTTGAACACGCCAATCATACTACCTCTGAATAGGAACGACCCATAAAGGTACTTTTTTTACATGTTGGAAATACTTAGCTTTATTTATGTAAAACTTCCACACATCATGAAAGAAAGAAGTCACTCTCACTAAAACAAAAAATACAGATTGCACCTGAGATTGTACAGAATCACACAGAAATTTCAAGGTGAGCATTTGCCTGGCAGCAGCAAAGAATTTGAAGCTAATTAAATATTCTGTAACTCACGAATGCAAATGTAAACTGGACTGAGAAATGTCACCTGTGCTTGGGGACACAGCTCATTGGGTCTATTATCTCAGTGCTGTGGAGAAGAGCTTCACAGGTTCGGATCACCTAGAGCAACAGCATTGGTATCCCAAACTCATCTAAGATACCACGCCATGAAAGACGAAATATTTCTATTCTGTGATCCTTCCCCATGGCATGACTCGGCACTCACGCACCTGCTGCTGCCAGCCAGTGTGATGCAAAGCCATCTGGGGACAAGAACAAGCTTTAAATGGAAAAATCCAGCCAGCTCTGCAGGACCTTGGCTGGGACTCAGAGCCTCTGGAACAGAGTTTAAAAACTACCACAGTCCTGGCTACAGTGGCACTGAAAATTAGTATGTTCAGGAGCACAGCTGCTCTCTGTTTTTTCAATAGTGTCAGACATGTCCCTAAATGATGGAGCATGTGAGAGGCATAATGAAATTTGAGCCTTTGCTTAAAAAAACCTCTAATGTTTATGGCTGAAAAAATTAGCTTCTCTTTCCATTTAACATGCACAGAATTGTAGTCTAGAATCTGCAACAGAAAAACTGAAGCAATGGCAACCATTTTTGTGACTTAGCTTAGCTTGGACAACCTTTGAGAATGCCGGTGTTAACTATTTCACACCTAATCCATTAGCAGAGGAACGGAGAGGGGTAGAAGTCCACAGGGAAGAGTTCTTGAAGAGTGTACACAGATAAATTCCAAGTGTTACTGAATGTTGGATCACAGGGAAGAACCATAAAATTTGCTTATGACGGTTTTAGTGCTGTGTAGGATAAGCTTCTCCACAAAGACCTCCATAGCATTCCCTGAGCAGATGCAGCACTGCTGATCAATGCATAATGAGGGTGAAAGTTCAAGGACAGCCTTTTTACAAACTTTCTACCAGCAAGGGTTGGATAACATTGACCAATAAAACTAGGATAAAATCCCACAACACTGATAAGTTTTGTCCACAGCCTGTGCTTGATATTCAGTATTATTATTATTATTATTGCCTGAAGTTCACATAGACAACTTTGTCTTTATGAGGAGCATGCTACAATTACTTAAAATGGCAAGATAATAATGTATTTTCTAATTCCAGTCTTGCAAGTTAGTGTCTAATGTCTTTCTAAAGAGAAGGAGAATCAGATTCTAAATGGGACATGAATGTTCAGACATTTGAGAAATTCATGTCAATATCAATACCTTAATTTTCTTTGTAGGCAGACCAAGAATAATGCAACTTAGAAGCTTGATTAGCTCAGCATTTTGACCAAGTCTGAAATAATCATTTGTTTCTTCAATTTTCAGACAATTTAAATCACAAGCAAGATAATCTCTTGGACAGAGACACTGGCTATACATCCAAAGTGTGAGCATACAAGTTTGGAGAAATGCTTGCCACAAACATTTGCCCCTTGCTATATCACACTGAGACTGTTTTTGAGAACTCCTCCAGTGTTAAACAGTGCATTTTCTCACAGGGATGCAGTTCTGTGTCTCCAGCTGGGACTAGACATTTTGCCCTACCATTGGGAAATCTGGGTTGCAATACACCACCAGGTTCTGGGCACAGACAGCCCCCGTGCTACAGAGCCATGTGTGCAACATGAGGTTCATGCTCTTGGTGACACAGCCCAGTCAAGTGGATTCTCCTTCTGAAACCACTGGCGATATGAACTTCAATAGCACAAGATCTTTCTTGCCTGAACCAGGGGAATATGACAGAAACAGATGAAGAGATTATTCCTGCCCGTTCTGCCTCAAACTGTCCATTCCATAAGGAATTGGCACATTTTATTTGTTTTGAGTACGAATGGGAACAAATACTGTTGTTGGTCCCTTGCCCTGCTTCCCCTCCACCCCATTTTGATTTTAGAGACCATGTTTCACTATGGAACTGAAAAGAGATTTTAAAATGAGAATCATTCTCAAAAAAAGAAATCATATGTCTTTAAAAATTCTACAGATTTAATCTTATCTTAACAATTTTTTTTAATGACAATTCTTTAAAAAAGTTAACACCTTCTGGAGGAAATTTTGCTTTCAATGAAATAGCACTTACTGAAAAGAAAAATTCTCACGCAAATTTTTGTTCCCAGTTCACCTGAAATTTTCCTTGGATCAGTGTTAGGTAAAGAGTATAAACAGCTGTAAGTACTGACCCTAAAATCTGGGTTAAGAGAATTGCAAAGACTGAATATGCACAGAGGAAATAGAAGAAAATAGCCCTAGAGCGAACAGGCATCATAGGGCAGGGTGGTTTTTACATACAGGATAATGAATAGCAAGTTTCCTTAATGTTTTTCAAGGAGGCCAAGATCCTCATTCTTCGGGTTCCCTAACAAACAGCTCAACAATTTGGCAACCACCTATTGCTGTATTTTGTAACTTGGCTATAGACAAAGTTATGTTACATCTTTCTCTGCATAGTCTTTCCTCATGCACACCCTCATTTCCAATCCTTTAAGTTTACACTTAACTGCAGACTTAGTTTCCAGAAAAAGAATCACAAGATGCATTATCTAGTAGTCTGCCTAAGGAAGAACCTAGCTCAGATTTTGCAGACAAAAAAATGTAGATAATTTTTTGCAATGCATTTGAAACTTGGAAGTATGTAAACTGGGCAGAAACTCTAAACTAATACCCCATTAATCTAAATCTTTTGCAGTTCTTCCATCACTAACTATTACCACCATAAACAGTGAGTGAAAAAGCAAATCTCTGCAGAATTCCATTTTCATTCCTTCATTACATTGTAATTTTTTCCTTCTGACCATGTGCACACCATTTTGAATACAGCAAAGACAGTAAACTAATGCACCATATCCCTTCCTTTCCGGAGTCTGAGTTGGTTTTCAGGATCATAACGTGGTTTCTCCAAGATTTGGATATTTCCATGTTTTACACCCCATCTC
>WEIT01022964.1:0-14316 GCA_013389985.1 Dryoscopus gambensis | reverse complement strand
TTGAAGAGATGCTCCTTTTGGACATTTTCCCTAAATTTTGCCCAAACTGCCACACTATGCAAAGCAAGAGATTGTGTTGTCCTCAGGGTTAGACAGCACATAATCTGAGCCTTTGTATAATTAGTGTCTGAAAAGGAAAGTTGTATTACTGCTGGTCTTCTTCAGAGCAATAAGACCTGGCGTGCTCTTGATTGTCTTTTAAAGCAACAATTAAAATAATAATCAGGAATTTCCCTTTTGTCTCATTTGGATTAAAGTTAATCTGAGGTTATGTCTATATTAATAAGTAAAGAGAGTACCCAGAAATACCATTATCTATACTAAGATCCCAGATTAGTCTGTACTGTGCTTTGACTTCTGCCCACAAGTACTCCTTGCTGCTGCTGGATGTTGTTCTCAATTTAAAGTACTGCAAGAAACATTATCATTAAGGAGTATGCATACAACTGTGGTGTTGTAGAGGCTCCATAGGAATGGGGTGTCACACTGGGTATCAAGGATGCCATGGAAAACACATAGGAAGCATTAGAAATCTGTGGGCTGTTGTGAGCTTTGATTTTACTGGGACTGTGGAGGTGTTGTGGAAAGGTTCACATTACTAGGGTGCTTCAGTGGAGGGACACAAGATTTTTAGGAAGGACCTAGTAGGAAGATGTGGATGTAGAGTCACCCTTTATGTGGAAGAACAGCTTTCTGGAGCTCTGGCTAGGCACTGATGATGAACCAACTGAAACCTTATAGGCAAAGATTTAAAAAGCAGACCAGCATGGGTAACATATATGGTAGTGAGTATCTGTTATAGGCCACTTGACCAGGAAGAAGTTGTGGGTAAGGCCTTCTAAAATTAGCTGCAAGTAACCTCACATTCACAGGACCTGATCCTTGAGGAGGACTTGATATCTTCTGTGAGAACAACACAGCAGTCCATAACCAATCCAGAAGTTTCCTGGTATTAAATTCCTAATCAGTGGTCAGCTGGACCTTGTTGGAGCCATGTTGGAGAGGCAAATGTCAGAGGCAGCCTGGTTTGTGGTGACCATAAGATACTGGAGTTCATAATTATGAAAGAAGGAAAAGGAAGTATTGTTCTGCTGGAGGTTAGGAAGGCTCTGCAGAGGGATCTGGACAGGCTGGACTGATGGGCCAAAGTCAGTGGTATGAGGTGGACCAAAGGGAAGTTCTGGGTCCTGCCCTTGGGCCACAACAACCCCATGCAGTGCTACAGGCTTGGGGATGAGTGTCTGGAAAGCAGCCCAGGGAAAAGGACCTGGAGGTGCTGGTTAGAAGCATCCTTTGCTTGCATCAGCAATAATGTGGCCAGCAGGACTGGGGCAGTGATCTTCCTCCTGCCCTCACCACCAGTGAGGCTACACCTTGAGTCCTCTATCCAGATCTAGGCCTCTCACTACAAGAAAGTCATTGAGTTGCTGGAGTGTGTCCAGAGAAGGGCAACAGAGCAGGGGAAAGGTTTGGAGCAGAAGTCTTATGAGAAAAGCTGAGGGTCCTGCTGAGTTAGTGGAGAAGAGGAGGCTCAAGGAGGTCCTTGTTGTTTTCTACAACTGCCTAAAAGGAGGTTATGGTGAGGTGGGGGTCAGTCTCTTCTCTCAAGTAATAAGCAACAGCATGAGAAGAAATAGCCATAAATTGTGCCAGAGGGGTTTGGATTGGATATTAGGAAAAATTTCTTTATCAAAAGGGTTGTCAAGCACTGGAACAGGTTGCCTAGGGAAGGGATTGAATCACCGTTCCTGGAGGTTTTAAAATATTTGTGGGTGTGCTTTAGTGGTGGACTTGGCAGTGTAAAGTTAATGGTTGGACTTGATGAGCTTAAGGATATTTTCCAGCAGTAGAATTCTATGATTCTATAAGAAAAGAGTATACAGAACATAGAAGGAAGTATGGGAAATCTGAGAGGAATACATGGATTCAGAGATACATATAACATGCAAACATGATATGATTAGAAGGCACAGCTTATCCTGAGTGTGATGGCAAAAGCAACAAGAAAGGCATATATATAATATATGTATATGTAGTAAAAAGGAGAGTAGACAAAATATGTACCCAGTACTGAATGGGTCAGGGGCATTGTTCGTGCAAAACATGGCAAAGGGTGAGCTCCTAAATGTCTTCTTTCCCATATTAGAAAGATCAGTCTTCATGAACTGAAGGTCCTTGAATCTGGAGAGGATTGTGCGTGTGTGGGAAGTCTGGAGCAAGGAAGACTCCCTCTTGATAGAAGAGGAACAGATCAGGGAATACTTAAGTGAACTGGGCATACGTAAGCCCATGGGCACTGATGTGATGATGCACCCAAGTGTTGAGAGAGCTAGCAGATGTCATTGCAAGGACAGTTTTGGCAATCTTTCAATGATCATGGAAATTGGGAATGACATCTGAGGACTGGAGGAAAGCAAATGTCATTTCTGTCTTCAAAAAGCTCCAGAAGGAGGACCCTATGAACTGGTCTGGCACACCTCAGTTCCCTGTGAATGTGATGGAACAGCTAAACTTGGAAACCATTTCCAGAGTTATGAAAGACGTAGGGGTAATCAGGAGTAGTCAGCATGGATTCATAAAGGGAGAGTCATACTTCGTCAACCTGGTAACATTCTACAATGACTGGCTTGGTGAGAGCAGCTCACAGTGACAATGCCCACAGTGACTTCAGCAAGACTTTTGACACTATCTCCTAGTAGATCACTGTGGAGAAGCTAACAAAGCATGTGTGGAATGAGCAGACAGTGAGATGGATTCAAAATCAGGTGAATGGTCAATAATAGGTCCAGAGAGGACCTATATGGGGCAGAGGGTAGCCTAAGCAAGTTTGCTGCTAACACAAGACCGAGAGGAGCGCCTGATGCACCAGAGGGTCATGCTGCCATCTAGAGAAACCTCAGCATGCTGGAAAAATGTTTTACCAGGACCCTCATGAGGTTCAGAAAAGTGAAGTTGGAAGTTCTTACCTGAGGAAGAATAACCCCATGCACCAGCATATGCTGAGGACCAACTGGCTGGAAAGCAGCTTCATAGCAAAGGCCCTCGGGTTCCTGGTCGATGTCAAGTCAAGCATGAAGTGGTAATGTGTCCTTGTTGAAAGGACGAGGCAAAAAATATACTGGGCTGCATGGCTAGGATGTTGCCAGCTGGTCCAGGGTGGTGATCCTTCACCTCTCCTCAGCTCTAGTGATGTCACACCTGGAGTCCTTAGGCCAGTACTGGCCAGTACAGACATACTAAAGACAGTGCGGTGAAGGACCATGGTGTTACAAACCAGTTTAAACAGAGAAGAGCAATGAAAATCAGGTCTGTCTGAATAAAATGGATCAAAGCCAGAAAGGCTTGAAATATACTCCAAAACTTGACTAAAACCAAACAAGGTTAGATGTTGGTGCAAAAAAAAATTTGACATATTTTATTTAATAATAAAAGAGGCAAAGAGAAGGAAAGAGGAAAGAAAGAAAGAACGAAAGAACAAAAGGAAGAAAGAAAGAGAGGAAGTGAGAAAGAAAGAGAGAAACAGGAAGAAAGAAAAAGAAAGAAAGAGAAAGAAAGGAAGAAAAGAAGGAAGGAAGAAAGGAAGGTAGGAAGAAAGAAAGAAAAAGAGGAAGAAAGAGAGAATAACAAAGAAAGAAATAGAAAAGGAGGCATGTGTGGCAGAGGGGACAGGGAGGGTGGCAGGGGTTGGGTAGAGACATATCACTCTTCTGAGGGTCCCAACAACATCTCGTTGCTCTCCTCCATCTGATCTTCTTGGTAGTGAGGGTTCCCCATGGCCCACCATCGAAAAGTATAGAATCCCATGGATTAGTATACATTTGCTCCAGGTGGGAACGCCACGTGCCTCCCCTGGGGCGGGCACGTTTGACAGTGTCCCTTGCAACACTGTGGATCTGTTGCATCATTTGCAGTGCTCTGGTGCAGGGTCTGGGGACCTCTTTGGGGGGGGCCTTTGATGGGCCATGTCACCCCCTCTGCTGTCCTTCAGGTGGATGCAGCTTTCCCAGAATGAAGGGGTCCCACAGCTGAGTTGGTGTGCACAGCAGAGCATGGATGTTAACTGCCTCGGATCAGAGGCTTTTTCACCACACACCAAAAACCTCTCCTCCCCTCCAGCCTTTGGTGTGAGGGTCTGTGTGAGCCTGGCAGCTGGTAGCCCTGTGGCTGTGGTCACCACGCGAAGGTGCTAAGTTTGATCCCTCTGTGAATGTCTTCTTTACTCAGCCCAGACCTGAGTCACTTTATCTTATCTCCATCAATGAGAAGAGTAGGGTGTTAGTCAGGGCCCCATTCCGGGTGTGGTGAATTATATCTATTCTATCTATTATACAGTTTTGCTATAATAGGCAAAACTTTCATGAAAATGTTTAAGCCATAAACTACAACATTTCAGTCTCTGACACATGGAGATATTGAAGAACTTGAGCATCAAAAGAAATGAGGAATGGCTGTGAGACCTGGTTTTGTTCAGCCTTGAGTGAGAAGGCGTGGGAGAAATCTTCTCACATGTATGAATACCTGAAGGAAGGGATCACAGAGGATGAAGCCAAGCTCTTCCTTGTGGTGCCCAGGGGCAGGATCAGGGTAAGTGGGCACAAACTGAAACATAAGAAGTTCCTCTGAACATCAGGGCACTTTTTCACAGTGTATGTGACCAAGCACTGGAACTTGTTGCTCAGGGTTGTTGTGAAGCCTTCATCTTTTGGAATGTTCAAAAGCTCCCTGGACATAGTTTTTTGTAATTGGTTCCAGAGGACATTGTTTGGACATGTGGTTTGGAAAAATGACCTCCAGAAATCCCTTCCAATCTTGCACGTCCTGTGATGCTGTTCCCAGACCTATTTCATTTATTACATATATGTATGGCTGATATAACAGAAACTCAGACAGGGGACTCTAAGTCTTACCAGCTGATTGGAACTTGCCATCTTTATCTTGGAATCTTTATCTGGTGTAGTGACTTTGAGACTCTGCTTCAAAGTAATCAGTTTTACTATCCATCTGTGCAAGTAGCAAGATTAGAATATGAATGAAAACCTTGCTAGCTGCTGATTATTAGTATTAAAAGAGGCTTAATGATGCCCCTAGATGGGGCAACATCTGATGTCAACACAGGCAGAGGGATGGACAGATCATGAACAGCCTTGCTGAGAAAGAGTTGGGGATGATATTGGATGAGAGGCTGGACAAAAGCCATCAACGGGCTCTTGCAGCTCCAAAAGCCAGCCCTATCCTGGCCTGCAACAAAAGCAGTGTGGCCAGAAGGTCAAGGGAGGTGATTCTGCCCCTCCACTCTTGTGAGACCCCACCTGGAGTGCTGCATCCAGCTCTTGGTTCCCTATCACAGGAAGGATATTGACCTGTTGGATTAAGTCCACAGAAGGGCCACCAAGATGGCTAGAGGGATGGAACCCTTCCTATGAAGAAAGGATGAGAGAGTTGGGGTTATTCAGCCTTTTTGTACCTAAAGGGGCCCTACAAGAGAGCTGGAGAGGGACTTTTTACAAGGACATATAGTGACAGAGCAAGGGATAATGTCTTTAAACTGGAAGAGGGTGTGTTTAGACTAAGATGAAATTCTTTACTGAATTGGCAGAGATTGTGCAGGGAGGCAGGGGATGCCCCATCACTGGAAATGTTGCAGGCCAGGCTAGATGGGGCTCTGAGCAATCTGGTCTAGTGGAAGATGTTCCTGCCCATGACAGAAGGTGGAACTGGTGAATGATCTTTAGGGTCTCTTCCAACAGAAACCATTCCATGCTTCTAGGCAGTGGGGTAACATACCAGCATGTATGATCTAACACTTACTGAACACTTACTGATTTTAGTTGCATGGGGTGTACACTGGCTTGAAACCTCTGATCCTCATTCAGGCAATTGATACATTTTGAGAAAAAAAAATCACAGGAAGAGAAAATATTACATTTTTATTGATAAAGACAAGCTCATCTGAATGTTGGAGTTAGGCTGGATGTACAGGAGGTTCTCAGGCTAATCCAGCAAAGTCGGGTTCTTAAGACCCTGTTCTCTCCAAGAGTTTGTTCAGCTGTCACAGTGAGTCATCGGAGATGTCACCAGGCACATCAAACAGCACCTGCCCAGGAACCTTTCTTGAACCATTCATCAGCTACATAGAGCTCAAAATTTACACACTGGCCACCCCTGCAGCATATGGACAGAGTTTTGCCAAAGTGTAGCCAGAAATTGTCTGAGTAGTTTTGTGTCAAAGGGAACTGGAGGATATGTCAGTTTTCATTTGGAAAGTGTTTCCTTTGGCTGTTTATTGTGGCAGAACCTACTTGGAGTGACCAAAGGACCATAAAAATAAATAGAGTCACTTTTTTGCACTGTAGAAATTTAAAAATTATTCATTGGAATCATTGGATCAAAATATTTCAGCCAAAGAATGTGTTTTGTCCTCCATTATCTTGTCTGAATGAAATCTCAATTTCAACAAGGAAATAAACTGAAAATAGAAGCTAAAAGTTTAGTGAAATGTATACCATGAAAAATATTCTTAAGTAGAACATCAGGGGGAAAAGGGTAATTTTCAATGTCTGAGTGACTGGGAGTGTTACTACGAGAGGCACTGTGTTGTATTACACTAGACAGTGTGAGGCTGAGCCCTCTCCCTTTACAGGTATCAGAATAGTGAGCCCTCCCAGCACAGGATGAGTCTGTGAATTTCTCTGCTGCTGCCTTCCCATGATGCAATCCATAAGCACAGCCCCATAACAAAAGCCCATCAGTTCCAGCTTTTTGGCCCTCGGAATTCATACATGCATGCACACCCTTGCAAATGTCAGTCACTCAAATGTTTCTGAAAGTATTACAGAACGCTTTATTTTGGGGAGAAAGTCAGCCTGTAATGGAAAAGTATGTGATTGTAAATGGGAGCTGTGAGAAATGTACTCAAATCTTTAGGCTAGGCTTGAAGCTATGCGAATAGACAACCATGTAAGGATCTAGCCCTTTTGAATAAATTTGTGTTCAGAAGCATCTTGAAGTGTGCCATTGCAGTGTAGCTCAGATATTAAATGACAGTACTAACTTTGCATCCAGCTGAGTATTTACAATTACATATGTTTCTTCTAAATGTAGTTTGGATCAAAATTAGATGTAAGGTAGAGATACAGAAAGCTAGTTTGATAGTTGGCTGGCCAGCACTATGTACTTCCAAAATACTTTTAGGCAAACTTCCCAGCCTGTTTTTCAGAACCCTGATGTTCAAGTGGATGCAGATACCTTCATTTCAGCTACTCATCAGATTATTTCTCTGAATTCACAAAAGTGACCCTTGCAACTAGAGGTTAATATTCACAACAGAAATTTGATTTTTAACTCAGAATTTCTAAGAATTAAGTGTTCTATAGCTGGATTGCTAGTAATTACCTTGTGAATATTCCGCAGACTGCATGTTTTAACTGACTCATGACCTCCCTCTCAGATTTTTTTAAATTTTTCACCTACCTTTTCCCCTCTCTTTCAACATCTATTTGAATTTCTCAGACCCATGAATGACTGTATATAGTACACTGAATGGCCAGAAAACTATTATTCCTTTCTAGTGGCTTATTTTTCTACCAGTTTGATGAACTGAATGTGTTCACAGTGGGTCTAAAGGATATCATGACCACTGAGTATGCTGTGAAAGGGGAACAGAGCTAGTGTTTAGGTCTCTAAAAGTTTATAAATACATATATATTATATGGTCTTTACATATGAATCAAGTGTAACAGAGATTGATCAAATTAATCCTGTATATACGTATAAATGGCCCTGGCCCCATAAAACTGTGCTCTGGGTGTCTTGGTTTGAAAAGACAGGTGTCAGCTAAGGAAGGCAGGAGCCTCCCTTGAAATGGAAAATGTAAACTCCCTCCCTCCGAATTATTAGAATTTTGAAATTAAGGGGCTCTCAGGCAAAGATATGGGAATAGGAATAACAGTTCTTTACTAGGAAAATGAAAAAAAAAAACAAATGCAAGAGGAAAAAACAAAACAAACAACTGACAGAGTCAGAAATATACCCTGACACCCTGTTGTCACAGGGTGTTGGTAGCAGTCCGATTAAACAGTGGCTGCAGTCCTCCTGAATTGGCAGATGTAATCCTGTTGAAGCAGTGATCTTGTACAAAAAGGTCTGGTTTTCCTCAGAAAGTCCAGTGGTGGTTGCGTAGCTCTTGTCCTTTGGGAAATCCAGTGGGAAAGGCTCTGTCTCTGTTGCAAAACTCTCAAACTTTTATCCAGGTGGGAATGCCCAGCTCCTCCCCCCGGGCAGAGCATCTCACAATGGGATGGTGAGTCATGAGATAAGGCACTGATGGGCCATTATCAGCAGATAGCCCAGAGGGAGGAGGCTGAGAACATTGCCACACCTGATTTCAATAGCTCATGAAGATGGAAATAGGATACAGTGTAACCCAGGACACTGGGGAAAGCAGTAGTAGGTGTACTTAGAGTACAATGTTCTCTGTCAATGTGCTATTGATCGATTAGCCTAAAACATGTATCTCCAGTTTTCACACTCGCTATTTTCCTGGGACTCGCCATCACCTCGTTACTGGAGATGCCTTGGAAAGCAATGGGCAGAGAAGCACACAGCAGTGCCGTGTGCTCCAGACTGATGCAGAGCAGGGGCAGCGAGCAGTGCAAGGCTGCTGAGGGTCAGCCTGCCATGCCTCCTGCACCTCTGCTCTTAAAGTGCAGGTGCATGTTCAGTGATCTACTGAATCTTTTGCCTTAGCTCCTGAACATATTTGTGTACTCTCAGCCCTTCTCAAGAAGGAGGCCAGCCTTGAGTCTTTGAGAGTGTCTTCTTAACTGCAGAGATTTCAGTGGTCAGACAAGAACAAGCAGCAATTCTCTGCATGCTGCCTGTAGCAGGGCTTTATGTCAGAAGTATTTTCTCTGGCAGGAAAGCCAAAGTCATGATAAGGTCACTCTAAACAGGATCAGAATGATTCAGCCTAGTATTGGAATGTGTGCTATTGTGTTTAATGAGAATACATTTAAATTTCTTTGATATTTCTTCTTGATAGGATATTAAAGCCCCCAGGGTGCAATATATTCCATCTTAGTTACTCTACCTTTGTTAAGTAAGCAAATAATCTGTTACCTGTAAGCAAAAGAAAGGCATCGTGTATGTGCCATACATTACCACTTTTTCTTTAAAAATAAGTAGCTCTTTCTGCCTAGGATTGTTATATATTAGACCATTAGATATTCTGACTAAATGCAAATAATATAGTTTTAATGAAAATATATTATGTTTGCACCTATAAGTTAATTCAGCTTTGTTTCAAACCAGCTCACAGAATTTCTATCTTATTTTAGGAGGAATAAAGATGATAAAAACATGATTTTACCCTGCGCCCTGCAATCTATGGGACATAAATATGTATCACAACGTACAAGGAAATGAAATCTGGGCACAGACTACCTTGTAAATGTCTAATTTGAAGATTACAAGGAGGAGAACTGTTGAAGTGGAGGAAAAAATGCAAGAGTTCTGAAATAAATTTATTTTGATGCAGAGTCATTGAGGCAATCAGCTTCAATGTAGTAGAGCTAAACCATACAGAATGATTTAATTCTTGGACCAAGGGCTGCTTTACCTCTTACCGTTCCTGTTCAATGAATGGTATCACTGCAGAGGATTATCCAGGTGATGTTGCTAAAATTATGTAGAAACAGATCACATCCTCAGGAATGCAGAAAACTAGCTATAGGCAAAACAAACCTTTTAGAAGACTTGCCATTTCAGCAAGAAAGCCAGTGTCAGAAAGACTCACAACAGATTTCACAGATTCTCTCGTCTCCGTGTTGGGAGAGGTAACTAACTCATACTTGCAAGACATTTGCATGCTTGGATTAGAAGTGCAAAACAAATGACCGTACTGAGCCAGGGGAATCACAACCAAGACTATTGTCACAAGCAATAAATGAAACAAATGCATGTTTTCTTTCCCTGTCTCTGCCCTTCTCTTCTTCCATTTCAAGGCAGGTAAGCAAAAGCACTAGGCAATAGCAAAGCATTCCTTTTGGACTTGCTTCAAACTGTGCAGTTTAACATACAGAGCTTATTGCTGAGGGTTGTCGATGAGGTTAGGTGTCAGGGCAGGATTGGCAGCATCCAAAACTGCCATACCTAGAGAAGATCAAAGTCAGCAGATCCTGTGGTTAGAATTGTTTTCTACAGGGACATTAGTGAGTAGCCTGTTCTTCCCCTTAGTATCTCCCAAGATCTTTCTATGAAATTCTTATTTCTTATCCCTTTTGAAAATAAATAGATTAAAAAATCGTATCATCTGTCAATAAAACAAACACACAAAACCCAAGAAATAACAAACCAAAGACAAATAGTTCTTATTATAGAGTCATGCATTTAATTATCTCCAACCTTTCTGCAAGCTGCCAAACAGGGCCCCAATTCAGCAATGGCTAATATTGCACATGGTTAAGCATAGAGGAATTAATATGTTTTAACTTTACTACATTACTGTTAAGTTCTTCTGGTTGTAACAATACCATTACTAGCAACAAAAACATTTTAAAATCAATAGGTCAGACAAAATTGATATTACAACATGCTCATGATTCTACCAATTTTATTTCATTTTTTTCACTACAGTTATTTTGTGAGGAGAAATCAAGGTATTTCCCTCTGGGTTTTCTTGTCTCATAAATATTTTATTAGGGAAGCAGGCAGTGAATAGGTAAAATTGCTTCCTACCTGGACAGCCTTTCATAAAGCATGTTCATATACTGACATGTCAAACTAAAATATCAGTCTGATTTGGGCAACAATATTCAGGTATGCACTTATGAATACAGAATACACAATCTAGTGACTAAAGAACATCACAGAGTTGAAGTTGCTTACCAACTGTAGCTAGAAGCACTTCATGTCACTGTAACATTTGAAGGACCTACGGAACAGGTAGTCCATGCAAATTCACAGAGGAATGCCATAAATAGGAGCAAGTCAATGAGCGCCGGTTTGACAAATTTTGCTTGAAATCTGTTAGAATCTTCTCCTTCATTATGCTTGAAATGTACTACCTGTGGATTGCCAGACTGCCCTGAAGGGTGGGACATTTTTTGTCCACTATCCCTATGCAGCAGTAGGGCATATATTACAGCCTGGAATATTTACTGGAAGGGATGCCACTACTTAGGTGGACTAAGGCACTCTTAGTGCCTTGGCTCCGGGACTCTTGAGTTTATAAATTCATATATATGTGTAAAGATAGGTCCTACCTTCCTAACCTTCATCCCTCAGTACAACACACAATGAAACAGAGTGGAAGGATAGGAGCCATTGTGGGAACAGATAGCCTAAACAAAGGCATGTTTAAATGACATATGCAGCACTAAGTTGGCAGTATTTTCTTTTGTTTCCAAACTATTTAGTGACGTGCAACTGAAAACATATTTAGGCTTATAAAGCGATGACATATGAATCTAGAAATGACAGCACATTTCCCCAGCAGCTGTGATGCACTCATTTGGCACTCTGCAGCATTGCTGCTGCCTGCAAACCACATGGCTCCTTTGACCTTACACCCTCCCTCTGATCCTGAGTGGGAATTGTTGCCACATGAGCTGTGAGATATGCATGCAGGCTGAAAGATTGAGGTGGCATTTTGTTTTGTGTTCCCTGATGGACCACTTTTTCCTTTTCTTTGCAAGATTCTCTATCACTGTCTCTTTATCTTCTGCCCTTCACTTTACTCTCTCCTCTTTCTTGCTATGGTAGTTCCCACAGAGGCCAGTGTGGGAGCTTGACAGACAGGCAGTCCTGGTGCCGATTTGGCTTGCCCTGCTGCAGCAGAGACATCTGCAGCAACACCTGACCTTTCCTAGCTGTGCAGCACAAAAAGCTGTTCCTCACCATATCCTATACTCCCTGAGGCCAACTACTCCAGTGCCATGAAGTACACTTTTGATGATGTCACTTCAAAATATACCACCTCAAGTAGCAAGACTGCTGCATACTATCATGTTATAGTATATTCTACAATCTGAAGTGTCTGATGAACAGAGTAACCTTTCATTGTTTCTTTATCTTCTAAAAGTAGGATAGTGTGAAAGGAGGTACAACCTCCTTTCAGGCAATTATAGAGAACGGTAAGGTCCTGCCAGGCCTTCTTTTCTCCAGCTCCCTCCACTGTTTCTCATCAGTCTTGCGCACCAGACCCTTTACCAGCTCTGTGGCCCTTCCCTGCACATGTTCCAGCACCTCAATGTCTTGTTTTGCAGTGAGGGGCCCGAAACTGAACACATCTCTCTACCAGGTACAGGACCTTTCTACCATTGTTCACTGACTTCAGTCCCCGTCTCTTCAGTCCAGATCTTTTACCCATTTTTAACTGAAAAAGAAAAAATGAAAGAGAAAGGGAGTAGGAAGAAAGTCAGTAAAAGATCCAAAATTCCTACTCTGGCTCAGACTGGGAAGGTTTGCTCTGTTTAGTCTTTCTTCTTTGACTCACGGTTTTGACCTTGACTTGTTTGGTTATTGTGTACAGTAAGTATTTTGCAATTTCACAGTTATGACAACAGGAACATGATGCAAAGCTCCACAAACTTATTGCCTGGCACAGGTGGGGTTTTTTGTTTGTTTGGGGTTTTTTTTGTTGTTGGGGTTTTGTTTGGTTGGTTGGTTTTTGTTTGTTGGTTTTGGTTTTGGTTTTTCTTTTCCTCTCCCTGATATAAAGAGATATTCAGAAGAAGTTTGTTAGAGTGGAAACCCAAAATTCAGCCTTTCTTTTTTTACACAGACCTCACATTTCTACTGTGATTTCTCCCACAGATGGTCCTCTATTACCATGTAGAAAAATCTTCCCAGTTTTAATAGCAATAACGACTCTATCAATATTTGAACTCTGCTTCAGGAGATAGGCAGCTGTCTTCCTCATCCTTCCACTTCCACAAACAAAATACTGGAGCTACATTATCTTTAAAATATGCGGCAGTAACTTTCTTTCCATGCAAGGGGAATATCAAAGCACATCCAAGCATGAAGTTTAGATGAAGTCAGAGTAGCTTTTTTTCTTTTTAGTTAAAAACCAAAGCCATTAACGTCCCTCCCCCCAATGACATATTAGCAGAAAATTGACAACGCCATTGAAAGAATACACTTGACTCTTTGTAGGTAGATCAGATGAGAAATGTCCTTACTAATTAACTAATATCTGCTATTTCCTGGGCTCTACTCATTGAAAACACTTTTCTTATTAGCCTTCTTAAAGAGAGGTTCCAACAGGTAAAACCAAATCACGTATTCCATGCCAAACTTCTTTCTACTGGAAGCAAGAAAGGAAGCCAATACGTTGCCTTTCTCTTGCTTGAATCTGCATTCCCAGAGTAGTGAAATGAGCAGAGATAATTAAGCAGCCCAAATTCCATCAGATTTCTGTATTCAAAAGGAATATGTATGCTGGGAGCCTTTAATTTGGAATCAGTAATGCAGCTGACAACCCTAAGCACGTGGAGGAAAAAAAGATTATCAGTAGCTAATATGAATTCACTGAGGAGAAACCACATCCAGTGAATCTCATGGTCTCCATAACTGGCTGGTTGAGGGGAGAGCAGTAGATGTTGTCTACCTTGAGTTCAGCAAGGTGTTTCTCACTGTCTCTTATATGTCAGAAAGTATGGACTGGATGAGTGGACCCTGAGGTGGATTGAGAACTGGCTAAATGGCAGGGCTCAGAGAGTTGTGGTCAGTGGCACAGGGCCTGTAACAAGCAGTGTTTCCCAGGGATTAGTACTGGGCCAAGTCTTATTCAGCATACTACTCATCAGGGAGCTGGATGAAGGGACACAGTGCACCCTCCACAAGTTTTGTGATGATACCGAACTGGCAGGAGTGTCTGATGCATCAGAGTGCTGTGGTGCCAATCTGGAGAGCTGGGTTCAGAGGAACCCGATGAAGTTCAACAAGGGCAAATTCATTCCTGCACTCCTGTACTTAATTCCATGCACCAGTACAGGCTGGGTGCTGACTTGCTGGAAAGCAGCTCTTCAGAGAAGAACCTGGGGGCCCTGATGTCCATGAGTCAGCAGTGTGTCCTTGTTACCAAGAAGGCCAATGGTATCCTGAGATGCATTAGGAAGAAAGGGGTCAGTGGGCTGAGGGAGGTGATCCCCTCTACTCTGCCCTGGTGAGGCCACATCTGGAGTGCTATGTCCGGTTCTGGGCTCCCCAGTTCAAGAAAGACAAAGAACTATTGGAGAGAGTCCAACTACTGGAGGATTTCAGAGAGGAGGTGACTGGAGCATCTCACTTTTAAGGAAAGGCTGAGAGAGTTGG
>WEIT01022961.1:168793-220395 GCA_013389985.1 Dryoscopus gambensis | reverse complement strand
CCACCCCCCTTGAAAAATGAGCTGCCTGCCCATCTCACGAGCAGTCTAGTTCCTGATTTCTTCGGGTAAACAGCTTCTTGAACTGAGTCCTTTCCGCCTCCTTTGTTCTTGGGGAACGCTTTTGCCTTAAAATCAGGCTACCTGGCCGAGCCACCTGAAGAGGGAAAAAAGCGCATCTCTCTCACCCGGCTCTGTGATTCTCCCCTGCGTTTCCTCTGCTGCCTGCAGAGCGGCGGGGACGCTTTGGAGACGCCACCTCGCTGCCTCTGGCTTGTGAGCTCGGCCAGGGAAAAACCCGGAAAGCGTTCAACTTCCCACATCTGCACGTGTGTGGGGAGAAGAGGAAATTGCTCCCTGGAGTCACACCACCACAAAACTTAACCTCTAGCTCCTGTGTTGCACAGCAGAGCTATTCTATGCTGTTTTCCAACCCACTGAGGTTTTCCAACACAGGTCCAGCCTGCTGACATCCCTTGGCACTGTGCATGCAAGTCCACTCACTTTGCTCTTCCCTTACACACCAAAAGTGAAACACAAGTGCAATCCATCCAAACTCATCTCTTTCTTTTTTTCCCCTCTGGTCTTACATATTCACCACTGCACCTTCTCTCTCTTCAGTGTCAGAAATACAACTGATTTTATATCTCTGCAAAGGAAAGCAATAACTATTCCAGTTTTCTGACTCAGCTTGGGCCCTGCACTAGTTAAATATTTTTTCCATTGAGGTGAGAACTGCTGCATCAAGCGAGCATTTTTTATAGTGCATTGATAGTAAGTCATTATTGCAGCTCATACACCTATAAAGCAGACCATACACACACACACATATTTATATGCACACAGAAACATACCAATAAACTCCATTTGTAAGGCAATGCAAGGCTGTTGGTGTTAGGGGAACGTCAATGAACTGCTTTTCCTGACCAGAAGGTGAAACTTTTGTTTCATTTCATAAAACACCTCTTGACTCCAGCAAACTGAAATGAGCACGCGTGCAGATTTCTTATATCTACTAAATGTCCAGTGCTAGTAAACAATGTTAAAAGAACTGACACTGAAAAAAGGGCAAAATATAATGACACGGTGCTGGTCCACGGGGGTCCAAAAGGCTAACTCAGGGACCCCCAGGGAGTGGCTGGGTCAAGAACTAAGGCAAAGGAAAGAAAAGCGCTTTTTCCCCTCGGGATGAGTTCTTCAGGTGTTTAATGAGGTATCCAAGAAGGGAAAGAGAGAGGGGACCCTGGGAGGGTCCCTTTTGACCCCTCAGGGAGGAAGAGGCGGGAGGAAAGACCACCACCAACGGGGTACAGCTGTCGTAGGGAATAGGGTAGGATTTTCAGGTAAAGGGATAGAATTTCCAAGGTTGCAACATCACCACGTGTAAGGGACAAGCCAGGACATGTGACATCACCCAGTGCAAAACCTATTAATAACATATTAATAACCTAACTACGTTAGTGCAATACAACAATATAAAGTGCAAACAAGTTTGAAATTTCAAAAGGGGTAAATTTGAAGTATTTTCAGTTGTTCAATTCAAATCTATTATCTTCAGAAGAGGAAGTTCAATATCAGTTAAAGGTAACTAACCTTGAACCAGCAACTCACTTAAGTGACAAGGCAGTTACAATGATTTAAACAAAGGAAAATATAACCTAATTAACTGTACTGTATGGAGACAGCTTTCCTAAATCTGCTTTCAGCTCCTCACAGATCATTGAGCTCGTTTGTCAAAGTTTAGCTCTAACACACCCACTGTGTGGGAAGACTTACCAAAACAAAGCCAGTCCTTCAGCCCTGCAAAAAGCAGTTAACCTGGGCAGACAGCTGATTTCTGTGCACTGCTGTGCACTATCCCAAGAAGGCTTGAATGGCAGAATCCAAACTAGTGCCCTTTAACGACAGCGCATCTTTGCTATGTGAGCAGTAAATCCATAACCAAGAGCTTGTACTTTCAGCATAAGGAACACAAACTGCCCCTCTTTTTTGGCTTTCCACTAAAACCAAACAAGGTAACACCTCTCAACCCAGGCTAAGAGGCCAGTTTTTGCTAAGGATACACATTTCTCCTTGATCCAGCATTTGATGCTACCAAAAATCAGTTTGTATCACAAGTCCCAGACCCACAGAGGTGCCAGCCTTAATTGCCAAGGCTTCAGGTTTGTGCTCCTTTTTTAGCAAGACCCAGTGTAAGGGACTCTCCTCCAAGGCCAGTAAATATTCTCACAACATGGAGCTCTACCCCGTAAGTCAAGGACCTCCACACTTCAGCCCAGAAGGGGTGTAAAGCAGGTACTTACTTGACACGATGGGGAGCAGCAGGAGCCAGGTACGTCCACAGTATTCGGCTCCTTCCGTGTGGCCATAGCAGGAGCACCACTTGCTATGTCACATGGTCATCAGGGGACTGTCAACAAAAAAAGAGGCAGGATTGTAAAGTTTTCACATCTCCCTCCATAGCCTCAAGATGTCTGTGAAAGCCATACACCCCACAGACAGGTGCTCTCTTAAAAACCCATCCAGCGGCTGGGATACAGCAGACGCACACTCACTGTTAGCATCACCCCAAGGGAGACAGGAAACTGGGGACATATGGGCTGTGGACCACAAGCGTGACCCAAAAGAATGGTGGAAATGGGGAACTTGGCTAAGCACTGGGCCTCACGTAGCCCCAAGATACAGTGCTGCCCTGAGATTCCTGCTGCACACAGAGAAGGAGAGCTTAGCAAGCAAATGTGCAATAAAACACCAGACCCCTGTTAACAGTTTGTTATTCTAATTAAAAGAACCCACAAAACCTTGAAAAAACCAAAATATTCATGTTAAAAGTCAGTACAAGAAGACAGTCAGAGATGATGAGCTTGCAGCTAAGCATCATTCAGGAGCAACCACAGACTGAGCTGCTTTGTGATAAAATTGTGATACTTTTTTTTTTTTGCTAAAGGCCAAAGCTGTCTCAACAGGCTGAAGGCAGATGCAAACAGCACCTCTGAACAAAATTTTGGCTTCTTCGACTTTACAGGCTGCTGTCATGAAACATTTAAGAGTGGAATCAGAAACCCAGTGGGATCAGCCCCAGCCAGGTCCTTGGGCATCTATGTGGCCTGTTTGGGGTTTTCCTCTCTCCCCACACCAATATTTCTTCCCTCAAGTCACTCTGGCTCTCTCAGGTTTTTTGGGGTGGCAGTGGGACTGAAGGCTCTCTGTGAGGAAAAATGGGAACTGCCCCAAGCTGGACTCTCCTGCTGCTGGAGTTCAGTGGGAAGACTGCAGGGGCACAGGTATCCGTACTCGTGGATACTGGTGCACAATAATAACACTTCTGCACTGGGAAAGGTGTTGCATTAATTTTGTCTTTGTTTCTCACCATCCAAATCTATTTTAATTAATATTCCCCAAGTGGAGTCAATTTTGCCTATGGTGAAAATTAGTGACCCTTCTCCCGCCCTTTCATCCTCCCCTGTCTTGCTCAGGAAGAGACTGCAGACAAGCTGGGTGGGTGTCAGGCAGCCAGATCCAGTCAACCTGCCACACCAGGTCAAATACAAATCCAGAAGAGGTTCTGGACCCCTATCTTCATTCTCAGACTTTCAGACACAAAACGAAAAGTAGAGGTGGAATAAACAATTTTCGATAAACAAAAACTCATGTATGTGTCAGAAAGCAAGTTCATGTTTTAATTGAATAGGTTTCTCTATCCCTCTGAGCCATTCCTGGTAGGAAACCTGAGAGTATGGCTTCACAACATAGCTACAAAAGATGGGTGATGGAGACCTTTTTTTCCTCTGGTAACATAAAAAAATAAGCTTTTCTTGTCATCTCAATGCTTTAAATGGGAAACCCACTTCTACTGACTTCCTGGTCAACAGCTTTGCCCCCAGATTTCAGCTGCGGTCCCAGTACTTGCTGCAGCAAGAGATAACCCCATCCTGCTTATCTTTCCCTTCCTTATTTGAAGAAGATACAATTTTTAGGAAAGCAGAAGTTTCCTCAGAAGAGCGCCTATATCTTAGGCCACTACCACTCATCCCTGCTGGCTCTTTTGACAGCTGCTGAGTTCACCGGTCCTGTCTGGGACACGACCCAGCATCGCCAGACCCATGGGCATCCCTGTCTTCCAGAAGGATATTTCTACTCTGACGTTTGACATCGATACAAACAAATGTTTTAATCACAAGTTTTATCTATAACCTTGTTTTGGACAGATAACAGCAACAACAGCCTGTGGCTATCAGTCAACATTCAGACCCAGACTATACCCTCAGCTGTTTTATCACCTGCCCTCAGTATCAGATGCTGCGGATGCAGGTCATCAGCATGAAACTGCTGGGATGCAGGTGTGGCACAGGTGAGGAGCTCTGCTTTACAGGATCAGCCTGGTCAGGCCCTTCCCTCCCCCCTCACAGCAGTGTCATTGCACATGGTTTAACAGATGCTCCCCAGGCTGGTGGGATGAGCACCCTCCTTGCAGAGATTTGTCAGCACCTCAAGTACCCCAAGGAGACTTTTTCCTCACTCTGCAGCACTGCATATTCAGAACAGCAGAGTTTGACTTGGGCTCTTAAACTTTGACCAGAGCTGGGACAATAAATCCAAGTTACTTCCAGCTGCACAAGAGGAATTTGCTTTAAAAAAAAACCTGGATTTTTCACATACCCTTGGCTTTATCTGGAGAGAAGTCTTATCTGGAGAGCAGTCTGGACAGTTAAGACACAATCACCAGCACAAAGAGGATCCCAAATATATTTGAAAAGCAAAAGAGCCTCTCTGCAGTCAAATGATGATGGTGCTTCATTTGGATCTGCTTTCCAAACACTTCCACAGCACCCCCTTCCAATCACAACATGCCATTTCCAAATGCCAGTACCACTTAGCTCTTGAGCCTATTAGACCATGAAACAATAAACCCAGAGAAACAAAAATAACCCAGATACCTACTTTAGCAGCCAGTTGAGTAGACAGGTGTTATGCCGAGGGCTCCGTGGCAAAAGCATCCTCAGAAATACCGTACCTTGACCTTTGCACAATGGGCAGCATGAAGCTGGTCTCCAAAAGCCATAGTGTCTTCCCAAAAGGTGCTAATATTAACTATAGCCCTTTGTTTCTTTGCACTCAAGGTTTCTCTCCGTCAGCTTTCCGGCATTTACCAGCGTGGTGCACACTTTACTAGGCAGATATTGAGCTGCAAATTCCTTCATACTTCTCTATCCACAGCATTCTGCAGCTAAAGCTCTAGCCAGCCAGCAGATGAAATGCCACTTACTGCTTATTCCTGCTGCAGTTTGTTGAATTAAAACCTCTTTGTTTGCAAGTTGTAAACAAATGCTTCTTAATCTTTCAATAAAAAATGTCAATTATGCTCCCTAACAATGTAACTTCATTGTGATGAAAGAAGGCATTGCTATTGCTCTAATCATGATAACATATCAGCTGCTTTTAGAGTCAATTCTTTTTTGTGCAAAATTTAATGACCATGCAATTATTCAAATTTCAGACCAACAGACTGGGCTTTAGACCTACAGCTGTGAAAACCCTTTAGACCTTACTCTGAAAGGACACACTTGAAAGCAACAGAAAAGGCTCTAGAGCATAATTTCTGAGTTCAGAACAAAAAACACCTTTACAATTCCTTCAGCACAGCCGGACTTGGGCCCACATTAAACACAGCTACTTCATTGGAGAGCCAGGGAAAGAAACCTAAATTCTCAGCACACTATCACAGGCACTTCCCTGGCCCTTGGCTTTCATTTGGCTTCACTGGAAACTGTGTTTATGTCCAGTTTCCTCGACTCTCTCTGGCTTCAGTGCATTTCCTGCAGAATCGCTGGCCACAGCAGATGTGCCCTTCAGGCATTTCAACTTTTTTTTTTTTTTTCTCATGCTAGTATTTATCCCATTTGTTTCCAGAATCAGCTGCTGCTCCCAAATCAGCATCCGTAACTTTCTGCTTTGAAGTATTCAGGACATGCCTGCTGGGAAAGCACCTTCCTTGTTTACCTGCTCAGACCCTCACAGACTTTCCTTCCATGCCTTCCCGCCATCCATTTCTTCCTCCTGCTGAGAGCACCCCTCTAGGACCAAGTTGTCCATCACTAGGTGGCCTTCTCCATTAACCACTTACATCCCAATCCTAGTCGTGCTTTATTTACACTTCCATGCAGCCACGGCCAGAGGTGGCTGCTGCCCCAGGATCTCAGCTCACCCCACAGGTGAGCACTGAGGGGAACGCCTGGGCTAAGCTCAGCCCCACGGGTCTCATCCCCTCCACATCTCCCTGCTCTCCAACTCTTGTGGCAACACAGAACAGCCTTTTTTTAGCTCCCAGTAGGGGACAAAGGCTGACGCGATGAGGACAGTCTTCTACAATGGCCTGGCGGGCAGCAGTCCCAGTTCCACAGCTAAACAGATGGTCCAGCATCCGTGGCCAAGCCAGCTCTATGAGAAAGGGTGCTTCCCAGGTGCACAGAAACCTTTGGCAAGCTGAACATCCGAGCAGCAAATTGAGAACAACAGAAACAGCCCTCGGAAAAGTAATTTGGATCAATGACACCAGTGGGTTTGAGAATAGAACCCTGTTCTGAAATGCCTGAGGCTGGGAGCTACATCTCACCTCCAAATCCAAATAAAATGGATGCCAGTAAGGTAACAACCCCATGCCTCCCCCTCCTCTATCCTGCCCACAAAACAATAAACACATTAACCACTCAGTTAACTCCTTTGAACAGTCCTTGTAATTAACAGCTCTTAACGTTTTGCACCTTGCATTGCTGTCATCCCTTTTCTCCACTATTAATACTTACTTTAAAGTTGTTCTGATATGCAACAATGAATTTTTGGGGAAGCTTTGACTGTTGATGTGCCATACTCTTCACACATCTCTCCCCTCTTCTACAAACAGCCGTTCTCCTTTCCAGCAAAAGAAGAAAATAAAATATAGTGGCAGTGAAACAGACTCAGTCTCCCCTCATCTCTTTTGGGTATTTTTTTAATATAGCTTTGGTTTGATTTTTGTCTGGTTTTAACTTAGACTTTTCTAGATAAAAATAAGAATTTGGGTTGTTTTGGGCGGGTTGGGTTGTTTTGAGTTTGGGATTTTCTTTAATAACCAGTCAGGAAAGATCAAGACTGAAAAAACCTTCTTCCACTGCTCCCAGCAAGCTCCTGCTTGCCAAGATTCCCCAGCATTTGGTTCTTCAACTCCCGCACAGGAAAACTCCCACCTGGAGCCCTTTGTCCATTTTCCTGTAGCTAATTCCTTATGCCAGTGGGAAGGGCTTTCTGGAGGAACCCATGTTTACCGAGTTTCTTACCAAATCTGTTCTTTCTTCACAGAACACAGCTTTTACTGACTCTAGAGGTGCCTGCGCTGTGCATAGCCCCTGGACACAGAGTGCAGATGAAGCGCAATGCTGAGTAGGGAAGGGGCTGGCATCTGGAGGGTGTTAAAAAAGCACACAACAAGATCGAAATTATTTTGGCATCCCCCTCTCAGACAGGCATGACCCATCATGTTTACAGCACCTTCAGTGTGCACCTGCAAGGTGATAGTATTAATCAGAGAAAGGAAAACATTAATTAAAATTTTGGCAGTTTTATATCTTGCTTTCCACATCAGCTTTACAGAGTGGATTCAGTGCTGGGACAAAGAAGATATCTACCTTATTTTCCTTCCTCCTCTCACTTCAACAGGCCACCTGTGTACAGGAATAAGTCCCTTACATTATTATTTTATATCTAGATATGTATTTATCACTTGACAACTCTGAGGAATGCTCTGGATAAACCCCCAGTGACAGATCAAGGTAGTGGTGGTCCTTTCTAGAGAAACTGTAAGTTTACCTAGTACAGGACAATATTCACCAAGTCTCTTGCTCTCCCTGCCTCGCTCCACCTTCACCTAATTCCTATGGTGACCTCAAACCAAAGCCAGCTCATTTCACCAAACACAAAGAAACAAATCAAGAAAGATCAAAGAAACAATACTTTCATTTTGGTATTACCTACATTTCAGCCTCAAACTCCTTTACACTAATCTGCTAATCCTATATAATATTGACTTCTCAAGAAGGGAGATCCTGCTAATCAGGATTTCTGAAGGATTTCTGCATGATCCTGTATTTAATTTTGAACATTGTCAGAGTGACAAAGGGAATATGTCACCACTGAGCTGCTACTGCATTTTCTCTGGGTTATGAGTCAAGGGCCAGCGCTGTCCAAATCTACAGCCACTAAAATGTGCCTCTGGCGGGCAAAACAACATATTTAGGATTATTTTTCCCCCGTGGATGAAAGGGTAACTGCAACCATCTACTGGGAATTTCTGAAAGGCATAAACCTTATTTCCTCCATCCAGTAATACTTCTATCACACCTGTGATTTAAAGATCTTTCAACTTTCCAAATCACATGTGTGACCTAGATATGAAAAAAAAATGTTTGTGTCTTCAAGGAGCATCAAAACAAAATTGATAAATTCAAGCACTAAATGTATTAAGTGCAGGGAAGGCAGGCAGAAATGAAGCATCACAAAGCTATCCAAGAAGCAGTAGAAAAGTAAAATTAGGAAAATAAAAATCTAAGATGTGAAACCGGAACAATCCCATTTTATTTTATATTGCCTAACAATGTCATGTGATGAACTGCAGCACATACTGTTCAGCATAGGATATGCTGTGTTACATTTAATAGAAGGCCTTAACTTTTATTGTGAGCTAGGGCTTTAATCTGAATCACCACATATGATGGTAGAGATGGCAAAGAAGTGTTTTGCTTCAGCAGTTTAATATCTATACAAAGGAGATTGCAAGTTTGCACCAGTCATTGAGTTTCCACATGTTGACATAATCAGGAACTCGATGCTGCATCATTACCCAGATGGAGAATGTTCTGGTTTAGAAAAAGCCGAAGCATCGTGTGTTTATGGGATGCCTGTGAAACCACAAGTGATGTTTGTATCCCGGTAAAATCCCACAGTGGCCAATCCTGCCCTTCTCCAGGGCTGCCCAGCAAACCTTTGCTCGTTCCCTTTCAGACAGCAGCCACCCTCCCAGGTCAGATGCCACCTCCCTGCCCAGCAGATGTGTATCGGAGCCGTGTGAGAGTTGCCCGGCTCCAGAGGAAGCCAGCTGCCTGCAGGAAAAGCAGGAGCATGCATGTCCTGGGCCTCAGGGACCTCAGCAAGAGCCTCTAAGCACTTTCAGGTGAGCAGTTTCAGCTCCATGTGATTGGATTCCATGACACCCACAAACTCACTGGGAAAAAAACCCCTGCACACGCAAAAAAATATTATTGTGTGGGTCTAATCTACTGCAGAAAAGGAATAACTGCAGCTGAGGTATAAACTGACTTTGTGTGAGTATTTCATTTCCCAAAAAAACTAAAAAGAATAATCAAAGCAAGATACGATTTCTTTCTAAATGTGAGGAGTTTACCTTGTTTTCTTACTGAATTGCATTCCAGTTGTGCAGAACAGGCTTTAGAATAAAAGTACAAAAGGTATTCCGCCCCATACTCACATGGCCATCCTGGGGCATCTGCATCACCTCATTCCAGATGTACAGGGACATACTTCATTCACAGGTGCACTTTTGCAGATTAGCAGAATACACTCCCCCAAAAAGGCCCAAACCCACACAGATAGTACAAAATTTCAGGTGCCAAAATCCCTGTTGCTCCCTTTGGTGCCTAGAACAGCCTAGAGGAGCTGTTCTAGGCCTCACATAGCCTCGATACCTGATTTTTTTTTTTTATTTCTACACTCAGCCCCTCCAAATTTAACCTGTTCATCACCAGCAACAAACTTCCATTCCAGATAACTGCCCTTACTATATAGGAAGCTTTGGTTTCTGCAGCTCTGTGGATTCTGAAATATAAAGAAAAAGTAAAATACTAAGTTTCTTGACAAAGGAGAAAAACATTAAAAGTAATACAAGTTCACAACTTGTCTCTTCCCAACTGCTCAGTACAGTGAGCTCAGCACCATGAGGAATTCCTTCAGAAGTACAAATTATTTGCAAGTATCTTTCACCCATTCAGTAACTCCGACATAGAGCTGTTGACACATTTTGGTTTTCTAAAAACTACAAAACAGGAGAAGTCTGTAGCTTCCAATTTGGAATTTGTGATTGCTAAATTTAAATCCAGCAGTGGCCTTGTTACAGATTATTACATAAACCCAACTGCTTATCCCTCTGCACCATAGTCACTTTTGACCTAACTAGGCTTAAAGCACATTTCTTGGCCCCACTTTCTGCTGCCAGTCCGCAAGGAAGCAAATACCCACAGAGAGAGGATTAAAGGAGATACAGGAATACTTGAGAATGGAGAATAGGCAGGATACAGATTTGCTGCTTCTCTGTACCACATTATTGTTTTGGTTTGTTCTGGGTAAATCAGGTGAGGGACATTTGGTCACACAAGGCCATGAGCTCTATCTACAAACAGCCTTCACAATCACTGAAGTGCTGCTGAATACTGTTACAGATATAGATTTAAAGAGGGGTTTAGGTTTAAAGATTTATGTTTTAAGAAAGCTCCCACTTGCCAGCATGTTCTTCCCACAACTCAGAAGATGCACTAGACAGAGAAGCAAAGGCTCACAGCACCACAGATTTATTTACAAACAGACTACAAATAGGCAGAGCAGCAAGCAACAGAAAATGAAAACCAAGGATAAGCTCCTTTGCACAAATGGAAACAATTCTCTCAGGAACAGGCAAGAAGATAACAGTGGGAAAACAAAGAAGAGACTTTCAGATATTCGGGTGATTTTTTTTTTCTCTCTACACAGATATTTTGGTGGCCTGTTTGATACCCTCTATGTAGCCATGACACAGACATAGCAGACTCTGTAGCTCCTTCTACATTCTCTCTTTCCTTCAGTATCAAAAGAAACAGTCACAGTCAGAATCCATCCAGTATTGGTTTAGCTTTATGCAACTCAGATGTGCTGACATATTTTGACACAAACTCATATTCTGTGGAATCACATTTTTTTCCTCTACATTCACCTATTAAACATGCTTCCTGTACTTAGGGAAGTATTACATTACACTTGCAACCAGTGCAGCAGTGGGGGGAGCATCACTGACCAAAGTTCATTAATTTATTTCAACTGAAAATTTATTGTAAAACCTGTGAAGCATTGAACAGATATGTCCATTAGATAAGATGCAATCAGAATCTCAATATTCCTTGAGCCAGACCAAGAGAAAACTAAGCTCACAAATCCTAAGAAAAGTGATAAACTCAGTTGTGGTGCAGTAGCTTAATTAGGATGTTGTAAAAAGACACATTTGGGTTGATTTTGTTTATTTGTTTTGTTTTCACTCTCCGATGTGCATTATAGATGCACTGCAGGAAGTACAGAACTGAGTAGACTGTGGTATGCCAAGACATAATGCCAGTGGGGAGCAGAAACACCTAATCCAAGTTACCAAAGGACAAAAATTCACAATCCTAGTTGGTAAAACCAGCTGCTCCCTGAAAACAGGTACCTGTGTACTGGTGTTTGGCAAAGCTATCTTGAATCACCACTCAGCAAATCCCTACTGCACACGCCTGGCAGTGCTGAAATTACTTGACTGCTCATTTCTATTTCTGTCCAACATTATGCAATCTTTTTGCAACTGCAGTAATGAGGGCAGCTCCCTTCCCACTTCCATCTTCAGAAAGCATGAAAGTCACATCACACTGAGGTGCCAGTTCCTTCACTGTTTCCTGCAGGACCCTAGAAAAACTGAAAGGGAAGGGAGAGAAGAACAAAACATTTTAGCAGCTGCTTTCTGATCTGAGATCTTTGTATTCACCTATAAGCAAGGAACCATAACCTCAGCCAACATCTTCCACAGCATTGCTTTCTTCTGTCTTACCGCCTATTCATGAAAGATAGAAATTTCTGTACACAATCAAATTCTAATTTTCATTTCTCCACTTGAATTTCATTCCGCATGATGCCACACGCTGCCCGCATCTTTAGAGATCATGAAGGAGGTTCTCTTAGCCCAACTCAAAAGCTAATGCATCTATTTCTAGGCCTTGCTCACAAAATATTGACCCAACTCCAAAAACTCAAGACAGCTTTCCATCTGGGAGATTCAGATATTGCAGAAATCTGCCAAAACACTGGAAAATAAGTATTAGGGTCACTCAACATTCTGGAGAAAAGAGCCTCCCAGTGGTAACTGGACTTGCCTTTGCAATTTTTGATCCTTTGGCTAGGCAAGGGAAATGACAAAATGCAGGAAAATGTGTTAGATCTTTACCCCCTCTCAGGTTTTTAGTCACCTCAGTAGAAAGCTGGTACAGCTTGGTATGTTTTCACAGCAAAAACGAGCAAACAGCAAAGGGAAGTGGTACCAAGGTACTCACTGTGGATGGAGCTTGTACAGAGTCCCATCTACTCCAACAGTGATTTGCAAGCGCTCCACACCTTGGTTCTCCCTCTTCTTGTCCACAATAGCAGCCAGCCCTGCCCCACAGAGCTGGGCAGCTCTTCTTGAAACAACGCCACACACCTCCTTCACAATGATGCTGTCATCACACGTGCTGTCCAGGCCAAGCTGCTGCAGGATTCGCCGCACTTGGAGGAGGGCGAGCCGGTCACTGCACACAGGAAGCACATGCGGCAGCAAGGCATTAGGGAAAGCTCCGGCAGCTGAGACAGGTGTGGTTCAAAGGAAATGGGGCCACTTCAACTCTAACACTCTCCAGTTCTTTTAAGGCAGATTTCTGTCTGAATTCAGATTGAAAACTTGCTCCTGCCATGCCCTTTGCCATGTTAGGCTGTATCTCCAGAAGGCACAAACAGTAGTCATTCATCTAAATCCCAAAGTCATGAGGGAGCAGAGCCAGATCAGCCACCTGACTGTTACTTTAGATCTCAAGGCTGAGACGCTCCTTTCAAGGCTTTCCACGGCAGAGTTTCAAATAGCCTGGACACCATTGCAATCATGCACAGATATACAGGCAAGCACATATCCATGTATCACTGACTTCTTACTTTCTTAAGTATGTACTATTTTAAGTCTCACAAGAAACACTTAGCTTGATGGCTAAGGCATCCAAAGTAACCCAGTTGTGTGGACAGGAAATTAAAATTCATGTAATTACAGAATTCTGTAACTCCTCCAGTTTCTCATTTTTAACTTTTATTCTGGAGGTGGGGGATGCACAAAGAAGAAAACTATAACGACTTAATTGACTTCTGAAAGGAAAGGGCTCTATACACTTGCAAAAGACTGTTTTCTAGGTGCCCCAGAAGACTTTAAGGATTTAAACCATGTAAATCTAACAACTTTACCTCTCAATCTGAGACAGGAATTTTGTTTCAAATATGCCTCTTTTCCTGAGTGATTCCGAAATGTGTCCTCTGAACAGTAGCCCTTGTTTGGTTAAGTCGATCAAAATTTGCCTTACTATTTCACCTAGGTACATTCCACTGGTCATTTTTTCATACCTGTTGGGTCAAAAGAGGAATAAAAATGTTCATTTAAAGAGATCGCTCTGTATAGCATGAGTGGTATGTACATGCCCTGTGAACTCCAAAAAAAGCAGTCAAAGCTTGCAGAGCAATAGCCACTGAACTCCATCTTTCAATCATCAAAAATCTGTTGCCATGACTTCAAGTGCAAACAATAATTACAATATATTTACCTGTGCCAAATGGTAACAGAAGTAGAAAAAAACCCTTGCAATATTAAGCAGAATGTAGTGTTAAAGCCAGAGTCCACACTGAAGTGAAATTCTTCCGTGTTCCCCCATGCATTCACCAGTGAGTCACACCCAATCAATACTGTCTTTACCTAACAAACAGTCAAGTTCAGCTTATCCTCTTGCTTGAGTTGTATTTTACCTTTGAAAAATCACCCTAAGAGGAGGAAGAAAGCATGGCCTAGACTTTGCAGGGAAATCTTAAAAGCTGCACTGTTTGGTAACCGCTTTAAGATGAAAACAGTGCTGTGGGAACAATAAAAGTCTTTTGTTTTTTCTTTCCCCCCCCCCTTTTTTTTTTTTTTGATGTCTAGGTTACTTACCAAGCAACAAAAAAAAATGCAATATTAAAATTTCCTTTCTGATCATTCATTCATTAAGCATATTTTAAAAAGCAGCCAGTGTCTCTCAAAGACTGACTTCATCAGGCTCTTGGCATCAAGACCATCACACTTACCTCTGTTTCCCTGGGTTTAGTGAGCCTTCATCTACTTCTTTATCATATTTTGTCCTGATGTTGTCAATACAGCCATTGTCGCCAAATGCTCCCCATTCTGTATTGATGCACATTTTTCCTTCATTCCCTTCCACTATTTCTATGTTTTTCATGTCCTCCATGTAGCAAACATTGCTACCTGTTCCTAGAAGGAAAGAAATGACAAGACTTCAGCTGGAAAAGTGAAGCAGCACCAGAAACTCATGCAAGATGATTGTAGTGTTCATCTTGAAGTTCTCTTTGCCATATCTCAAATTTCAAGGTCCCTTCCAACACAGGCCATTCTATGATTCTATGCTTAGATATATTTCTGGATCAAAACTTGGAGGAACCTATTAGCGGAATCATCTAAAAAAGCCCAACAAGAATTCATTCATATTTTTAAAAATATTTGCTTGTTCCATAGTCTTTGACCTGGCCACAGAGTAAATACAAATATACTTGTCGAAACAAGAATTCATGCTCTATCTGCTTATATCTTTTTACCCTGCATACACTTGTTCAGCACCACAAGAGATGATCAAAAGTCCAACGGGTTCAGGAACTTACCCGCTACAGGTGTTGTTAAGTTTCGTGCTGAATACCACACAAATCTGCCAAGAATCCAAGCAACTAATAACACTATATATCAAATTCAAATAAACGAGGCTGGTTTACAGATTCCAAAGCCCAGCACTACACAGGTGCTTTCTTTTCACAGTGGTCACTTCACAATCACTGTACCTGCAATAAGGCCAATCTCACAGTTTGGATCCTCATATCCACAAGTCATCATGGTCCCAACAGTGTCATTCACCACTGCTACAATGTCCAAGTCAAACTCCTAAAACACAAGTCACAATCAGTAGTGGAATGCCAGAGGAAGAGTGAGGGTGCATCAAATACACCAAAACGAGCAGAAAAGAAGACCTCACATTTCTTCTCTTGATGGCCTCTCTCAGCATATCAACAACATCTTCCCCCTCACAGTCTGTTGCCTTGAATCCTTTTGTCCATCCCACAAGTGTTCCCTGAAACAGAAGAGAAAGGAAGTCATAAGTGAAGACAAAGAGCAGACTGTACATTGCAAGCATCAGCTTTTTCTTGCCTCCCACCCCAATGCTTTATTTTTTTATTTTGCTTTCTTTTTTTTCAAATAATGTATTTCCCTGGACAGGTTACTATGAGCACCTAGTGCAGGCTGTGCACATTTATCTTTGTTACCCAACTGCTGATGGTAGTGACTCCAAGTTTACTCAGCTGTTTATCAAGGCACTGCACTCAGTGCCTTTTAAATCTCATTTGGAAAACTGCATCTCACCTCTTGTGCATATAGCCATTGTATTACCTGTGAGGGAAAGATTGCAAAAAATACTTTTGCTGTAAATCATTAAACACTCATCAAACCTTAATGAACATCTATCTACTGTTAATTTTTGGGTCCTTTACTGAAGGAGATTTCACAACTTCAGGCAATACTAATTTGTTTCTTTGCAGACAAGAACTTGGCCTGACAGAAGTTGATTTCCAGGTTACATGAAGTAATTAGCCTTACACTTCCTAAGTGGCTCTGGACTGTTTGTCCAAATAAGAAGAAAAGAAAAAAAAAATAGACTGCAACTGGGAGAAAAAGCCGCTATTGAGAAACACCCTCACGTTCTAGCAACAGTAAAAAACCAAACACACAGGGCAACATATGACCCTGGCACAGGTGTCTCACTCAGTTTGCCACCAATACTGTGGAATTTGCTTCCTAATCATTTGTCAAGACCTAAATGCTATGCTGTAGGTTGAGCAGGCATATGAACTCATATCTCCACAAAAGGCTAAGTCCTATTGCTACACTCTCAACTGTGAGCTGAAAACTGAGAGCAGGGCAGCTTCCAGGCTCAGAAGCTATTGTGAAACCCACCAGGATAGAAAAACATGCAATAAAATAGCAGTCTCTCGTTTCCCTAATATCCTACACATTTGACTTAAACTAAGCAGCACAACATCCCCTGCCCCTCTTGGAAATTCATAAAAATAATTTTTTCTTACATAAGATCTGAAAAGATAAAAGATACGATATCTGTCAAAAAGCCAACTGTTACAAGCTGACCAAGACCCAGGTCTGTCCACTGACACCCAACAAAAAGAAGCTAATGTAGTGCATAAGTTACACAGTCAGAGTTCTGCAGCACAGCTTGGAAAACAACCTGGGAATGTAGCTGAGCAAGCAGAAGGAGCCATTGAAGATTTAAGGCAGTGTAAGATTCCTGGGTTATTAATAATATGCAGTTCATTTTGCTGTCATGAGGGTTTAATCTTTATAAAACAAAAGCAAGTCATGTCCACCACTTACCACAGACAAGAAGTGAAAGTTCTGACTCCCACAGACAGATGGATAACATAGGATGATAACTTGCTCAAGAAACACAACTAATTTGCGAAGTAAAGTAATAGCATTCTCCAAACCAGCAAGTCACCCTTGCCCAAAATGATGTGATTTACCAAGCAGATGCAGAGCTGCCATTTGACCCATTCTGTGCTGCAGTTCTTACCTTGTCAATGCTGGCTTGCCTGCAGGGGAAAGAGAAGGTGAAGCCCAGAGGAAGCCGAGCACCTTTAATCCCCATATACTCCAGAAAGTCTGCTATGCACTGGACAATATGGTCAAAGAGCTGGAAGGAAAGGAAAAGCATATAAATCTCACAACTAATCCCATACAATGGGCCTTGGCTGGATCAGTTAAACAGTCATTTAAGATTACCTCTTCTCCTGTCCCTTGCATGATCTCCAAAGGAATGGCAAAGATTTTGTTATACATTTGCACTGATCTTCTTCTCCCACTTTTGATTTTGACCAGCAGAACCCTGAAATTTGTGCCACCAAGATCAAGGGCAAGGAACTTGCCTTTCTCTGAAGGAGAAGAAAGGTATTTCATTTTGGTGCTTCTTGTGGCACATTTGCCAGTCAGAATGACATACCAGTGATAGCACACTGTTCCCTATGGCATTTATCCCATCAAGTCTGCTAGCATGGGGCTGAAGATAACAGATAACATAGCAGGAAGCACCGGTTTAACAACATAAATCCCCCTGGCATTTGCCAGATTAATTAGTATATTCCCTCTCCCCAGAAAACAGACAAGCAACTTTCCTGAACCGCCTCCAGGTGATCAGGAACTAACTTCACCTGTTCCATCTGGTGTCCCACAGACGTACGTGGGCAGCATCTTCACCGTGGCATTGGCTTGCGTCTCTCTCTTCAGCCCATATTCCAGCTCAACCCTCATTTTGTCCTTAACTTCTCTGAGGATGCCCAGGGGTAGCAGGAAAGGTGCGAGTGTGGCATCGATGCGCTGGCGCTGGGCGGCCAGTCTGTGTGCCACCGCTGTGACCATGGCAGCCCCCCTGCCGCTGCCGCTCACCGACAGCAGGAATCGCACATCGCAGGTGGGCACCAGCCTCCTCACCACCTTGTGCAGACGTTTGGCATATCTAGCAGGGACAGAGAGTTTCTTTAGGCTCTCACAGGCCTTTTGGTCATGGTTTACTTCATCTCTTTCTGGAATCAGACCTCCAACAAGATTGGGAGAATAGTTGGAGAAAGTTTCTGGTTTGGGAAAGCACAGGTTCAAAAACAGGGACGTAGTGGAGGGAGAAAGAAAGAAAGAAAAGAAAAAACCCGCAGTGAACTGCTAGTGTCCTGGAAGCCCAGGAGTCACTTGAGAAATCAATTGCATTTCCCCAGACACCATTATCCCAGGTGTCACGTTTTTCCCACCCCACCCCACCCCAAATTCTAGAGCTCCTGGGACAGCTTTGCAATAACTAAGCCAGTTAGATCTCACTGCAAAGCTGAAGCAAAACTGGCAGTTCTCTGAAAAGCCACATACACATGCAGATGGAGACTCTTGGCAACATCAACACGCGGCCAGCAATTATCAAATCCTCTTTAGTTACTTACTGGGGGTGGGTTTTATAGAGTCCCCCATCAATCCCAACAGTGGTTCGCATCCTCAGTAGCTTTTTATTCTCCCGGAGCCGGGTCAGGATGGCTGCCAAGGCGGCAGCACAGAGGTTGGCCGAGCGGAAGGAAACAATGGTGCAGACATGCTGAACAGCAACACAGTCCTCCTCAGAGGGAAATAGGTTCAGCTCTGTAAGGATCTCTTTTGTGTTGCTCAGACCTTCCTTGTACCTGTCCCCAAAACAAAAGAATACATCACCAAATGCAAAGGCAACACATAAATCAATACTTTGGCTCAAAAAGAAAAGAGAGGAGACTAGGACACAACTTATCAGGCAGCATCATGATTGGTTCCCATAAACCAGTAATGTCTTTCCCACAGTATTCCCAAAGTACCCAAGGGAGAGAGGCTGCTTCCTGGGATTCAGTATTTGGTAAGACCAATCAGCTAGTCAAGAAGAGAACAGGATAAAATAGTCCATACAAGGAAAGCATAAGAACGGATGTACAGCTTCACTCAATACAACAAAGAAAACAATTCCTGGAGTGACAGTGAGGACCAGGATTCCTCTTCAAAACACTAGAATCCAAGTTTTCCATGCAGTCATCCATTAGCTGACCTAGAATCTGTACTACATCTCCACAGCCCCAGTATTCCCACATCAGAGAGGCTGAAAACTGCAGAAATCATCCCACACACTCAGGTCTCTAGAGAGGTTATTTAAACAACCTGCATCTGTGATGTTTAGCAATATATTTGCTACTGTGGTACTTTGCTAAAACTATCTTACACCAATTCCTACTTACAGAAAGGTCAACTTTTCTCCTGGGCAAAAGCAAACTCAAGTTGAACAGCTCAGGATTGTTCCCAGCACTCACAGGTTATAACTACACATTCATTATCACTGCTGTGCTTGTGAAAGACTAACTTTGAGAGTGGCTACTCTCAAAGAGCACATTACAGGTTCTTACTTTTCCATTGCAGACACATGTTTCATTTCAATCTTGCCCTTAGTAAGCAGAGCTGTTGACACTTTCCCATTGAAGAGCAGACCTTCCTTTGTCATTTTTAGGAGAATGAGTCTTACAAGTTCCCCCAAATACAGGCTGCTGATCATCTTCTCAAACCTGGAATGGAGCGCAGGAAGGATTACAGGTTGTTCACCAGCTCCTCTCTTTAGCCCCTCACAGCATCATACCAGAGCAACCACATATTTTTAACAACACATGAGCAACTGTAGCAGCAATCCGGTGGCCTGAATCAGGGAGGTGTGAAAGGTACCCACCCTTCCTAGAAGGGAAAGATCTGGATAAAACAGAACCAGGATCATGTCATCTCAGGTTCACTTAAGCCAATTCCTGTTACAAAGGGGCTCTTGGCATACACTGGAAAAGCACTCTGAGAACTCAGACTGCAAGTCAGTCACAGGGAATCACTTACAATTGTTTTCCAGGATTGAGAGATCCCAGATCCAGCTCCCGGTCAAACTCTGTGCGGAGGTCATCCAAAGCACCATCATCTCCAAAGGCCCCCCACTCTGTGTTAATGCACATCCTCCCTTCATCCCCTTCTACCAGGTCGATGTGCCTCATCTCCTCCATGTAGCATGCGTTGGTGCCAGTCCCTGTGGGTATTGGATAAACAACTGTTTGTTCTAGGTGTGCCCTTTGTTTAAATCTGTATGTTTGGGAATAAGTCAGTATATTGACTTTGGAAGAAAATACAAACATAACCCTGTGGCATAGGATGCTAACATAGGCCACCTGCACCTGTGAAATCATCATTTCACAGTGAATGAAAAAAACCTGAAATTATACTAAGGCTTGACTTGTTTAAAAATAGATTTTCCTTTTTCAAATGTGCCTAATAAATGCCATCATGGTGCATGAAACGGACAAACTGTGGATAGCATAGCTGGTACTAACTACCAGACATGAGGGGAATTCAGCCTTCTCTGGACAGAGAACAGTAATTTTCTATACAGTCAGCAGGAAAGTTTAGTATGCTGGTCACAACTGAGCCCAGACAAAATGGGGACTGTGGTATTTGATGGCAATGTGATCAGCATAAAAATAGCTGCTTTAGAGAAGGCAGCCAGGCTTGAAAATCCAACCTTTTTTTTTTTCCATTTTCTTTCTGCTCTTTCCTGTATTGCGAAACTCCCTCCTTCTCCAGATTTGTAGTAATTCAACAAATGAGAGGGAAAAAACCCTTCATGGTGAACAGAAAAAATTACCAATTATGAGCCCAACTTCACAGCGCTGGTCATCATATCCACAAGTCATCATGGTTCCCACGGTGTCATTGACAAGTGCCAAAACATCAACATCTATGTCCTAATAGCATAAAGATGAGTGATTAACAGGGAAAAAAGCTTAGAAAGCCTCCTGTGTGATAAAGCCCTGGCATGCAGACATGGGTTGCACTTTGAAGGCCTCATTCACGAAAACTCCTCAGTTGAAAGACACTACTTCCTTTTACAACACTCTTCTCACAACCCTGTAAAGTTACAAGTATCTCTGAATTCTCAAGTGTTTCACCAGCCTCTTTGCTTGAAGGATTTGTTTTTCCCCAGTATCATCTCATTTGCCAGAAAAGTGACATGATATTGGCGTGAATGTTGTGATACTGTGCTTACGTATCATGTAAAAGGATAACATCCTCCCACCTGAGCAGATCCCACCAAATGGGACAGAAAACATACATAAATGCAGCTATGGCTGTGTAGCAATACCACACAAGTAGAAAGTCCTTCCATCAAGGCTGTGCAGTTTTCCTTTCACACTTATCAAAGGATTGTTGTAACTCTGATGTCAATGCCAGGAGGAGGCCACACTTCACCCAGGAAGCCTCAGATCCTTCGTTACCAATAACTACAAGACTGATGCAGATAAAGAAGTGAACCAAAATCAAGGCTAGATTTTTACCACATGAGAAAACAGAAGAATTTCCCCTTTACTATGAAGTCATCAAGATATGGAAAGATGCCTTGTATCTCTTAGCTGGTGTTACCAATAGCACCAAACATGAAAAGCAAGGCTTTCCAAAATATTAAACCACAGTGTTATTCAAAGGCTATATGCTAGTTCAAGGGCAGATATAATCATGTCTTACTGCTGACCCTAAGAAGTACAATCAATCACTCCATCCCACAGACTGAAGTGGACAGGCAAGCCCTGGTAGAGTCAGGTGTGCCAATTTGAGATGACAGTTTCCCCGTACCAAGCCAGGCTGTGAAACAGTGTGGGAAACTATTGAATGTTTTACGTCTCACTCAGTAGTTTCACAAGAGATTCCCCTCAGCTGAGACAGTAGAGCCATACTGGTGTGCTGTCACAGCCAGCCTGGGTTACCAGTGTGCCGCTCCTCTTGCTGTTACTGGGGCAGCCTGAGTTACAGCTGCGAGAGAGATTCAGATCCACCAGATGTACAGCCATGCTGGACACTTGCTACTGACCATCCCTGAAGGATGTCTGACAACTCTCAAAAGAACCCACACACCAAGAGCTGGTTTCCCAGGAGGACATTCTGAGGCCGCTCAGGTTCAGCTCCCGCAGGTACAAAACTTGCCTTATGCTTCTGGAGGGCCTTGCGCAGAGAGCTGACCACATCTGCGTCCTGGACTCCTCGGACCCTGAAGTGTTTTGTCCACGCAAGAAGAACCCCCTGAAAAGTAACAGTGCAATGAGCCAAAAGCACACAAACTTTAGCATACAAACCACAAAGCCTGCCAAGACTAAGTTGTGCGAAGAAGTCCACTATGTCTCTCCACACATTAAAACTGAGTCAAAATAAGTCAGAGCAGAACATCTTACTTTGGGGCACCTGTCAGTACCAACACAACCAAACAGGTACAGTCAAAGACACAATTCTGCAAATGCTTCTCCCCGTGCTTCATTTAAAGCACATGTGGCTTTCCTGATGCTCATCACAACCTAATAGCATTAAGCAAAAAGCATTTGCAGGACTTGGACTCAAAGCACAAACCCCTAGAAATAAGAGAGGCTAGAATGAGAGAACACAAAATAATTGCAACCAGCCCTTTGTTTGCCCAAGAGGTGTCTCAAACAGCTCAGCTACAGGTATTTTCTATTCAGAATCAAATTCAAAAAATAAAGACACTTCAAGACACAAAAGTACATGCCTATTTCTAACAGTGTTAATACAAGGGCATGTGGTTCCTGTGGAATTGGGTTCCGATTAAGCAACAGAATAGCTTTAGCTTAAAGATCATGGTGCCTTGAAATGAGAAATGAATGCTTAAATAGTCTAGTTAAATGCTAATGGTCATCTATGCCTTCTTCAGAGAGCTATGTAAACATGACCCCACATAAAAGCCTCAGGGTAACACCTGCATTCAACAGCTTCTCCAGATTCTGCAAGGAGCTCAGCTTGACAAGAATATTTCTTTATGCATCTTACCTCCTCCAATTTGGTCTGTCTGCATGGAAAAGAAAATGTAAAGCCAAGAGGTAACTTCTTATGCTTCAGGTTTTTGGCCTCCATGAAGTCTAACAGACAGTCAGCAACATAATCAAAGAGCTGCACAAAAAAAGAGGACAGTTGGGCTGTGTCCTGCAGGCAGGTGCTCCAGCACAGCACCACCACAGCAGTGCCCTACCTCGGCTCCGTTCCCCTGTATGACCTCCTTGGGTGTGGGGTAAAACTTGCTTTCCAGCCGGCTGCTCTGCTTCCCATCATCAAACACCTTCACCTGGTGGGCACGAAACTGGGAGCCACCCAGGTCAACAGCAAGGAAGTCACCCTTCTCTGCAACACAAGTGGGCAACCATCACTGGGGATGGCCACAAAGCATGGCTCATATGCCATGCTGAAGGCCACAGCCCAGGGCCCTTCCTTGCCACAGCCACAGGCTCTACTGCCCCATTATGGCAGATCCTTATCCTATGGGCCTGGGAGCATTAGAAAGACTGAGAGTTGAAAACCCTAAGCAAGGCTCTCAGGTCTCTCCGGTTAGCTTGGTATGTAACAGCTAATTTAATTTTTATTTGGCAGTTTGGGTTTGTCCACCCTGCTCCTTCCACAGCAGCATATTTTCAAGCTGCAAAAGGATGAGCTTTTCAGCAACAAAGGCCCAAAGCAACTGCAAAGCCAACCAGAGCACATAGGGGCTGAAAAACTGTCACCCGAAATGTGGGAGAATCAGTGTGAGATCATTACCTGTAGCCAGTAAAGGATGCAGGATTTGCAGGCATGTGTTAAGACTCAGCTCTAGTGCAGAAGCAAAGCTAATTTGCTACCTAAAGTCAAGCAACACAACGCTTTTCAAATGCCTTTTGGTGTTTCTGTAAAAGTACCATTTTATTTTCCAGGCTTGCTCAAACATAGTCCTCCAACAGCAGACCTCAGATGGAAGGACAGTTTGGCCTCACTGCCACAATAAAACAATTGTCTGTCCCACACACAGGATAAGGCCCTTCCCAAAAGGAAAACACAGTGGTATGTTTCTAGCCTTGCATGATCTTTGTTCCACAGTCCAAGCACCTGATTAAATTTTATCAAATCTGGTCCTGAAAGGGAAGGAAGCAGGAAACTCTACCTGTAATACCACGGTCAGCTATTAAAGATGAGGAAGCAGATTGGGTTACTCGGTAAACTGTGACCTTAGTGAGACCATTAATCCCTAAACAATGAAAAACTGATGATGCTCCATATGAGTCATTTCAGGCAGCAACGCTAAGGGCACCAAAAAAAATCTTAAAGTTGAATGCTATTACAAATGGGGAATAACCATCCAAGTTTGAGCTGTTTAAACCTGCTGGAAGTTTTGTCTGGAAACAAAATAACCAACAAGGATTTTTCAAGAGAGCAAAAATAGAAAAAATCAATGTGATACTTAGAGTAGGCAGTGTGTCAATAAGATATAGTCCAGCTTGATGCTGCAGCATGTCCCTGACACATCGGAATGGCCACGCAGGCCAGGAGAGCACTGTCCAACCTTGGCTTTGAGGAACATGAACTCTTGCAACAGTGATGACACTACATGCAATTTTCCAAGTCTCCTGGCCTCAAGGGCTCCCTGCTGTTTCAGGACAGCATCAGAGCCACGTGAGACCTCAGGACCAGTGACTGTCACTGAGACTGCAAGGTTAAGAAAGTTCTTTCTCTTTGACGAAGGTAGCAGCAAAGGAAGAGTGCCCCCTTCCGTCCAGGCAGCTTGTGAATAATTTCTCTCAGACATGCCTCATTTCAAGATACTGGCCTTCAAATATGTTCTTTATGCCATTAAAGCTGTTATTCCTCATTTAACTGCAGGGAAATTATCTTCAGAAGGAATAAAGTCACGTGGAAATACAGCACAAAGTTAACATTTCACTTTTCTGCACAGCTAGTTTACACTGAGTCCTGACCTAGGCCAGACACAGAATTCTGCACAAATTTACTTGGTTAGACCTGGGAAAAATGTAATTTTCTGTCAGCCTGCACTGCCAGGAACCAGCTGAGGAGTTATTTTGGATGTGCATACTTCTCCAAACAAGATGGGCTTTTAGCTCCTATCTGACATCACATCCTCCCAGAGGACACTACTGCACTTTCTCCCTCTGTTCAAGTCTCAGCTGAAGGAAAGCAGACAGTTTCCTGGTAGACCCCATCCAGAAGCAGATTATCCCAATGCAAAAGGCAAGGAAGGGCAGAAGGGATCCCTTTTTGGGGAATGAGAAAAAGCAGTGCAGAGTTTGGGGATCACAGCTCTGAGGATGCCACACTGCTGTCTCTTGGCAATTTGAGGGGTTTCACTGCAGCATCCTGCCCTCCCTGTAGCTCCAAGAAGGCCAGGCCTCATGCCACAGCCACAGTACATTGCACTGCAGGCTCTGAGCTGTAGAGGCTGCCCTTGCCATGTCCAGCCACAGCTCCTGCAGCAAGGCCTGCACTAGGAACAGATGGGAGAGGCTGTTCCTGAGCACTTACTAGGTCCTCTCCTCAAACAAGCAGTGCTAGGTCAAAATCCACCTGGTGCAAGGAAAAAAACTCTCTGTCAGCATTTCCCCAGGCTCAAAATAAACATCTGCTTTCTCAATGAGATAGGCAGTAGCCCAGAGCCACTGACTGCCCTGTGTCTCTGCTGTGCTATCCCGGAGTACTGGCAGCAACTCATCTTGCTAAAGCAGCAGTGATGTGCTGGAGCAGGGGGACTCACCTGAGCCATCAGGCAGTGAGCGCACGAACGACGGCAGCATTTTCACTGTTGCCGTGGGGTTTGTGTCTCTGCCCAGGCCCTTCACCATCTCAGCCTGGAATCGAGCCATCACATCCAGCAAGACATCATCAGAGAGGCGCATGTGGTACAGGTACCTGTCAACCTGCAAAGATGGAACGTGTTACTCAGAGGTATGCAGGCCCCTTGGTGTTCAGCAGCTGCTGACTGTTCATTTCATTTTTGACCTCAGTACCTAAGTTTTCATGACTGTCAGTGCAAGCAAGCTCCAGGTCATCATCAGGACAGTCACTCTTCTAAAAACTTTGTTTTGAAAATGTTTAATGCAGCCTTGGTGAATTACTGCCCGAAAGTTGGCCATCTTTTCTGATGGCTCAGTAATTTGACAATCTACGTAAGCCCACAAGATTTGCTTGAGACTCTGACAAGTTGTTTTCACAGCATCCACTCCTCCTATAGATTTAATGAACTAGAACTGAAATGTATCTCGATCTAGTGAGAATCTGACCTCTCTGAGTCAGGTCCAGAAAATGCCATCAGTACCCAAGCATGTCAGCCACAACCCGAAAACATCTATTCAGCTACTGCTTCACTCCACAGACAATTAACTTTGTTGGCATGCCAGGCTGAAACTCAAAGCCTTTTTTTTTACTCCAGCTCTGCTCTCCATTCTCCTGTGATTCTAGGATTACTTCTAAAACACATTTTTGGGTGCAATCAATACCCTTTGTTAAAGGTCTGTAACTCACGGAATACATCAAAATAGAAGCCGGTTGAATATAAAGGAATTCAAAATTATCTATGAAACAGCTCATTCAGATAAACTGACAGAGAAGCTAATCAGTGTTTTACGTACAGCTTCATCAGGGGAAAGTGATAGGTTTTTTCCTTGAGGACCACGTGCTGCTAGGACTGACACATACCTGCAGGGTTATAAGTAGTGTGGCCTAGAAACTGCATAGCTGGGTACAACAAAGGATTAACGCAGGAAAATAAGAATCTGTCAACATCCAGAAGCTTTTCCACTGGGGAGCCAGACTTCGGTGCTGTATGAACATGATGCAGGCATAATAATTCTGTGCTCCAAATAGCTGGATGTCCCCTGAAGGGTAATTTGTGTTCACATCCCACTCTCCACCACATGAGACTCCAGGCCAGAGGAGGTGGGCAGGGGAGAGAGATGGGACAGTTTCCAATGCTTTGCTACTACAGACACTCAGCTCTTGCAGCACAGGCTATGTTGTTACAGTGCTTTATCTATTCAGAGCATTTCATCAGTGCCATTTACATAGGGAGGTCTGGAGGCTTGGAAGGACACAAACCAAGTCCCACCAGCAGTAAGGCAGGATTTAAAAGGCTGCATTATTTAAACAGAGGGCAATGCAGGTTGTAGATAAATTGGTCTCTGCCGCAGTGTGGACTGGTCACCTACTTTAATGAGGCACAAACTAGTTACCTATTCACAGTCCCATTTTAAACTGATGGTCAGCAATGATCCACCTGAAAGAGCCAGGACCTTGAAAATCACTCCAGCACTTACTTAACACACACAGAGGAGAAAGTGTTAAACTTCAAGATACAATTGTCTTAAAGCAGCAGCTGCCTTTGGATACAGCTGTGCCTTGAAAAGGCCATTATTCAGATTTGTCTTTTGGTTGCACAAGCATTTGATTTCCTATAAGGGTTTTTTGAGGTCCCACCACTTCGTAGGATCCATCATCTCAGCCCACACACCCATACTGCTTTTCTGGAGAAAATACAATGACTGGAGACATACAGCACTCATGCACTCTGACACAGTCACAAATAGCCTTGTGACAGAAATCCCTGTGCGGGAAAAAACCCTCAAGAGTAATAAAAATTACCATGTCTATTTGCAGAGAACATGCACTAGCTCCCTGCTGCCCACAGACATTGCATTCCCCACCCTGTTTACCTACAACCATAGGAGCAGACAGTCCTCTCCAAGGAACTAGATAAGGCAGAGACCAGGAGAGCCTGCTGGCTCTCCAGCCTGACTTACAACCAGAGCAAGGCCCTGCTCACATAGTCATTTACTTGTAAACACAGCAATGGCCAGGCTGTGCTAAACCAAACTCATTGCCTCCCTCCCATGGCACAGGAACAGCACCTTGCCTCATTTATGGAAATAGCACTGTTTTCATGGCAGTGAAAACAGGCTCTTGGTTTTGCCACCACAGAGTAAATAAGCCTGGGGAGGGAGACGTGGGAAGACATTCCCTGTTTCTAATTAGGGACAAATCAGTTCTGTTCTGTACAGCCTACCCTAGGCTCCTTAAAAGAGAAGTCTGAGGAGCATGTGGTTTCTTGCCTTCAGGAAGGGCTAGTTTGCATCTAGCAGAAAGGCTTTGATATTTGTAATGGCTTTGTCAGAATTCCTCTGCCCCCTTGTCTCCACTATCCTCACTCAATTAACAAGCTGGATGTTTCTCTGAAAAGCCCAATACACCCAAGCACTGCTCCACAAGGTCTCTCTCTTTCTTAGTAAAAAGAAAGAAGAAATAGTACTGTCTAGGTGTGAGATCAGTTCCACACACAGGGGAGGGGCATCAAGGCCTTTTTCTGATCAATTAAATCCTAGGGATAAAAGAGCTGTGACTGAGTCAGAGACATCTGATTGTTGAGATATCAGTACCTCTCTTGGAATGCCTCTCTCTGAAACAGAATTAGTGGAAGAGCCCTCCTTGGAACAAGCCACACCATATTTTGGGCACAGAGAGGAGAACCCAGAGTTGCTCAGTTTGCTGATGAGCTCAGCAATGCAAGCCGATCTATGCACCTATGGACCTTGGATCTCCCACCATGCATCTGCAGACAGCCTCACCTCCTGCTGGCTGGAAAACCAGAAGACAGAGTCTGGCAGCAATGGCCACCAGACTGCACTCAGTGAAGACACCAGGAATACAGAGGACCCACAAGGGACATGTCCACAAACCAGAGGACCTCTGACTCATGAAGCTTACAGGTCTCACGTGGTCTTATGACAGACATATGCCCAAAAACCCATTTCAGCACGGCCATGAAAGTAGATTAGGGAAGAGCAACCATTAGGCAGTTCACTCCCAGTACTGATAGCTTCTGATCTGAGCCATCTTGAGCTTTTCCAGCTGTAATTAAAGGTCACACCTACAAACATCAGATTGATTAGCCAGTTTTGGATAACCAGAGAGGAGGTGCAGGCACACCAACACCAGTTGGAAATCTCTCCTGAATCTCAGCAGACCCAGACCAAACACCACAGGGATTTTCCTTATCCCTACTATGTGACTGACTCCTGATTCCTACTCAGACTGAGAAATCCCATCATTCACGCTACACTTGCAAAGCGACTCAGCAAGAGTTGTCCCTTCTGTCCTCTGGGCTCTACCACACCATGCCAGATAAAGCTTAAGCACTTTCCCGTACTGAAGAGAATTTGCTGCATTACTGGGAGAGCATTTTTAACTGTGCAGGGAAAACCACAAACCAGACCTATTTTCACACTCGTCAGGTGGTTTAGTGTCTAAATACCTCTTAACCCATTTGGCTAAATGGCTTTAGTGGATAATGCCATTATATGGTCTGCATTACATACTGCAGACCCCTCTGTATCTGGGTAACACAGCTCTCAAAATAGCAATCAGCTAACGCTGCATCTTACCTTTTTTATTTGATCCTCTTTTAGCTTTGTGAAATGGAAAGCTAGCAAGTGGACAGCAAACATTTTCTTGAAGCAGATGGATGAATCAGTAGTGACAGAGCTGCTGTGAATAACTCCAAAGTGACAGGTCTTTATTCACGAAGCTGGAGCTAGAGAAACTTCAGCATAGGCATTTTCCCCAGTGTGGAATAGTGGAGTTCCCGGGAAATTGAGTCCAGAAATAAATCCATCCAGTGTGATCGGGTCAGNCCCCCATCAACCCAAAGTCCCTCCCTCCCCCGCTACACACTTCATTGTGCCAGAGCAGGCACCTGGAGAGCTGCCAAGCTGAAGGGGAGAAAAATCGATTTTGTTACTGCCCCACTTGGGAATTGTTACCACTTCTCAATGCAGTTGCTACGCAGCCTGCGCCGCTTCATTCCAGGGCTGAGAGGTTCCCACTACTGCTGCGTGCAGCCGAGTGCTGCCAGGAATCTGGAAAGTTAAGAGGGTTTTAGGAGGTTTCTTCCCTCTGCTCAGCACTCCCACTTGTGAGACAAGCTCTTCTGCATGAATTAACTTCACTCTAGTTCTGCACATTGCACCCTTATCTGCAGCTTTGTACCAATTAAGCTTCAGCTGTGCAAAAGAGCAGAGACACACAGACCCCTGCCCCCAGCTGGAATACCTCTTGCGCAATTCCCAGCAGAGAGGTTTTGGACTGATTATTCTCCCTTCACCCAAAGTTTCAGACCAGTGAAGATCCTCAGTACTGTAAGACCCGGGGAGAGGACAGATCTACCTGGCAGGCAGCAGTGTGGGTATCAGACTGCCCCACTAAAAGGATGCCTTTAACTGGCAGTACAGAGCATCTACAGCAAGAGCAGCATCAGATTTTGACACATCCTTTAACCATTACTCTCAAATTCATTCTGAATACACAAGTGTTTTCAGGATTTTGTCACTGTATCAAGTGATATGGACAATGGAAACATCATCCAAAGAAAACAGGGAAATGCTGACGCAAAGGAGAGAGAAAAAAAAAAAGGCATTCTCATGGGGTAATTAGAGGCTCACTCTCACACTACACCTACACACAGTGTGTTTCCCCCCAGTTACTGTTCAGCTGAACTGAGCACAGTTACTGCAGACAATTGTCACCCTAAATTTTGCAGAACAAGAGAACAATTAAAAATTATTTTGATAGACTAGAAAAATAGCAGGGGGAGAAGAAGAAAGGGGGAGGGGAGCACCAAGTAATGTGAGGAACACAAAGAACTACTGAGCAGTAGAAAATCATCTAGAGATCCAGAGAAGGGCAGAGGCAGCCAGTCAGTAGAAAGGATGTCTGGCTACATCAGTTCATAGCCTAGAGTAGACCCAACAATTTCATGCTATTGTGAAAAGAAAAAAGTAAAACTGACCATGGTGGGCTGTATATACAGGAGTATAATCCACAGACACATAAACCAACACTCAACTCCATACTCGGCACCAGTATCAGAAAGAGGACTCTGCCCAGCCCTGTCAGCTATGGCACGTCAAGAAGGCATGGATCAGAAGGAGTTAGCTCTGCTGAACATCAGGAGCAGTCACAGGTCACATTTTTTCAGCTTCTGATCACGAGGAAAGATTGAAAGAGCTGAGGGAGTGGAACTCCCTCTGCAGAGACAAATTATACAGAACCTCTGCTAGGGAAAGGTATTTTTCTCTCTCCTCCTGCCTTGCATCAGGGATGAGCTCTGGACACTGGGTGATCCTGCCAGCTCTATTTATTTTCCATTATTCTAGAACAAGAGTAAAGCAGACAGAGTGGCTGAGCAGTCCATAAATAGGGCTTGTTCTAAAATTAGGCCTTTGATCTTCGAGAGAAAGAAAAGAAAGAAGAAAATAAGCCACGCTACCAGCCAGAAAGCACGGTTCACTTCTCCTCTATTCATCTTTTAATAACTGCTGGCTCATTAAGTCAGACACTGACTCCCAAAGGGACTGTCTCTCTCCTCATTGTTTACCCATACCATCCGAGTCACAACCCCTCTGGCCAGCAAAATTGAAAACATCACCTTTCAAGCTCCATCCCACTTTGATCCAGAGCTCATTGTGTCTGTAATACAGTAGATTTATTTTTCATTCTCTCTTTTCTTTCTTTCTCTGATGGATGCCACTAGAAAAGGGTCTCAAAGATCTAAATGTTCCTAAACTGGCAGCAGGCTCTGTGAAATACCTGACGTGCCAGAATCACTGCGTAACTTGTTCGCTCATCCCTGGTGCATCCCAGCTTCCGGCAGGCTGTCGTGCAAGAAAAGACAAGACATTATCTCATTTCCACACAGACAGCAGTTCAATGTACCAACGGCCCAACACCCAGAAGTGTTACAGCCATTTTGTACATATCCTGGCCAGGACAGGGGAACCAATCCAGGCCCAAGTGAACAGATCAGCTCCAACTGCATGCAGCTTGGAAGCCTGAGGTGATGTTGTTTTTAACCTTGGTTAGAGCTGCATCCAATAGAAGTTATTCATAAACCTTCCCTCCCCACTTTCCAAGGGCCAACAAGACTTCCAAATAGTAATACCCCTCTCTCTACTTTCTTCTCCTGCAGTTCTGCCTCCAAACCCCATCTCAAGGCACAATGGAGAATCCTGAAGAGTCTGGTGCTCATCTGCCTCCCTCAGCCTTGCAGTCAAAGGCCTGCAGAGAAAAGGAGCTCATAGCTACAATGAGGAAACTGGAGAGAGTATCTTGAGTACATCTTGAGTACATCAGCTAAACGTGCCCTAGTTACCTCCAGAAAGAGGTACTGTATCAATAAGCATTTTATTGTGCGATAAACTCATCTATCTTTGGTGAGGTATCAAAGGCAGTGGCAATGCTGGCTGTTGAATTTGGTACCCAGGTTAACAAGAAGACAGGGGACAAAGCTATTAGCGAGTCATCAGGTGAAATCCTTCTTTGTTATAGCTTATGATTCCAATACCAACCCTTAGAACACATTCCCCCTTCCCTGCAGTAGCAGCTGGTTCATTCTCCATTACATTCCCACGAGCTCACCAAAGCTCAGAAGAGAAAGGGGTCCCCATATTCTTCCTGCATATACCCCTCCTAGAGCAACATCAGGATATAAAGTAAGGCAGAACACCGGAGGGGACTGACTGGAAAAATCAGAAGAGATGGAAACAGCACAGACAGAATAGAGCACACTGGGCTTAAAAGACAGAAGGATTTTACCAAGCAGTGCTGTAACAATCAGCATTTTCTATTTGAAGGACAGCAAATGAACAATTAATGAATAAACTTCCAAACATCTCTAATTTCAACGCCTGAAATTAATCTGGAAATCTGAACACCTGAAATAGTTTTGCAAACGTGATTCCCAGATCAAGTGAACAGTGTTGTTGTTGCTCAGAAATAAAACTTCAGTACAGCTCCACAAGGCAAGTTAAAAATGAGTAGTTGGGGTAACTGCACCACACCAGTCCAGATTGTACCACATGGGACCAATCTGGCAGCCATTCTAATGGGAGTCAATGACAGCCACACCATTAGCTCGGAAAAAAAGAAAACTTTCATAAAGTCAGCCTGGAAACGCCTGAATAAACCTCAGAGCTTCTAAAACAGTTACTATGGAGTCACTATGGAAACAAGCAATGAGTAAAGTGAAGTGCTGATCTCAGCAAAATACAAAAAGGAATGCTTATAGTCATTTAGCTTCTTTACTGCAAGGCTTGGTGCTGAGACACAAGGCTGGCTTACACCCTGAAGCCCCAGACACTATTTCCTTGCTCAAAAATATACACTAGTACTCAGCTTACTGTATGACTAAAGGATAAATTCAACCTAACAGACTAGAAACAAAGCACAACAGCAACATGGATCTCTCGCAACCCAACCTCACACACACTGGGCAGAGAAAACAAGAGTTGTCCATGGTGGACAACCAAGGTGGTTTCAAACAGTGGTTTGCAGATCCACCCTGGATCTGGGGTAAGTGGGACAGCACATGTGGTCAAAACGTGCCTGCAGGCTTGAGCAACTACCACTTCCCTTCCAGTGAGTGCCAAGGAACAAGTAGGCATTTGAGACCCCTCCATCACACAATCCACATCATACAAGCTGTGCGAATAGCAGCAAATGCAACACATTTGTAAGGGTTAATGCAGGCTCAAACTCTGTGCAAGTCGTGCTGCTGTTCAGCAGGACTCTGGGAAAGCAAAGCTGAATTACTCATCCACAAAGCAGAAAATCCACAACACTCACACGGCCATTGCCACACACATAGAGCTGCTTGGTTTTTCTTGGGGGAAGAAAAAAAGATGTGGCTTTGCAGGGGAACGGCCTAAAACTTTCTCTTTCCACCAGTACTGTACTGAAACCAGCAGGAGATCATGTGGACTAGAAACATTTACACACTGCTTGCCTTTTAGTAAACAATGAGGAAGGAGTACATGAACTACACTGAAAACAGCTGTAAAAACATTTGTCAAATTGCTGCAGATTTGTTTCTGAACAGCAGCATAAAGGATTAATACCAGGAGAAAGAAAAGGGGATTTAGAGCAAACTTTCAGCCTGCAGAGAAACATAGTTGATCACTTCAGAAAGTCAGGTATTTGATAGTGAAACTCAACCTGGATTTTAAAGGTTTCCCAATATTAACACAAGCAGGATCTGTGCACTTGTACACAGCCAACCCCAGATATATGGTCAGCGTAGCATTATTCTCATCAGGCAGCCCAGCAACACGTCCAAGTACTGAAACCCATTTCTGTAAATACACAGCAGTTTCAGCATCTGCTTCCTTCCACTCTCTAGTACCCATACTGGGGGCTCAAAAGCACACCTTAAAGCTGCTCACACGAAAACCAAATCACACAGCCTCAGTAATTACCGCTCAGATTACAGAACTGAAATTTACTCAAAAATTCTTGTAGCCAGAATTCCATCATTCCCGACATATTACCATAAATGCTTTTCACCTCTTTCCACATTTTCACAGGACACAAAGGTTAGAGGCACATGACTCCTATCACCTTACTGAGCCAATTTTGTTCCAGGCTGTTCATTACTTGTTTGTGGTCTGTTAAACTCTACCCTTTGGGAAGGGGTGGAATGAGTAGCTAATTCATTACTAGTGAAGTATCTGATATTTATTGATGATGAGAGGATCTCTTGCAAGAAGACACCAAGTTCAAATTTTCACATAGCAGTAAACCATACACTTATGCTGAACACCATGATTGAAAGAGTGGACAACTGAATGGTAAAAGCAAACTTAGGGCCTCTGAGCTTCTAAGAGTCCATTTCTCTGAGTGTTTCACATTACTGGTCACAGGAGAAGGAAAAATATCAAGGAGTTGCAGCAGTGTAAACATGAAATGCCAAAGAAGTTATTAAAATAGTATTTTATTTTGTGAATAAAAACTAAACAGAATTAGGACACGGTTCTATTTTCTCTTTTTCCCTGTTTCCTTTGAATGATGCTGATCATCTCTCTTTGAGCCAAAGCCATATCTACCATTCCTGTGTTGATCCTGCCACTCACTCTCCAGCTGTCTCAGCATTTCCTGTGTCAGAAGCCCCTCCCGCAGCAATCTGTTGGCAAGAGATCCACGTCCATAGCTTTTCAGATCCTCCTGCCTGCTACCAAGCCGAGAGGGTCTCAAGTTCTTCGCTCTTCTCAGTCCTGCAGCCTCCACGGCAATGGACAGTGCCTCTGTGGAGGCTGCACCGTGACAGTCTGAAACCACCCTGGCATCCTTCTTAGTCCTGGAGAGAGGAAAGTCTTCTGACACAACTTCAGCTGTGCCAGGAGCGGCTGCAGACTGGGATGCTCTGATCAGCTTTGTGATGTTGCAGACACCAATTTGTATAATGTCGTCTAGTTTTTTCTGAATATCCCTTACAAGGACAGCATCAGGGAACATATCCATGAAGCGGTAACTGAAGAGAAGCAAAAGAACACACAATTAAACCTTCTCACTGGGATAAAAATGGGATATGTACTAAGTTAAAAAAACCCCATTTATTACATGTTGCATGGGAAGGTCATCGTATTTTAATTTGCATTTCAGCTGCACCAGTCCAGGATCACCTTGTTTCTACCTTTCTCTTTCTGTCAGCCACAAACTGCTCTCTGCAGAACTCACTCCCTCAACATTGCTACATTTGCATTTGTCAAGATCCTCTAAACAGCAAGAGGACCCCATCCTGCACCACGTTCACATGGGCTTGAAGACATGGTGCTTCTAGGACTGCAAGTCATAAATAGTAGGAAAACATAAAAAACCAGCTTTCAAGCACAGGGGCAATACCTTAACCACAGATAGAGGTCAAAAACATCATGCACAGCTTCAAGGTGTACAAGTTCTTTGATGTTTTTTGGAGCAGCTAGGGGCCACTTGGTGTGCCGGCAAAGCCAGTCAAACGTCAGAGGTTCATTTCTACTGAACTGTCGTGCAAACTGAAAAACAAGCAAATTCAGTCAAGTCTTCAGTTAGTCAGGAAAGAAGAAATCCCCAAAGAGTTAAATTCCCCAGAGTCTGCATACAAAGAATACTCCAGAAAATACCTGCTTTGTTTTACACAACCCAAATGCCACACATTCTTTTACTTAATTACTCAACACAGGAGTCCCCTCTCCTTTCCAGGGCCCCATTAACCCAATTTGTCTAAGGGCCATGCACAGAGTTAAGCAACAAAAGCACAGAGCTATCCAGAAAAGCATAACACTGAAGGCATTTGATTTTATTTAGCAAAGCAGATGGACTTTCTGTCTTTTTTAATCCTCCTCCTCCTATTCGGTTAATTATCTTGTTTCAGAGTTGCCAGGGTTTAGAATATTAAATGTATTCGCTGGTTTAGGAAACACACTACCCACAACCCAAACAGATTACTCTGCACTAAAAACCTGCCCTTCTGAAACCCAGACACCTCAGTTCCCTAACTAACAGAAAAACAAATCAAGTAAGATTTAAATCTAAAATTTTCAAGAGTACTGATGACTTGGAATAACTGCTTCCTAACTGGCTGATACTAAAGTGGGTTTTTTTAGCCCAGGAATGGGGCTTAAATTCACACAAGCATTCACAACAGCCTACCTCCCTCTAACACCACATTATGCCCCTCTGCACCTTCACTACTTGGAATCCAAATGCTCAGCATTTTCCTAATGAGGCACTTTTTTCACCTCTTTAATGAATCATTTTTTAAAGATTATTAGCTATTTTTGAAAAGCAGGGTTCTAATATTTGTGACATGAGGGCACCACATCAGTTTCACTCATACTATTTCATTTCATTTAAAACGTTTAATGCAGTCTTTAAAAAGGGAACAATGGCAATACTGTCTAACAACAGTCTATACAACATAACAGTCCCAAGTGACAGTATTATTAACCCTGAAAAACTGAAAAATCAGCTGAATACAAATTCCTCAAAATAAACACTCTGGGGGCACAGCAAAAAACAATTCATCCAGGCCTGAAAAGTAAAGTGACATAATTCTGACAGCAACTTACAGCTCTGTGTTTTCTGAGGTTTAAATTCTATGTAACTGTATTATAGAACAGCAATCACCCTTCATCCCCACACTCTCTTCTTTTGTTGACAAGCTAACAGCTCAAAGGAGCAGTAACTTGGTTTTTAATGACTGCTTTCAGGAACACTGTAGTGCAAAGCTTAATAGTGCACAAGTGACTAGGGAACACAACTCTCATCTCTCCCAGTTCAGAGCTCACATACAAGGACAAGCAGTAGGGTTTCCTGAGGCTTCTCTGAGCAGAGAAGCCACCCGAACTTCAATTTACATCATGAGAACCAGTTCTCAGAAGTTAAAAGCTTTGGTCAGTAAAAATAGTGAAGAATTCAATTAGGAAAAAAAAACATGTCCAGCTATTTTATATATCTTATGCTACCTGTGAGCACTTTAAGAATGCTCTCAAATGATATGATGGCAAAATCCACAACATATATAGCAACTAGATACAGTCCCAGTGCACCAAGACCCACTTGGTCCCATATAAACACCATGGCTTTTTGAGGGAAAAAAAATAGCTGACCTTCAACAAAGTGGTACACACAAAAGGCTCTTTTCTGTTTAAGGGTGCAGTGCAGAAGACATATCGTGATCGCAGATTTAGTGGAATGTGCTGAATCATATCTGCTAAAAACTTAAAGTCATCAATATTGCAGACAAAGTACATCCCATCGACTTGTGAGAGGCTCACAAAAATATCCTGTGAAAATAAAACCAAACGTAAGAATTTTATTACAGGAGAGGGTTGCTGAACTTTGTATTACCAAACAAAAAAATTATTTAGAGTTTAAAAGGTTAGTTATACTGAAAGAACAGTTAAAACCCATCAAATTTGACCACAGTTATAAAAAAGTGGGCAGGGGAGCTCCCCCTGCCCTTTTAGCAGAATTAGCAATAAATTCTCCAGCATAGGATCAGAGGAGAAGACATAACACACAACACTTTATTTAAACGCTTCACATTAGTCTCCTAAATAACAAAGTTCTGGAAGGGTACATTTTAGTTACAAAGAACACCATCACAGGAACCAGTTACCACTATGCTTAGAAATTTCTCCAGGTTTGTCACTTAGCACAAACCAAAAAGCTAACTTTACAGCATAATATTCAATAATTGAGGTAGTTTTAGCTCAATGTCAGGATCAGATCTATTTTAGGAAGAAAGAAAACACAAGCTAAATACAGTATTACAATAAAGGAGTTCAAAGAAAACATGAGACATACTCAAGGTCTGAAGAAACAGAAGATGCAGTGCACCATGCAGGGGGAATTTTATGGGCCCCCAAAATTGTTTCTTTAGTGTACATCTTTGAAAGATTTTTTAAAAACATCTTTAAAGAAACACTGAGCTTTTAAATTAAATATGTGAGTGAATATTTAAGAGATCAAAAACAACACAAGGTTTGTATCTTAATACTTCTATGCTAGCCCAGAAACTGCTGATTTTAAAATTTTAAACATGTGCTGTTACCCTATCAGCCTAAGTCTTCCAGGACGTCTCCAGGTATAATCTTTCAGTTCAAGGTTAGAAATATACATTTTGCTACATAACAGCACATCAGCAGAGAACAAAAATGCACATTTAAGACCATGAAAGCAGCCAAGAATTTCTCAGTGTACTAAAAGCTGTACTCTTTAAATACAGTATTGGAAATTTAATTTCTATTTAAAATGTTTAGCTACATCCAAAAGAACTAGTATCTATCTAAAGAGGAGATCAAAGTGATCCCACAAAATCTGTTTTCTAAAAGTTACAAATACACTGTTTTACCATGAAATCCACAGAAACAGGAAAAAAAAAATCAGTTAGCTCTCAGATCTGTGGAAATCTGGCATGACCAGCCTCGTTTCCCAGGGATTTTCAAATAATTTACCATAATTTTGATCTCTAATATCTTCAGCCTCAGACCAAAATGTCTACATTTAAAAATCAGAAAAGCTGGAATGAAAAAGCTGCTTACACAGTCTTAAACAAGTGTAAAAATGACTGACACATTTCAACAGCTTTCAAGTTTATTGTAACACACAAAAGTTAAACATCCTAGACCTATCTGGAGTCACTGTGTGGTAGAGAGAAGAATCCAACTGATAAAAAAATACATGCAAGGCTGTCTGTCAGGTCTCCCAAGCGCAATTTTGTACAAGAGCAGTGACTCTTAGTAATACTTCATTTTTAAAGTAGAAGCTAATATTTTGATCATTCTTACAATTAAGTTGGATAGAGTGGCATCAGGAAGATGATAAGCGAACATTTCTATCTGCTCAGGAGTAGGATGTAGGCCAGCTGCCTAAACAGAAAATAAAGAAAGAAACTTCCATTAATTCTCCAAATTGTTTTAAAGTTAATGCACCAGAAACAACATATTGAAAGATAAAATCCAAGAAACTGAAGAACCCTGCAACTCCAGTTTATTTAGCACACTTAGTTGAAACTTAAGAACTTTTGTGCTTGAGCTTTTAATTCTTAAAAGAGCGGATTCAATATAATAAAGTCTCCAAATGGGACATACACCCAAAGTCACTCTAGCACAACACAACCCACTTTTATCACTAAATTCTAAACAGACACAAGGAAAAATAATTTGGGATCAGAATATCATAAGCCAGCCCCAGAGCACATCTGTACAGACTGGGTACTGTGGCTCTCACCTTCACAGGGGGCACAGCCTCACTCAGAATTTCCTTCAGCTGCACGAGGTCATCCCGATGCATTGTGGTGACTTCTCCCTGTTTGAAGGAGGAGCCAAAACGTCCAGCCCTGCCTGCGATCTGGAGAGCCTGGGAGGTGGTAATGGTGTCTATTTCCTTCTCTCCCTTCTCATTGACAGTTGGCTTTACTATGGAGTTAAAAACTATTCTTCTTATACACCTGAAATATTTCAACAAAAACAAAGAAGAATCCTTTTTTGCAAATTACTTCCAATATGAAAAATTAAAGCTTTTGCTTTTTTATAGGCTTTTTTCTCCTCTATAAATCAGAGTATCATAGATACCACTTATGGACACAGCATATTCTAAAGGGCAGGATAAGGCTACTGGCTAGATGCAGGAGAATCATCATCCCTGCACACATCAATCATGTCCTAATAGGGTTCCTAATAGTTTGTAGTCATGTGACTGCATGTCCTTCACCAATGAAATACATCTGAAACTGGGCTGAACTTGCTCTGTATTTCAGAAATGCAAGAGAGCGATAACTCTGACAACCTAGCACATTTGACTCCAGTTGATCCAGTAGGTCCTGTCATCCACTGCCAACTATCACACTCAATTTGGCCAAGGGAGCCATTTACTTCTTGGAATCAGTTTTAAAATTAAAGCTTAGTTCTGCCTAACCAAATTGATTGCTACTTCAAAATTGAAATGTATGTACTGTGTTATCTAGACACAGCAGATATTTAGATGAGTTAATCAGACTGGGGAGGTAAAAAGCAAGGAAATTAATGTGGCCATCGCACCCAAAGGAAAATAAAAGTACCATAACCTGCTGCAAGTACTTACAAATTGAGCCCCATTCCAATTGCATCTGTAGCAACTAAAATTTTGCATGGATCATCAGGATTATTGAATTTCTTTGCCTGCTCAAGCTTTGTTCCTAAAACAGAATGACAGAACACTTTGCATAGCAAACTTCATACAAAATAAAGACAATGCTCCACTAAGTCCAATGTCACTATAACAGGCTGAGGAAAAAAAATGAATTAGTATTTTATTGGTATTTGGCTGCTGATGGCGGGAGGGGGCAGGAGGAATTTAAATCATTCCCAGAGCTGTGGATAGACCTCATTTAATTATATCTATCTGAAGATCAAAATTAAGTACATAATAAAGGTCTAAACCAAAGATTAAAACACCAGTCAATGAAAGCTGATTACTTTCTCTAGCTATATAAAGAGCCAAAACTAGGAAATCTGCACTGCTTTATTTTAAAATAAAGCAAGCAGTACAAGGGGTTTTTTTCCTAAGAAAAGCAGTGAGAAACAGAACACTCTCTTAACAATAAAAGCAAGAATGCTTTACCTGGTGGCAGACTGCCATATATGACAGCACATTCTAATCCTCTGGCTTCAATCTGTCGGCTGACAGAGTAAATGTCATTCTTACTGAAACAGACAATGCAGTCCCCAGGACGGAGGTTATCCAAGGACTCTAAGGCATAATCCAGCACAGTCAGAGGAGTCAGCCTCTTGTAGTTTCGGACCTAGAGTCGAAGTTGTCAAAGATGGTATTTTTTTAAACTCAAATTTCATCATACGGAGAATAACTATCAATGCATCTTGTAAAGTCAGCAAACTTGAGAGCACTGTGCCCTCCTGGAAGATCAGAACTGTAAAGAAGGTCCCTTAACAGCTGTAGCACCTGCAGCATTTCCTGAGGGGAACTCATCAAACCACTTTCTTTCAATAGAACAGTACCAGTATTTAAAAAGAGAAAGAAAGAACTTTGCAACATCTTTGTTTTACAGAAATTGAGAAACATTTTAACAAGACCTCCTGCAGAATAACTTTGAGCAGTGATACCCCCAAAAGACCCTATGTTTTTTCCCCTGTTTTACAGCAAAGAGAACCTGATGTTCTGTTCATAACTTCTCAAAATTACTTACTTCAACTTCCTCCCCTGTAGTGTACATGAGCTCTGTCACTAAGTCAATAGCAGCAGGTTCTCCACAAACATGGATTTCTTCTGCACAGAGGCCTGAACAAGGTCCAGTGAAATAAAAAGCAAAATGTTACTTGTTTATATACAACAGTAGCTTTGGCTAGCTCTTTAAGTATCCAAAAATTCTATTTTGGTTACTAAACACAATGAGGACTGTATTTCACCTCCTTCAACGAATTAAACCAGCACCTAAGGCCTCTCCCAAAATACACTATTTTCTTAGAGCTGCTCTTGTTCTCTTACGAGCCAATACCTCACTGCACCCTCTCGGCCAAAACAAGAGGTGCCCTCAGCCACTAAACAAATGGAGCAAAGCTTTGAGTATGTTTCATTTACTACTCATGTTTTACTAATTCCCAAACCATAGCAGAACTGAGGAGTTTTGTTTTCTGCATGAATTCACCCCTAATTCAGTCAGAACAGAAAAGGGAAAAATAGGAGGTAAAGGAAGTGTGACAAATCTGCTGAACTCAGAATCGAAAGCAACAAAAGGAAGGGCTGAGGGGGAATCAGATTCCAAACCTCCGTTCCAAATGTGAGGAAAAATGTTTCAAAAATTCCTCTTGAAAAATTCTAAAATTATCAAAATAAGCATTTTTCTACAAATGTAAAGGATTAATGCAGCTCTATAAATGAGCCTTTTGCAATTAAAACTATAAAATATTTAAAGCTGCCATTTTTCAGCAGTATCTCTACATAAGGCAGTCTCTTGAAAACTGGTGTTGTTTTAATTGAACAGAAAAGCATACTTCTTGGAAATAGTCAATGTAAAAGGACAGCACAATGTGGTAAAGACTCCCTATCATCCAAGGGAGGAAAAATAAAAGGCGTCTGAATAAAATTTTAAAAACCCATTTGTTAAGTAAAACATGTCAGGTAACTTGCTGTCAGGCAGACAAATCCTTTGAGGCAGGATATCTCTAACTTGCTGTGAGAAGACACAAAGAAAAAATACTTTTATTTTGCATCACCTATTATAACCATTTATGACTATACTGACTGCTAAGATTGAATTTCATGTGCCATTAAGCTAATTCATTGCAAACACAAACAAACTTACCTAGAAGGGCTCTTGTCCAAGCCCAGCCTCTGGCAGGATCTCTGATCATCTGAATTTCATCAATCACAGCAACTTCATCTTAAAACAAAGACAGAAAAATCTGATGCACCAAGGAAGAGCATCTAGAACAGCAGTACAAAACACAAAGGAACTCACACGTTTCCTATAAAAGGTTGCTCAAACAAAGCTAATCCTCTGTCACCAAAGAGCTATTCTGAGATGATCCAGATTTCTTCAACTGCTCTATCATAATTCAGGATTTGTTCAAGTAAGAGCAAAAAAAAAGAGCTCAGCTACTTTTGAGTCCAAGCAATAACACACATAACGATACCATAGATAGGACTGAAACAATTATGTGTACTTACAAGGTGTATTAGTGCTGCACATTTCAATGGTACAAGCAACATGAGGAGCCTGTCTGGCATCTTCATTGGCATACACACGCTCTTCTCCTGTCACCAGGTCACATGGCACATTCTAAAGGAATTCAGAAATCTCAGGTTAAGTTTCTTTAATATAAAAGAATCCCCTTTCCAAAGGGGACAAAATCAGTTTCTTACAGTAGTTTCTAGGACAGTACAATAGAAGCTATCCAGGAAATAACTACTCAGCCTTGAGAGACTTGTGCCTTGTATTTAAGTCCTGTCAGAGTGGAGGTTTAACGAAGAGATGGTATCTGTAATTAGATGCCTTCCCCTACTCCTGCAAGGTTACATATTTCCCTGAGCATTTCAGAGCTGTCACACCTGCCACAAAAGAGCTGTCAGAAGAGTACAAGGGGCTCATAAGGCAAGGCCCAGCAGTGAAGGAGCCTTGCAAGCTCCAGCCTACTCCAGCTCCTCTGGCAATTGCTCTGCTGCCAGCCTCACCTGCTGCCTTATACTCACACAGCAAGAGCTCATGAGGATCAGCTGTGAGAGACAGCTGAGGCCACCACTCTGCCAGCCCCACACTCCTTAATGCTGATGGCTTCTCCATCCAAACCTACAGCCACCTGCAGAGCCCCGCTGGAAGCCCTGTTTAAGCCCCAAGAGCCTAAACATGATCCAGGAGCCACCAACTGAAAAGTTCTCACACACAGTAAACACGTGGGAGAAAAGTTCAGTAACTGCTGCCAAGGAACATCATTGCACGGCACCCACAGTCACACGTGGTACGTTACAGGTATCTCCTAGGGCAAGCCAGTCTTTCTTAAGCATTGCTCAGATAGACTGATAATAGGAGTTACACATTCTACATCAAAGAGAAATCACAGCATCACTACTGTACACACACACTGTGCTGTATTAACATGATACGTGGTTATAATACTTCAGAACTGGTCTGGTTCTCTGCAGCTGGAAACATACTGGTGAGGAGCCTTCAAAAATATGCCAGAAGCAATATAAAACACTAATGAAAATTTCCTCTAGGGATCTGATACACAGCACTTATTCAACTTAACACATCTCAATCTGCAGAATTTTTCAAGGACAGTAAAGGGAAATATATTCAAACATTGAAGCAGAAGGTTGAGGGGAGTTAAGCAAGGGTAATTTTTTGTGTATAAGCTATAGTAAAGGTCACAGGCAAAAGAAGGCACAGCCCCTATGCTGAAAAACCTAACAGCAGAACCTGCTTAACCCAGGGAACAACAAATTACAGAAGAACAGAGGCAGGTTACAGGGATGATTGCACAGCACGTGCTTTGGGGACAGCATTGTTCCACAGGAGGAAATGATGTTCCATTCTGCTCCTAAAGAAGAAGTGTATAACTGGTTTCACGTGAACTGACACCGCTGCAAAGCAAAGGCACCTGTTCAAGCACAGGGCTCCAGGGACCACCTGGGGCCTCTACAGGACTTCACAGGCATGCATTCATGAGACTGTTCCAGTACTAAGGATGTTGGTAAGTAATATGACATACTGACAGCATCATTACTCTTTTGGAAGATCTCATGAGCCAGAAGTTTTAGTGGACCACAGTATATTCCAGATTTCGCTGACAAAAATCTCTGGATAGCATGGTAAGTTTTTCCACTGTTTGTAGGACCGGCATGGAATATTATCTTTCTCTGAATAGCCCTGGCATCTGGATACCTAAAGCAAAGACCAAAAAAAGTAGATCTGTTGAACATTTTTCTGGATACTGATTCAGGAGAAACTAGAAATGAGCTTAAGCATTTATTTATTAATAGATTTTAATGTGTGTTGAAAGCAGAAATACCAAATTCTTAGAGACAGTATAAAGAGACTACTATGTCTTACACATTAATCTTCTAAGTCGTACAATGCTTTCAAAGATTCCAAGTGAAATTCACACACTGCGCTCAAAATAATTCTCATTACTTGTCCAATTCTCTCTCCTTGAGCTTATCAATATTTTAATGCTCTTATGTGCTACTTCCCAAACATATTGTCAGAAAACATCTTCCTGGAAAATCCACACCAACTCAGTGACTTTCATAGCTGATATAATCTTATTTTCTTTTTAATTCACTGTGATGTATCTTGTAAAAAATGTAAGAGTTCCTGACACTATTGTTGCAAAAACAGAGAAATGGATCTGAAAATGTAGCATAAATACACTCAAGTCCAACTAAGAAAAGAAAACACTGCAACCACTTCACCACACTGACCAGTTGGGCGGCAGCCTCAAATCGCTGATCTTGCGCAGATCATCCATGCAGTCCAGCATTGGAAAGATCTGCTTTGCATGCCTCAGGAAAAATGGAAATAAATCATCCACATGACCTAGAAGAACAAATCCTTTTCAGAAAGTTTGTGTGCCTGTTTGAGTGTGTACTTTCATAATAAACTTTGAAAAAAAATTTTCTACTACCTCCACCCCACACTTATGTAATCCTTTCAACTTCTGGCTCTCTACAAAGTTCAATAATTACCTCAGTGGCAGAAAAGGAAACTAACACAAGTGCATGGACTCACTTAGCAATGGAACAAAAATGCAATAATATGAAAAAATGCATCTCATTTCAGTATATTCACTCTGGTCAGCCTACTTGCCTAGAGAACTTCTAAGTAAAATGAGAAACTGCAGAAAAGCTGGACGAGAAACAGCTTTTCTGTCCTAAGAAGATTTTAGCCCTTTCTTCCTAAATTCACATTTGGAATAAAATAAAATAAAAGCTTTTAAGGAACTTTTAGGAATAAACAGAGAAAAACAGATTTGCAGATTCTCTAAGCTACTGAGACTTAGGATGCTGGTTCCAAATTCTAAGTTTCCAAGCCCTAGGAGAGAAAATAAAAATATTAAAATCTACTCAGAAGAAAAATCCAGGTTCATCCTTCTGAGTGTTTGCAGAGTGGGCCTTAAAGGTCTCATTTCAGGTCACACTCCAACTGTCCAGCTCTTACAGAATTTCAAAGAACTATGTTGATCTAAAAAGTTGTTATTATCAAACATACACACACAAAAAGAAAGAGCAATGGTTTGGGGTTTGTTGGAGTTTTTTTGTTTGGAGGGAGGAAATGTTCTATATTGGGTGAGGTTAAATTGAGAATTATTATTCAGTGAATAAAAATTACTGTGGAATTGTTTTTTTTTAACGTAATATATTTAATTACCATCTTCAGACAAACAAAACTCAAATTAAAAAAATTCAGTACTTCCATATATGAGTTTTAAGGCATAATGCTCATATATAACTAAATAACAAGTGGAAAAAAGAAAATCCTGTGGAACATTTTATGCACAAGTAATATAATGAGATAATTTCCTAAGATGGCCAACATTTAAAATCTACACACATTTTAAGACAAAACTAACGGCCACTGTAACCTTTAAATTCCCATCATTAAAACACACACACTATGCAGCTCACACTCTGGGGGAAGCTTATTCTGCTGTTCCCAGCTGGCATCACCTTTCAGTTAAGTGCTGTTAATTACAACACAGGATGCACTTAAGCAGGCAAACACCTCGTGAGTGCCACAGGGAAGCAGTGCACTGTCACAAACCTGTACCTAAAGCCACCTGGCCCGGAGAAAACTCTCCAAGTGCCCCCTAGTGACTACTGGATTTTTAAAAGAGGAATAAACAGAACAGCACTGTTCTCATTTCAGCCCTGAAGAGATTCTGTACAACAACAGGCTGCTTCTTGCTAACACCTCCACATTTTTCATTTCCACTTCAGAAAGATTTAAGAACAGAACATTCCCTCCTAGAATGGTCACAAATGCTTCTGATAGGGAAGCAGGGATTTTTAATCTCTCTGACAGCACACTAGGGGGTTCACATGTACATAGTATGTATACAGGGCAACAACAAATACAAATGCACATTTTATTTTACAAGCACTCCAGATACTTGCCTGCACCACAGCATATATCGTTGAGAATAATATGCAAATCAGCACTCACAGAACTGGATTCCATGATATACTTCCTAAAGCTTATAAATGCTTGGTGAAAGAGGCGAGCTGGGGGAAAAAAAAAAAAAAAAAAGAACAAAATTAATGCAGCCAGGATCAGAAAAGTCTATTCGTAAACACCCAATAAAACACTGAAGCAGTTCATTAAAAACCTATACCTTAATATAACCTATTAGAAATATAAAGGTTACTTGAACCAAGTGGCAGAGACAAAGTAAAGAAGCAGTGTTGTGATGAAAAGATCACATACAAAAAGATCTAATACCATATCTAAATTAAAACAGATTTCACATTAAAATAATATATACTTAAAACATTTTCTTACCATCTAGTCCATTTTCTGCTCCTAGTCTTTGAATTTCTTTTCTTTTGTAGAACTTGTTTAAGTTTTTTAGAACTTCACCTGCAGAAAAAGAATAACCTTTTTTTTAGCTTCCTCAAAATTAAATGACATTCTCCTGGCCCAAAGATCCTGGCTATAGTCTTCTTACTCTGGAGAGACGGAATCTTTCCATGCTGAACAGACTCGAACTCTCCTTAAATCAAATACAATCAATGAATGAGATTTGGACTATTGTGAAGAAGGACAAGCTATAACTGCAGCAGAGTAAGAACTGCCATGAAGATGATGCCAGCCATCTCCCCCAGTACTGGATAGGAAAGCATAAAGTTGGGAATGTGCAGCTAATAAGTAATGGAACAAACTAATTAATGTTTTGGGCTGGGCTTTTGTTTGCTTTTTATCAGCACCTGTCAGGAGGTTTTAATATGAAAAGCAAATCTGCTTGAACTACTTGGTGACAGCTTTTAATAAACATCTTAAGGTAAATTCTTCCTTCCACCCTGCTTCCGAGACAGACTCTTCAGAAAGATCAGGTAAACCAGACACAGTATTCTTTCTTTTTTCAGGTTAAATAAAAAGAGGGAAAGAAAAAAACAGAGTTTCTTCATATATATCACAAGTTACTTAGCTTTGTTTGCATAAAATCTCTTATAAACTTATTAATAAACTCCCTCCCCTAAAAGGCAAGTTTAGTGTTGCAACAAAATTGTATTTACTCAAGTACACACTGATTTTAGTTCATTAAATGTTTGTTAAATGACAGTGCAAAAAGATGTGTCCCCCTTCCACCTATAGCAGCTCGGAAATTCACAAAAAATCTAGCAAATTTCACGAACACCTATTCATGAGTTTAAATTATTCTTAAAACTCAAGTTTATGAACCCTGCATTGTAAAATGCTAGGAGTGATAAATGTAGCACACCCCTGGTGCCAGCACAAGTCACTGGACACAACACTGTCAAGCTCTGCTCTCTGCAACTAACTCCATAACTGGCTGACGTGACATGGAAAGCTTCCCATGAGATCAACCTTAAATTATTGAAAGACTGCCTCTCTAAAAAGCTGTAACACAGACAGTCCACTTGGCACAATGAAAATCACCAGCTGAGAAGAATATGGCAAATTTAAATGCTCATCCCAAGCCCCATGCACAGCTACAGGAGTCTCTTACTGGATTAACGCACAATCTGAAATGTTCCCAAAGGCAACAAAGCAAGGCTGTCAGCAGGATTACATTTCCCAGGAAGGCATCCACACTCATGTTTGAGGGCCCCGAAATCAAAGACAGACTGGAAAACAGTGCAGTATAAGAAAGCACAGGGCTGAATACTCTTCAGAGCTTCCCTGAGAAGCTCTAGCAATTAACACATCATCAGCACGCAGCTAAATTCACAGCCCATTGGCCTTATTACAAGATTAAAAGGTCAATGCCAAAATGTGTTACTATCCAAGGCAACATGACATTGGGACCAGGCAGCCTCACAACCAAGGTCACGATCCTTCCTAAGCACAAACACCTTAACAATAAGGTAAATCAAAACAAAATAAAGCATTGCAGCCCATGTGAGCTTAATCCAAAACTGCACATACATGTAGCAATCAGGGTACACACTCAGGACATCTGTGTCCTGTCTCAATCACCACCCTTTTTACCATTCACTTCTGTTTTGAGATTTCCCTTTGTTTAGCATCTTCTCATTCTAGAACTGTGTTTCAGCTCTCACTCCTCAATTACTTTGACTTCTCAGCAGCATTTTTAAGGTTCTCTGTAAAAAGACAGCCCAACTGCAGTAAAGTTCAGGAATTATGCAGTTAGTCTCCAATGTATCAGATTCATTTAGATGTTTCAAACCTGTCTGCAGGAAGGCTTTAGAGTCACTTCCCTGTACCTCTGATGACAACAATCCACTGCAGTCAGGCTGTATGCTACCACTGGAGCAGCTGAACTGCTTTATTTTAGAATTCCTCCCAACTATTAGATTTCCATTGTTCAGTCCAAGCAACCTTGTGCATCCCCTGTTCAGGCATCTCCTGTTTCTGCTACGTGAACTGCTGCCAATATTGGTCCTTCCTGACTTGCACTTCCCACAAGTAAGCACAGCCCCATGGTCTGACAATTGAATCTGACATTCAATGACAACTGATACAGAAGATGCGTACACCAAAACTGAAAGCATTCATCAGCACTCACAGGGATACACTTCCTATGAAGTCATGGAAAACAGAAGCAGTGGATTAATTCCAGGTTTGTTCTGAAGTTTTTACAAAACTGGCTTTGCAAAAGTAAGCTTCTAAAAAGACCTTTAGTCCTCCTAACAGTGTTTGACTAATGTGAAAACTACACTCACACTCACTTGAGCAAGTAACAAGCTAACAAGATGATTCACGCTGGAATTACGCTCACAACAAAGTTTCTTCACAAGTTGTAAATACACATCTTTCTTTATTGAATCTAGTTCAGTACTTGGCAACAGAATCTGATAAAGCTCTGAATAAAGATCTGAAAATATTCATTTAAAATATAAAAAAAAACCAGATGCATTTTACTGTGTGTGGTCAGAACCCGAAGGGGGGAAGCAAAGGAAAATGGCTACATGCTAAAGAAGGTCTTGTCCAGTTTTCTGTAACATTATTGAGTTTCAAAATACCAGTACTTTTAAAATACATTCCTATTTTTTCAAAATATTGCTGACAGCAACAAACAGAGCACTAGAGACCAACAAGCCAGATGAGCACGACACAGGTCACCCAGCTGCTATTCCTTGCCAGTCTCACATGGAAGAACTTCAGGCCGTTTGAGGTAGCTAATTTTCACCTGTAGGAGCACACAATTTTAACCAATCTGTTCTCTCTCAACAACTTAACAAAGACCAAAAAGAATCTATACTTATTTTCCCAGAGCATTTTAGTTGTACCTTTGAAGAAATCCTACATAACTGCTCCTCTAAGAAATGAGACAACAGGTAATGTACAAGTCAGAAGTCATCATTCATCTTTACTGGCAGCTGAGGAAGGCACTAGTCATACAAAAGACGAGTCTGACAACACAGATTTTTCCATTACAGCTATTCAAGATTCTTCTTCCTAACTAGGTTTTTTTTTTAGCTTTCAAGGCCAAATATTCTTTTCTCCACAGTTCTGAACAATTAAGATCATTTTCCCATGCTTCCTATACTCTGGAGTTAATACAAATAATATGCCATCAGAACACTTAATTAGGAGAAGATATGAAAAATATTTCCATTTGCATCCTTAATGCTTTTGGATCAGCAAACATCAAAAGAATCAAGAACTTCTCTCTTATTTACCAAATCTTTAAAGATCATGGAGTCATAAGATCACAGAACTGTTTGGGTTGGAAGGGACCTTAAAGACCATCTCGCTCCAATCCCCGGCCAATGAGCAGGGACACCTTTCACTGTCCCAGGCTGCTCCAAACCCCATCCAACCTGGCCTTGGACACTTCCAGGGATGATGCAGCCACAGCTTCTCTGGGCAACCTGTGCCATTGCCTCATCACCCTCACAGGGAAGAATTTCTTCCTAATACCCAATCTAAACCTACCCTCTGTCCATTTGAAGCCATTCTCCCTTGTCCTATCACTTTGCCCACTTTTGATCTAGGCACACTCACACACAGACAATCTCTTTTGTTGGTAACACCAATACTGGAGGAAATTATACCTTTTAAGTTCAGATAAAGTTAAGGTTCTGGAATGCACAAGATTGCAGTTTGGCTGTGGGACCCACCCCAAGCCAAGCACCTTTACCCTGACCACGCCAAAACAGAGAATGGAGGAACCAGGCCAGCAGAATGTTTCCTCCACACAGGGCACGCCTACTGGCCCTAGTCACTCACAGAATATTCTGAGCTGGAAGGCACCCACACGGATCATCAAAGTCCAACTCCTGGCGCAGCCCAGCACAGCCCCACGAATGCCACCACATGCCGGTGTCATCTCACCCAACAGCGTCTATCCCACTTCACCTTCACGGGCACGAGCAGCTACACCGGTCAGACAACCTGCAGCAGAGGACCTCCTGATCTTAAGGGGGTCTTTCTGACCCCATGAAAGGACCCGAGAGCAGCAGGGGCCAGTTCCCTCAGCCCTCAGGAGGGTCACAGAATCAACTAAGTTGGAAAAGACCTCTAAGGTCATCGAGTCCAACCTATGACTGAACACCACCTTGAACACCAGAGCTCAGAGCACTGAGTGCCACATGCAGTCTGTCCTTAAACACCTCCAGAAATGGTAGCTCCACCACCTCGCTGGGTAGCCCCTTCCAATGTTTAATCACTCTTCCTGTGAAGAAATTCCTCCCAGTGTCCAACCTAAACCTCCCCTGGCACAGCTTGAGGCCGTTTCCTCCTGTCCCGTTGTTGTTCCCTAGGAGCAGAGCCCGACCCCCAGCTGGCTGCAGCAACTCCCGTCAGGGAGTTGCAGAGAGCGAGAAGGTGTCCCTTAAGCCTACTCTCCTCCTGGCCGAGCCCGCCCAGCTCCCTCAGGCGCTTCTTATCAGACTTTTGCTCAAGCCCCTTTCCCAGCTCCTTCTCTGGACTCGCTCGAGCTCCTCGACGTCCGTCCTGAATTGAGCGGCCCAGAGCTGGACAGAGCACTCCAGCTGCGGCCTCACCAGCCCACCTGCGGTACCGGCCGGCGAGGGCGGGCGAGGCCTCACG
>WEIT01022961.1:130560-160670 GCA_013389985.1 Dryoscopus gambensis | reverse complement strand
CTGCTGACAGTCACAAGTGCCAAGTTCCATAAACCACAAGCACCTAAAAGCCCCTTTATAACTTAAACTCACCAATTTGTCCTACAAATTCAATTCTAATTCCTTGGTGTTCTAGTCTCTTCCCATGCTTAAGGGAGACGTTCACCTACCAAGGTAAAAATAACAAAAAACCAAACACAAGTTAAATTTTTTCACCATTTTCATTCTAACGCGATCTCAAAAGGAAAACATATTAGTACATGGCTATGAAAACCAAGATCTCTTCTCAACAGCCCTACCTGAGCTTGAAGGCAGCCAAATCAAACAGCTAATTGTGAAATTAAGCATTTCCAAGGCGCCGCTAAAACATTCAAGAAAAATCTAATCATCCATGAGACTGAATTTTATAACTAAAATCGAACCTTTCAAGTCCCAAAATTAAGTATCCAAGCCAAACCTCAAGCAGAGCCAGTTGTGATGCTTCAAAGCATCTTCTGACAGTCACATTTGGAAGTTTAAAAATGAACTGCCATGAGATTGATTCCTTTCAAGTCAAGTGAGCTTCAGTCCCTTCCCCGGCAGATAGCTAATATTGGTGTTGGCAAAGTCAATGAAAAATAACAGATAATGAAACCTGCTATGAAGATTTTCATTTGTGACCCTGATTCTCAAAATCAGACAAGAAAGGATTCCACAAGGTTACTTTCTATTGAAATATGTAAATATTTAGCATATAGAATGTTTTCTCATGAAGCAGTGATGACCAGAGAAATTCCTGCACTTTAAAATCCAGTACACTGTCAATATCTGAGTAGGAAGTAAACCACCCAAACAATCCATCTTTGTGGTGAAAAAAAGGGTGAGGTAGAGGGAAGCTGTCCAAAACTTACAGGTCTCCCAGACCTCCTGATACCACTGCGCTTGTGTTAGCCAAAACACACCAGGCACCTCTCAGACGTTGCTGATACAAGCGAGCAGCCTGTGATCATATGCTTCGCCCTCAGCTTCCTGAGTTTGAGGCCCATCTTGTGGCCCTTCACATCCCTGGAAGGATCTTTCTTAGAGAAGCAGGATCTTTGTGCAGAAAGGTATCGCCAGAGCAGGAAGATGCCCAGTGAAATAGGTCAGTCAAGATCAAAATAGGCATTCAGAAGTAAATCTCAGAACCCAACAATACCCAACTCAAGTCTTTTGAAGGAAAAGTGAATCATAACAGAAACATTCAGAGAATGGCTCCAGTAAAACAGAGTGATAGCAAGGAGTTCCTAGGTATAATACTGAATGTAGAGAAATCCCTCTGGCAGTCTTAACTTCACTGTCTTTTTTTCCAGTAAGAGAAACTCTTGCAGACTCAACAGTCAGCTGAACTTCATATGTTGCTCCTCTGTTGCAATCCAGAAACCACTTCAGGGCGTGGAACTCAAGGCTTATCTTCAGGGTTTGCAAATTTTTGACTGCACCAGCCAAAAATTACTGTTACGTGTATTGGATTGCGGATTTTGGAGTTCAGAGGGAAGGGGAAGCAGGGGGATGCAGTTTGGAACAGTTTTCTCATAAGAAGCAATGGTAGGATTGCATATCATTGCACAAAAACCTTATTCATAAATATGAGATGACCAGAAATAAACAGCTACTACTCAAAAATGTTGAGTTTTATCAGCTGCCTGAATGACTGTGGTTAAAAAGACCATACATAGCAAAACAGTTTCCTCTTTGAATAACAACACAAGCCAAAAATGCAGCTCTTATAATAGCTTTTCATTTATCTACCTATATGCATTTGCATGCCAGAATCCGTACAGTAATTAAAAGCCACTTTTAAATAAAAATTTACCTTTCCTGAAACAGATTCTCCATCATAGAAGAGAAAATGCTTTTCTACTTTACCATCCTCTGTTTTGATTTCTGCTGGTTTTCGTGTTTCAGCATCATTAAGTACAACATCAATCTCACAAACAGGAACAAAAAGGTTTCCAAGAAAACTCTGGAATAACAAGAATTGGGTAAGTTACTACAGAGTGGACACTCCATTTTAAATGTGGTGTTTACTTGCAGCTGTACGCTATATACTGGGGAAAAAAATATTTGTGCTTCCACAAAGTTACAAAGGCATTATGTATGAGAGACCCAAAAACCAGTAATAACAAAGGACAGCTGTTCATCTAGGAAATAACTGAAATCAGGTCAGTAACAAGCTCTTACAAAATATAATGTTTACAAAAACTACACAGTGTAATAACCATTACTACTAAAAAAAACCAAAAAAAAACACAAAAAAAACCAACACAACAAAAAAAGAACACTAGAGCAAAGTAGAATGGAAAGAAATAACAAGGGATATAATGCAAAGCCCAAAGCATCCCCCCGGCTGGGGAAGGGAAATAGGGATTTTATTTGCTGCCTCTGCCTACCCATCACAGCTGTCTTAGCAAACAGCACCAGCAGCTTTGAGAGGCAGTGGTTCTTCACACAGCCCACTTCAGCTGCACAACGCTGCCATCAGAGAGAGCGGGTGTTACAAGTTTACCTGTAACACTGCTTTGGGCACAATGTTTGTCCTCGCCTTTCCTCAGCATTCTCTATGCTCAAACTTTTGACCAGCACCAAACATGAGAACCTGAGAGATCATCCTTTGATCTTGCACAAACACTTCTTACAAGAAGCTGCAAAACATGTTAGTGGCTCTATGGGAAACTTAACAAGATTAGTACAAAAGCCAACATTTTCAGATCCAAAGATTTAGGCACTAATCTCCTTTGATGTACTAAAGCAGATGACACTTCACTAATTCAGCGTGATTTTTGTGGTTTTTTGAGAAATAACACTACGTTCTCCATGAGAATATCTGCTTCGACCAGATGAATTTGGTACACATGAAACAGTCTGTCCTGGTTTCAGCTGGAGTTAACTCCTAGAAATAATTTCTTCTAGAGTTAATTTCTTCTCAGCAGCTGATACAGTGCTGGTTTTTTGATTCAGTCTGAGAATAACATTGATAACATACTGATGGTTTAGTTGTTGCTAAGTCAGGTTCATCCTAAGTCAAGGACTTTTTTGTGCTTCATGCTCTGCCACTGAGAAGGTACACAGAAGAGCTGGGAGCATGCCCTGGATGGGTGACCCAAACCAGCCAAAGGGATATTCCACAATTTAGAATGTCCTGCCCAGTGTATATACTTGGGGGAGTTACCCAGAAGGGGCTGACAGGGTTCTGACATCAGTCAGCAGGTGGTGAGCAATTGTACTGTGCATTACTTGTTTCGTTTTCTTTTTAGTATTATTATTTACCATTATTATTATATTTTATTTTGCTTCAATTATTAAACTGTTAATCTCAATCTGCAAGTTTTACTTTTGCCTCTCCTCCCCATCCCACCAGGGTGGGGAGGTGTGCGAGCGGCTGTGGTGGTGTTTTGTTGCCAGCTGGAGTTAAACGACACAATCATTCTCACTTTACCAATTTAACATTAAAAAAAGGAGTAAGAACACTTTCCAAGACATTCCAAGACATTCTGGGAACCTGAAGTTTGAAATGCAGCATAAAAAACAAAGAGCCTAGGGGAAGATTTGATCTGAATGCTACTGGCTTAGCAGTAGGAACACTGAATGACTTCATGCTCACCTGTCCTAGTGAAGAGAAGACATAGACCAGGCTGGAGCTATAGATCAGTCATTCACACAAGACTAAACTGACTTTGTATGCATTCAGCAATCAGCCCTAGTTCAATCCACAAAGATGTATATGACTCTAACTGAAACCCTGTTATATCTACTACACATTCTGAGGGGAAAGCAGCAGCAGATGACCAACACGGCCATCAGACAAAAGACCAAAATGTCTTCCACATCTCTGCCAAGCACAGATTTGAATTGACTGCTGAAAAAATAAATTTTTTTTAAACACACTAGTAATAGTTCTAGTGCACACTAGAACCATTACTGATTCTTAGCTTCTGAAGAAGGGCAAGAGAAAAAGAAGAAAGTTTCAACAAGAATTCCAAATTGTAGACTATTGTAAATACGAGATACTTTTGAGCACGGCCACATTTTTTCCTTGAAACTGTACTTGTTTTCCAGATTAGTCTTATACTCCCCTCTAACTAAACTAAGAAGCACATTACCTTTAAGCAAACTATACAGGATGCTCTCAAAGTACCTTCTGAATTATGAAGCTGACCATTTAAATGGTCAACCAGAGCAAACATTGGTAATACATCACTTCTCAGGAGACTGCATGTAAATATTTCAACTGCATCCCTTCAAGATTAGCTATGATCTCCTCCAGAGAGAACAAGAACATACGAAATAAAGAAGTCAACAGCTGATATCTCCGCTATCGAAGATACTGCTGCAGGGAAACTATGCAAAACAAGAAGTATTTTAAGAAACTATCATAGGGCTTATTATGTTATAGTTTAAGAGAATGCAGGCAGAAAGCTAGGGTTTCCAGAAACTGGCCAAATGCCAGCCTATGCTCTTGGTTTTGTGCAAAAGACAGGAGCTGGAGATTCTGCTACATCAGGACCAAAATCAACCGGCGTTCAGCCCTGAAGTGTAATAGCTGCAGTGAAGGACTTGTGGGACTGCCAGCGGCTGATAGAGGGTGCAGAAATCCCAGCTTCAGCTTCACACGGAGCCCTGAGCAGCTTCTGCACGCGCAACAGAGAGACACGTGTCAAGGAACCCCAACACCCCACAACGCCATCGATCCAGATGACTCTTTACGATACGTATTTTTTTAACCGGTTCATCAGAGCACACCGAGCACTTCGCCGAGCCCGCCAGGCATAAGGCGGCCGCCGTTTCCTGGAGGGTGTGATCCTTAAGGATGGCAGCCCACAGCCGCCAGCGCTGCCTCACGGCACTGCCGGCAGATCCAGTGATAACCCCAGGTCCGTCCATGAGCATTCCCCGACGGCAGCTGTGCGGGGCACACGGAACCAGAGCTTTACGACCAAACCCCGCCCTATTGAGGTCATGCCGGCACTTTTAATCCGCAAATAAAATTAATAAGCCCCCAAACCCTCGTTTTTCGAAGGAAGGAGGGGGAGAGGAGGTACCGCCCTACCCAGGCCGCCGCCGCCGCCGNCAACCACCCCCCGCCGCGCGCCCCTGGTCATGTGACCCTACGGGGCCCAGGCCGCGCCCACCTCCGAGCCGGGACCACGCCCCGCTGCACGTGACCGCCCCCTCACGCTACGTGCCCTCCCCGGGAGAGCGCCGCCTGGCGGCCGGGAGGCGATAGCGCTGGGGAGGTCCTCTCAGGAAATAACCGTGGTAAGAAACCTTTTCTTTTCGCAGGATTTCGCGCTTTTTTTCGGGATACGCGGTTGGCTGACTGCTGTGAAAGTGCAGGCGGCTCCCAGCGCAGAAAGGGTTGGAATTTATCCCCTCAGAGCACGATAACTTCCCCGCAGAGCTGGCTGCCCACCCATCACTGTTGTTCCCCCCATTGGGATGGCTGCCGCACGCGCACACATAAAAAGGCAGTTCAGACTGAACAACAACGTTTTTAGTAAGTGAAAGCAGTAAAGATCTTAAGGCAAAGTTTTTATTGATGCTGGTTTAAAACCGCTTCATGGCTGTCGGGTCAGGCTCTGGGGCAGAGGCAAGCAAGTGGCACACGAGGACAACGTCTCCAGCCCTACAGGATCAAATCCTCCTCCGACAGCTTCTCCTTCAGCTCAGTGCCTTGCAGGCTCTCCAGGAAGACAGGAGGCTTTGCCTCAGAGAAGCTGTTATTGTCACCAAGCCCTGACCCAGAGGCTGGCTCTGCTTCCATCATGGTATTGGACCCAGAGCCAGAATCCTCATCCGAGAGAGGGAATATGTCGCCCAGCTCCTGGTATCTCTTCATCCTGAAATGCAGAGTGGCATATTTCTCTCTTAGATGAACACATCAAAGCCTCACGTTACTGTGGGCAAGCCATACTGTGACAGGACTGTCAAGGCAGGAATAATAGACGTTTTGGGGTGCTAGCATTAATGACAACCATGTGGCAAATGAACTTACAAGGACAGGTCTGCCGTGGGAGGAAGGATCCTGTTCACTCCACCACTGGGCACGTAAAACCAGGGCCCTTTCTCTTCGATGCAGTTAGCGGACCAGGCATCGGGCCGGCACCTCACTCTCTTGTACCTCGCCCTCTGCATCGGAGCACCTGATGGAATCGGCCACACATTATCCACGAGGACTAGGACATTATTCACCAGATCCTATTAACTTTATTAGCACCTAATAAGGCTTAAAGGAGCAGGTGAAAGTAATTTGTGTGGCCCTGATTGCTCAACCTCCGGAAAACTAAACTAACCCTGAAAACATTTTTTAAAATGGCTACTGACATCCTAAGTGACGTTTTTGCCATCAGAGACATCAGACACATCTCACATGTGGCACCAGGAAGTCCATGAAAAATCCCTGGGAACCCCATCACACATGGCACTGGGAAGTCCATGGGAAACCACTGCTGTCACAGCAAGGCTCGTCCCCAGCTCATGGTATGGCACAACCATGGGGGACCTGAGGGCTCAGCCTCCTGCAGCTCTCCTTGAAGGTGGAGGTATGTGAAAATAATGGGAAAATCTCTGGGGACAAGGCACCCAGCAGACAGCTGGCTCCTGTGCTCTCCTTCCTCTGTTGGCTCCAGCTCTGCCCCTTCAAGTTCAATGGGATGAGTTTTGATGGGGAGGTGAGAAACTCAAGGTGTGCCACAGGAGCAGGTTTGGGGTTTACGTGGGCTCTCAGAGCACTCACCAGAGGAGAGACAGTTCTCCTAAACACAATGAGGTTTTGTAAACCCACATTTTCAGTTCTGGTGCTCCCCAGGTACCTGATTGGGGCTGTCACTGAAAATGTGGATCTTCAAAAAATACCAAAACAACAAAATAAGGATCACGTAGTAAAGATAAAAGCAGTAGCATATCATCCTTCCTCTTGGTCTCATGTAATTAATTTGTTCAGAAACCTGGTGCATTCTCAACCTGTTGGCACTTTATCTATTTTTTTTCTCAGTTTCTTGGGAATATCTTTCTGTAATTACACTTCTCTATTGCCCTATATATTTCCATAATGTACTGGATGACTTTCAGCTACTCCTACACTCTTCTGTAAAAGAAAAAAGATCTCACGGGTGTAATTTCCTGCTGCTTTTACAGTATACTCCTTTTTCATACTTATTTTCTTCTCCTTGCCTGTTATTAAGAAGATTTTTAATAATAACAGTGGCAACAAAATAAACAGCTGCAGCTGAAAAATTTGCAAATAAGCAACATAGAACAAGCAGGCCATCATCCCTCAAAGATCAGCCTCACAGTGGTAATGCATAATGAGAGCCTTTCACTATCACAGCTTTGGTTTGTGGACAAATTACACTTTACATGCTTGAAGAGGAGTTTTTCTCTCACAAGAAACAAATCCATGGGGCATGGAATCATGAATCAATATTTCCTTTTCGTTGTTTTAGTGCTGTATGTTGCAATATTTTACCAAATAAACGGTTTTATTTCCTCATACTTACAACTTGTTTCCTTTCCTGCTCCCCCAGAAAGCAGACCGTAGGAGTTATGACATGGGAACTGTTACATACTATGTCTGTAACTCCATAACTGAGTAACAGCAGTAACCAGACCACCATGAAAGGGACATTTAGAAAAATATATATTGAAATATGTAGACTGAAAACATACACACATACAACAACATATTTTATGAAGTCTTTTCTCAAAAATCTAAATGCTCCAATTGCAAAGAACACATTTTCTTGCCATTTCCCCTCCAGAAAAGGAAACTTTAGCAAAACAGACTTTCTAAGTAGATCTCATTACCCCAGAAGAAGGCCGTTTGTAAAATTCAGAGGCTGCCTACTTGGCCTACAATGCATAGCCCAGAAAGAGGATTACCGAGAGAACAACTGCCCCATTTTACCTTGTGCTGTGTATCCCACAAAGAGGATTAAACAAATAGCCAGGAAAATCCTCCCGTTACATCTGATAAGGAGCTGCATTTTGGCCGGCGTCCCTCTGCTCGCAACCAGCCTTCACCACAGCTTCACACTTCAGAAATAAGATGGAGCGAGGAGATCGACTTTTAGAAAAGGTTCCAAAACCTCAAACCCAACCCATAACCTGCGTCACCACTTCCTGACTGACGAGAGTGAGACATGAACAGAAATGCCTAGCACTGTGGCCTTCCTGCCTTCATCAGTCCAAATTAAAAGTTCTTCTGCCTTCATCTCCTGTTTTGCCCAAGGGAAAAAGCAAACTGAGGACCCACCAGCTGAACTGAAGGTGGTGCTGCCAACAGCTTGTGGTCAAGGCAGGCATCCCACTCAGCCTCTGCCCAATGCTGAGAGGCCTCCAGAGTGAAAAAGCAGTGCTTCATGTTCCCTGATTTTTGGTCAGTTGCATTTTTGCATTGGCACTGGCACCACTTTTCCCGGCCTCAAGCCCACACCAGACCAGCAGAAGGGTTAGAAGCCAGCTACTCGCAGTCGATACATGTTTCACCAACTGGGGAATCATCTTTTTCCACAGAGGTAAATTATCGCTGGAATCTCATGCCAGCCTTGCGGGGGGGTTTTTTGAAACAGAATCATAGATATTCACAATAGAAGCAAAAAAAAAAAAAAGTATTAAGTTAGAGAATATATTCTGGTAGAAACATATCAGCTCCTTTCTGGAAGGGCAAAGTCAATTTGCTTGGCCAGATCATCATTGTGTAGTGCAAATGCCCCAGGAAATGTGGCAAAGGGTTTGGATCACATGTGGCTCCACAAGGAACACGTCTGAAAAGCCATGAAAGCTCTTATATAGACAGATAAATAGAAGCTGCCTTTCAGCTGGCTCGGACCTTTTACCTGACTTTTGGCTGTGATTAAACTCAGGCTTGAGTTCACTTAAGAATAAATTACACAACAGTTATCAAAACAATGGAGGTTTTTCTCAGTCATAGCCAGAGCTTCTGGATTAACTGGGGCACTGACATGTGGGCCTGATGTGCTGCAGCACCTTGTCAGTACTGGGCTGATAGTGCAAGTTGTCTGTGGCAAATCTATTTTTATGTGGTGGAAAGTCCACAGAGGCCCCCAGTGGGGATCTGGGCTTAGCGGTGACATTCCCCAGAGCATGGTGTTCCACCAAAACCCCATGAAGCAGCAGAAAGGACTCCAGCAGCTCCCTCCCCTCTCCAGGCTGGGATTTACCACCGGGCTGAGGGATCGAGTTGCGTGTTCAGCCTTGATGTGGTTTATTATGAGCCTCTGCACACGGGGTTTTTTTCTCTGGCACAGGAAAAATAGGAGACTCAAACTAAGCAGGTGTGGAAGGACTTGTATGCAGTGGTATTCTTACCACCCTCATTTCTGCTTTGTATTTTTAGCATCAACTCTTTTTTCTTTTCTTTTTGTTTAAGGCAGTGCTCAGCATCAGTAGGAAGCTGAGCAAACACGTGAGGGAGACGATCAGCCTCCACTTGCTGCGGAAACCGTCCCTGCAATAACACCTCTCACTTTCCACTGATCATGGGTACATGCTGATCCGTTTCTCACCCCTCCACTCTGCACAAACAACCCCCATGTAAGAAAGCAAAAACTCCACTGGCTATTTTTGCCCTCCCCACCAGTCCAGGGCATTTTCCACCATGGCACTGGAAGCCCCATGAGATGCAGTCGGAGCAAAGTCCACCAGTGGACACGTTCATGGGGAGCTGGGGATTCTGCGGGAGCTGGGGGAGCTGCTGCTGGTAGGGGAGCTGCAAATTCCCTGTATCTGGAGGGGGATCTTGCAGAGCCGAGTTATCTGTCTTGTACCATCAGCTGATGGGGGAACTTGTAGCACTGGCAGTTCTGCCACATGGTTTTGTTATTTTTTTCTGTGTCCGCAGCACGCCTCAGGAAATGAGATCTCTTTACAATTGGTAGCTGTGGGAAGTCCAAAGCAAATGTTTCACATCTATCTCAAGTACACCTGTGTAACACAGCCCAGAAGCCTGCAGGGAGGGTTGGCCTGTGCCCATCTCCTGCCCTGCTGTGCGCTGCCAGTGCCCACACCCCGCTGCGCTTGGTAAGTAAAGAGTTTTCACCTTGCTACAAACATGAAAGTGACTGGAGACCTGGATCTGAAACAGTCTGGGATGTGCAGGTCTTAAAAGTAAAGCATGCCCTTTGTGGAGTGTCGTGGGATGCCCAACAAACACCATCTGTAAACCACTCAAGATATGCAATGAAAATAATCAGCTCTAATTTTAAAAAATCTTATCTTGGGCTAGAGGCCACAAACTGCTGAAAGTTAACAAATTTTTCTTTTTTTAAACAGAGAACAGCACATGAGCCAACCTATACTGGAACACTAACCTTGAAACGTGCCATGGCACGACTATCAGAGTTTAAGAGAAACAGGATTTTAAGTTCAAGATCTTAAATCCACAGAGGAGAGCACAGTCACCATACTAATGTCAGCTACCTCAAATTTACCTTCCATAAACTGTGAGGAAGATTCATAGGATAATATTCTTCCTGTGTAGATTGTGTGTATGTAAACTGAAAGATTAAATATCCCAACAGAATAGACCTACAAAAAGAAGCAAATAAATGAGGAGCAGGTATTTGAGAACACAGCTTGCTCCTGGAGCCTTGCTTACAGCTACTGCACTGAAGTGCCGCCATTATTTTCAAATCACATGCAAAGCAAATTTCTTAATCTGCAAAGCTCTTGCTTTGCATTTTTGTAAGGCATTAATTTGGGGAGCAGGGAGCAGGTGGAGGGAGAATGCTGCCTCAGCACTGTGTACCCAGACCCCTTAGCAGACACCCAGGACTTTCCATTATGCGCCTGGAAAATCTGGAAGTAGTCTTAAAATACAATAAACACTTGAAAATCTAAAGTGTTGAACTGCTCCTTAGTCTTAACTTTTGGGGCTGTGGTATGTCCCAACTGGCCTCAGGAGTAATCACTAATTTAGTAACATCACTAAATGTGGATCACACTGCAGGAGTGCCTGGCACGAGGACATCCACTCTGCTGACAAGGGTAGAATATAGGGCAAATGAAAATCCCAGCAGTAACCCAGAGGGGCGTCACAGGGGTGTTTCAGCCAATTCTTCGGGCATCAACCCCTTCTCTGCTCTAGCCCAGGTAAATGCTGATGGAGCAGATTGGTCCAGAGGAGTGGTCTGACATAGCAGTGCCAGGCCACTCTCTCTGCTGCTTTTCTTCACCAGGCAGCACAGGTTTACCAAAGTAAAGCTGCAAACAGCCTGTATTCCTGACAAGCAGCCAGATGGACAGATGGACTCCCATGGGTGCAGGGGTACCCACAGTCCTGGTGCTTATCAGTGAGGCTTGCAGGCAAGGCATTATCTGTCCAGGCAGGGTCCTGATAAAGAAGTGTCTCATTGACAACTGCTCAGAAATCAGATAAACCCTAACTGCTGCAGGGTCACTCTGCTCTCAGGGTCAGGTTTTCCCCTACCCTAGCTGATGGGACCTCAACCCTGGCTTCCATGGGAATCCAAGCTGACCCTTGCACCCCTCAAACACTCATCCCCGTGGAGCAGCAAAGCTAGCAGACAGCTGGAGCAGCTGGAGGATCCTGAAACGCTGGGCCCTGCCTGTGAGTCTCAGCTCTTTATTTATGCTGAGAAAGTAGAAATACATATTTTGTACAGGTCACTGCTCTGGGGAGCAGTTGGTACAGAAGAGGCTACATCTATTATAAGCAGAGCTGGAAACAGGAGTGAAGAGAGAATGATGGCAACAGAAAAAAAATAGAGGACAGAGCACAGGGGAGAGTGTCTGAGTGGCAGCTGGGTTCAACACAGGAGCATTTGTTTTGCCCATCTCACCCTTTGGGAAGGCAGAACAGTTTTCTTCCCTGACACTCACTGCTGAAGTGAGATGAGATTCATGAGACCTGGACATCCAATGGGCCCTGAGCACACTGGTCCATCCCAGGGAATACCCATGAGCTGCCCTGTTAAATGCCCAAAATCACCCTGATGCCCCTCAAGAGTACGCTCCCTTCCAGGCAGCCATGCCAGCTAAATTTAAGGATGCTTTTTGCTAACAGCTTATGTTCAACCAACCAAGATTTGGTGACTGAAAGCAAAAATCTCTCCTGCTTCAAAGTAGCAAAGAGCTGGCAAGCCAGAGAGAGAGCTTTGGGTCCAACTGGGGGATTTCTAAATCCAGCCCTGAATAAAGATTAATTCTTAACCTGGGTCACATCTGAGCTCAGCACTTGACCTGTCTTCACCCCTGGACCCAGAGCATCATGGCCCAGGCAGCACATGGCATCCCTTGGCCTCTTGTGCCATCACCTCTCTCCTCTGAGGGAAGTATTAGGGCCTGGTCCATGCAGATAAGATTCAGATCTTGTAAGAAAGCACTGACATTTATCGTGTAGAAATCAGACACTTGCTACCATATAGATCTCACAGAAGAGCAACTCCTCCTTTCTTCCCATGGTGAAGGTCAACAAGTGCAGGAGGAGATCTTTGCTGCAAAAACACAGCTGCATCAAGATCAAGCACAGCTGCTGACAGACAGGAAGCTGCCAACAACCTTTCCCCATCAGCAATCTCCCCTCTCTCCCAGAAATGTTAACCAAGCAACAGGCCTGTCCTTCAAGTGGAAAAAGCAGCTTTCCTTGCTGCTCAGAGTGCTGATGCTTTCTGCTTGCACCTGCTGAAGCACGGTGCAGCAGGAGATTTTGGCTGGCAAATTCAGGACTACAGTTTAAAAGCAGCAACTTGTTAAGACATGGCACAGCAGCCAAGCTCTGGTTACTGATTAGTGAGGCAATTTCAGCAGCTGACTGTCCTTTAAAACTCCATTCCAGAGCAGCACCAGCCCCACAGTGCAAGCAGGACCTACACTGTGGAGCAAGGGGTCATGCAGCATTTGTAGGGAAAATGCCCCTAAACCCATAAGGAATTGACAAGGGAGAGAAGGATGGTGGGACCAAGATGTTTTCAAAGCAAAGCCCAGTGCTCTGTTCCTCCACTGCTTCTTGGGGAATGTGTTTTCACTGTGAACCAGTTGGCGTTGCTGCATTAGTTACTGGTTCAAGCTCAGCTACCCAGGAATTAGATGCTGCTATTTTTCCATCAGATAGTTTCTCCAGCACAGGACAACCTCACATGAGTGAGCTACTCAGCAGCTTTTAGTTGCTTTTTGTCAGCCCTGGGCTCTTGCTCAAAGATCCACACCAAGCAGCCCACCTTGCCTCCACTGCCTGCATGAGTGCAAACTTATTTCTATGTACAAGCACCATTGGTGACACAGACAAACTTCACACCATGTGTGGGGAGAAAGGACATCAGTAAATTTGGGAAGATGAAAAGGAACAGTAGCAGAGATGCTCCTGCTGAGGTCTCCCCATGAACCAGACCTGCTTCTCCCATCCTGTGGGTAGAGTGGAGCAGAGCTGGTGTTCGGGCCCCAGTTAACCAGCCTGGAGTTGTAGTTCTGTGATCTTCACCGAGTCGTTGGGGAAAGAGGTGAATTTATGTTTACCTTAAAAGAGAACAGTGGGGTTTTTTATTTCCTATCAACCAAAGGAGCTGGGTATTTCTCAGCTAGTTTTAAGCACATTTGATTTAGTAGAATCCTAAAGCATCCTTTTGTTTTGAAATGTGACAGAAGAGAAAACTGAGGAAAAGCATGCAAATCAGAGCTGCCACAGGAGCCTCTCCCCAGTGGGAGTGGCAGTCCCCAGGCCTACAAGCCCCTTTTGAAGGATATGCTCTGTGCTCTCTGGGTGGATGCTGCTGCAGCACGAAGCAACAGGCTCCAAACTGCTGTCCCTCAGGCTCAGAAACTGCAGTGCTGACAAAGCTGCTCTGCCTCCTTTCAAGATGAGCACATCCCTTTTGAAAACATAATCTGCATTAATTAGGAAAAAAGATTTTTTTTGTCTTTATTTACTTCAAGGACTCAGGGGTCAGTCAGCAGGGTAGGCCAAAGCCTGGGGCAAGATTCACCTCATCCAACACTTGCAGCAAAGAGCACTGGAGGAAGGCCAGGACAGGCTGACCAGGGAGGTGAGAGTTGCAGGACCCTTGCACTTGCAATACCTTGTGCCTTTGCAGTGAGAAGCAAAATATGTCTTTCCATGAACCTATGTAACATGGCAGCTCAGTATCATTAGAGAACATTACAGCAAAGCACATGGCGACGATAAAAAGTATTTGACACCTATTTGCCAAAAGTTCCAGATGCGGACAGTCAAGATGGATAGCAGTGTCTGACACTTATCAGGTGTCATGCACAGGCCATTGGCAAATATTTGATTTCAAAATAAACTTTGCTAGCAGGGGATTATGTTGCTCTTTATTGTCCCCTCCTTGTCTGCAGACCATGTGCTGGCAATCAGATGAGGTATCACAATTTCTGTCTCCTTGTCTGCACTAGAAATCACTTCTAGGGCATCACTACCTCTATTATTCAAAAAGTCCTGGCATTCTGGTGGAAGGAGGCTCTGGGCCCACCTGGCTGCATTCTTTCATGGGCTGCTGTGAAACTTCCCTGGTGTTAGCTGAACCCACTGGCTATCCAGAGATGGCCTCCAGGACACCAACAGGAACTTCACAGCCAACACTCAGAGTGGTTTGAGACCCTGCCTGGGAACTTCTTGCTCTTGCTCCACTCCAAGACACTCAACTATGCAGAAAAGCATTGTTCATTCCCTTATTTTTGTTTACCCCATGCATTTCACCCACTAATCTCAGGGTAACTCTCTGACACAAGCACTTTATACTCCTCTTACACTATTCAATGACTAACACCAGCTCACTCATCACATGCCTATCCCAGTCTTTCACTGATCACTCATCCAGTTCCTCTTCATTTCTGCAGAAAATTGCATTAAAAAGCTCAGATGGAGAAATCCTCCCATCTTAGTCCAATGCCAACTAGTAAGTCTCTTTCACAGCAACAATGAGCATGCAAAAAGACTTTGCTGTATTTTGTACACACCAGATGCCAAAAGTTCAAGCACTAGATATTTAAAACATTGCTATAAACACCCAAATTATTAAAACCTTTGGTGTTAAGGCACCACATCTGTCACTTCTCTAAAACAAACAGTCAGTATCACAGACATTTTCTGTTCTGCCTGGAAGCAACATATTTTCCAAAGGTGCTGTGTTGGGATGCTGTGTTTAGTAACCCCACAGTCTGCCTGGCTCTTCAGCTGTAAAGACACAGCAAAGGATGGTTTTGGAAAAAAGGCAGCCAGGCAAATAGTCCTCATCAGGAAATGGCTGTTTTTACACCTACCCGTGACAAGGAAGATCTAGAAACCACCAAACTGCAAAATAAAGAAGCACTAGGAGGCACTTTGGACAGAGTTCCCGGGAAGTACGTAAAAGCACTTTTCAAACCAAAAATTAATCATTTGTACGTAGCAAGCTCTAAAATAGCCACAGATGTTGCAATACAAGAGGAAAGAAACTTGACAAATGCTTCTCACCACAACTTTCGGCACTTGGCTTTAACATAACAATCTTTACTTAGGTAATTTCAAGACTACAAAAGAGTTTGCCTTGTGAGCTGCCAGACTAGCTATGTCCTCCTTCACAGGACTGTATCTGGGCATCTTATAATGAAAAGTTCCACAGAAAACATCTAGGTAACACCAACTATCTCAGTCTTTTAATAGAAGCACACAAGTAAAGGCCATCTTTGCCCCCTCAGTGCTGAGCAAAAAGAAAACACCAAACAAAAGTGAGATGGGTGAAGCCACATGTTAACAAGATCGCTCGTGTTTCTCATTGTCTGGTGTCAAGGCTAATCAAGCTGCCACAGTATTTCTGGACGTGGTAGGGGAGCAGTAATCGCACCCAGTGCAAGCACTGCACCATTACACTGACACATCTCCATGTGCACACAGAGAAGGAAACCATCCACACCGAGCCTGTGCCAGGGCAGGACCAAAACACCCCCCTGCCCCAGGAGCTTTCAGGAGCACAAATGAAGCGAACCAGTCCGTGGAGCTTTTGCCACACGGAGGCAGCGACCGGCACCGCCACCTCCCCTTGCGACATAGGGGACCTGTTTTCCTGCTGCAAAGGGGAAGTAAGGGCTCACTTCCGCCCAGTGCCCCTGGTGCTTCAGCTGTTTTAAGAGCAACAGAGGACACAGCAGTTACCTCCTGCTGCTCTCCTCCAGTCCAGGCCCCTCGAGGGAAAAAAAAAAAGAGCCTGCTCTGGCAACCTTGTAGGGAGGCAGAACAAGGCACTGGTTTCTTTCTCTCACAAAATACTGAAGCACAGCACAACCATCCCCATCACTACATTTTGTAACACCTACCATATTTCTACCTAGCATGAGAATTAAGAGCTCTTCAATTAAACCAAAACTGGTTTTAGTCAAACCAAATCACTTCTCATGAGTGTTGCACACTATTTGAAAAAGTACGCTGAGGTTATAGCTCTGAGGTCAGATCTCACACTTGACAGGAATTCTGCACAAACATGGACTTCTTGTAAATCTCGCTGCTTTATGCTGGCTAAGGAGAAAGAACTAGTAGAACATCAAAAAGGAGGTTTCAGTTGTAAGACTTTTTTGCTGTACAGAAAGGAATAGAAACGCAGGTTAAACAGAGTTCACAGGAACCTAATCTTCAATTAATCTTTGAAATAAATGCCTGACCTCACACATGTTTTACAGTTAAAACTCAACATTCCTGAAGGGAGCTTTGCTGCCTAATCCAACAAGCTTCCCACCTCCTATTTTTTTTTATTAAATACACAATCTTACATAAGTTCATTCTCTCAAATCATTGAACAAACAGGGATTATTCAAAGGGTTTGCTTAAAAAGACATGCCTTAAAAGAAACACAGCATAGTGCATTGTGCTGAGCATCTGGCACAATGTAGTCTCCAGTAATAAAATATAATTAGCTGGCAGTAACCTTGGACATTTACTCTGGGAGATGAACTGGCATAATTGGTTTCTGTAACTCCATATACATTTACATTAAATGTATTTTAAGAAAAGCTGGAAAGCCGGTATCTTCAGAAGAGACAGCTCTCCAAACCACAGTGCCAATCACACTGATTGCGCTGAAAAAGCTCTGATCCCTCTTATATCAGCCCTTCTTAACTATGGACCTACTCCTACCTATCTGCTCAGTTCTCACTGTGGTTTCGGTGGATTCAGGCTGTTCTCGGCACACCTAATGATGGTTAAAATGGTTAAAAGGGATACACCTGATGGTTAAAAGGGATACATCACCCTGAACTTCACTTAGTTTTGCAGTTACTTGCAGGTAACTTTTCACACTTACTTCAGACCAGTATTTGAAGGGGAAAAAAAGATGATTTTTTTATGCTAGGATAGCCCACAAACTATCCTCCTCCAAATAAGAAGAAAACTAAGTTTGATGAGGCAGGCAATCCATGCTCTACAAAATTTGCTCAAAGGCAAAAGTATAGAAGGAAAATACCCCAAACAACCACTCGAAATATGTATTGCCACCTTCTACTTGAATATGAAACCAAAAGTTAGTAGAAAAAATTCTAGCTTTTGAGTTTGCGGTAAAAGTGCACACTAGCTTTAACTGAAACCAGACAAAAACTATGTGCAGTACAGCCTGCTGAGAAATGTTTCAGTGAGAAATTAGGGCTGTCCTACCCTCAGGCCACAGGAAAATCTGAATTAAAGATCTGACTGCAGAAATGAAACTCCTAGAGGCTGACTAGACAATTATTTAGTAAAACAAAAAGAACACACAGAGGCACGTGCACTCACCGTTTCTGATTCTACAGGCACACAAGTAGCTGGTCTAGTTTTGAGTTTTGCTGCCACTCATTTCCAGCACCCATTTGTTGGCCTATTTGCTTGTGGTTAGCAGTCTAGCTTGCAGAATTCTCTGCAGAAGAAATTTCTGCTACACATTTCAGATGTACATGCTTTCTTCCTTTGCACATGCTTTCCCCCTCACACTCTTTAAGCAAATGTAATGTTCCCCCCCTACTCTCCCCCCCAATTTTCCAGAAGAATCCAATTGTTTTGACTGTTCTCTTTCAATGCCCTCTAGTGTTGTAAACATCTTCCCACCCTATCACCATGTCAGTGATAAGACTGCCGGTGCACTACTGCACAAAGTCACATTGTCCCTTGACTTGCCCCATGTCCCCTGGCATCTCTGGCCATCATCTCTTACTATAAGGCTGGACAATGTGCTCTGCCTGTATTTCATCTAAAACCACTTCAGAGAGGTCCCACTTGCAGCTCCTGCTAAACAGCACCTGGGCTCCCTGAGCAACACAAAGTAAGAAACCATCCATGGCATCCCAGGGCTTTAAGCTGTACTAGGCAGCTGTTTGGAGCACTAGAGCACAGGACCTGTAACCTGTGAATTCTCTATGGTATATTAAAAGCAGGGTATCTCCTCCCACCACAAAGAAAGTCTGCTGCTTTCTTGCTCTGGCTTCTGGTACTACAACTGCTCATGTGTTTTTACTCAAGACACTCATGGAAACACTTTCACAGCTATTTATTTTGGCCAAAGTTGAAACGTATATTTTATCATAGTGAGACACAGGAAACAGAATTCCAAGGACTCTAAAGAAACATTTAGCCAAGCTAGTCCATTTATTGAGCCTCTATCAACTAGGTTTTGATTAACAAGGGAAAAGAACAACAAGCAACATACAAAATAAATACTAAAAACAAGTTCCCTTCACATTCATAAAGTTTTCTGGGAATGAACGTTAAAAGAGATAAAATGCATTCTAGTTGGAAGAACGTGCCTCTGGTTTAGAAAAAAAATTTCTTAGAGAAGAAGATTCTCTTAAAAGAAACTATTTTCATACAGCACTACACTTAAAAACTGAATCATACACCAAAGAAAAAGCTGTGAGGGAGAAAAGGTTTATATTTACATATAGGACACACAGTACAAAGCATTAGCTGGACTTATACTTTACATTTAGAGTTTATACCATTAGTGTGGGTGAGCTACAGACCAGGAGAGCTCTGAGTTTTTCACAAGGTTACACTAGTGCAGGCTCTAGGTGGATGTCCCTGCAGACATCTTAGTTCTATCAATCAGTACAGAAGCTGTGCAACAGCACTGGCTTGGACAGGAAACTGTTCTGATAGTGCCCATTGCCTCCAAGGCAAGTATTTATACAAATGAAGACAGCTTTGCTCTTAGCCTCTCCATGCTTGCTGGAAGAAGATTCACCATCTCCTTACTGAGTTCTAGTTCAGTTTCAATGGCAGGGACAGCATCTGGATACTTCTCACAATAGTCTACCAGAAATGTGTAATATTCCAGTGATGTCTGCATATTTTCCAGTTGCTTTTTGCTATCTGAAGTAATAAGTTTACCATACAGTCGTGCAATATGAAATTTAGCCACCATTGCAGGGCGAAGAACATCTTCCTCGAGCTTTTCAGGAAACACCTTATCAGGGTTCCTCAAAGAATCCAAGAAGAGTTCATAATATTTGATTGCGAACTGAGCCAGAGAATTAATTTTTTTAACTGTGTGGGAGTCTAGTTTCTCTAACCTGTTACCAATAGCTACCTTTAAATCCATCATCTCATAATAGGTGTCAGCCAGTTCACACTGAAGCTGCCTACAAATCAGTAGGTAGTACTGGGGGTTCAGGTCTGCATAGATTGGCTCCAGCATGTCTATTCTACGCTTGTGCATTTTGCAGCGCCTCTCATAGTCTTCTTCAAAGAAAGCAAGTACCTTAAACAAAGCACTGTGATCCTGAACAATTTCAATATGGTCAGTAACATAACCATCAACCTGAAAAAACTCTTTTGCTTCCTGAACATAGTTCTGACCAACCAGGAAGATTTCTCTGGCTTCTTGAAAATCTAAAGGATATATGCTGCTCACTTTCTCCTCCATGGCTAAGACAGAGTCACATATATCACTTGTCCCAAAAAGAACAGCTTTTTTCCTGCCCTTCTCTTTTTCATCCTCTTCTTTTTTCCTTTGGGTTTTAAGTTCCAATTGCCTGTCTGGATCCAGCTCTCCTATGTTATCCTGAAATGATAAAGCATGCTAATTAAAAACAAATCTGGCTTATAAAGAGAGGCTTACACTGAATCATTTTGAGTCACCTTTGAAATATAAACTAGTGAGCAACAAGACAAGAGAATTTATTGCTATATTAGGCCTTATATTAACAAAAGAATCATGTAAATTACAGCATCAATTCTGAGAAGACATAAAATTAAGGTGGTTCAGTCTCCCTACCCTATGTGACAAAATAGCCAAAAGAATAAATGTTAAGCCCAAAGGCTCTGTTCCACAAAGCGTTTCAGCAAATGCTGTTTTAAACAGCTGTAGAAATTCTTAAATGAATTAAATGAACTGGATCAAATCTGGATTAATCAAATGCTTGAATGAATGAGAACATCAGCACACAAAACAGTTGCATATTAAGACAATGTTCTTAGTAGCAGATAAGTAAGAAGGAATCTGTCGAATCAAGCTGCAAGAAAATGCAGCAGAGAGGAGGAAAATTTGTGAGGTTGCTGTAAAAGCAATGCCCTGATCACTCTACAGAGCTGATCTCCTATCTGTGCTTACTCTAAAGTGCTGCATTTAAGTCAAAGCATACCATGAAGCGCTTGCTACACTGCAAGCATTTGATGTTTTGTGCACTGGGAAATTGCTTACTCCTTGTTACCAACTGCAAATTGATTCCTCTTGCAAACATCAAAGCAGACTTAGTTTGCTGTTAGACAGTGACAGCTACAGAACAGATTTTCTGTTACCTCAAGCAATTTTCGAGCGCTTTGCAGAAGATTCAGGCAATACTTAATCCAACACCTTGCAATTTCAGCTTTCCTCTCTGGAAGGTCCTGTTGGTCTGGCTCTGTTTCATCTACTGAATGGACATAAAACACATAAAAACTTTAAGAGAAGTACAGCACTCCAGGAAGACCCTCAAATGTTACATGCAAAGACTATGATACTTGTATTTAATTTTTCCTCATGGTTAGACAGAAACATGTTCTCCAAGTTAGTTTATGTAATAGTTCTGTAAACTGTCATTTCTGGTAGAAACCTGTATAGATTAACATGGTTTTATCATGTAGGAATTCTGAAAATAAATAGATCATAATGTATCTTTAAAAAGCCCTTTCATCTTCAAGGTGTTTTACTGGAAAAGATTTCCAGGTCTCTTTGTAGTAAGAGAAAGAAATCAGGATAATTCATTTTCTGAGATTCAGCTACCTGCCCAGTAATTGCTTCTGAGGATAAGAGCATTAGTATTGCAATGGGCCCCAGACTTGCTACCAAAAAAGGGAACAAAGCAGAGGAAACTGCCTTTAGTCAAGCTACCTGGTACAAACATAAGATTTATTAGCTCTTCTGTATTTTTCTCCCCGAAGTCTCCCCACTAGCATAAATAGCAGCACTGCTGATGTCTCAACATTTTCATAAACCAAACAGAGTTCAACGAAAACTCACTTCCTAGTCTCTATGCAGAAGGCAGTGAGTTAGCAGAACGATGAGAGGACATTCCAATAGGACAGCAGCACTTCTGTTCACCAAATAAAAAGCCAACTTCAGACTCAGACTCTGAAAGTTTCTTCTACTGGTATTCACACTGGACTGCCAAGTTGTTTCTTTGCATTAATGCCCAAATAACAAGGAGGGCAGCTACAACTCCAAAACGAGCCATTGATGAGGCTGCAGCATCCAGCAACAAAGGACAATACAAGTACCTTCTGGATTTGGGGTTTTAAAAGCTGCAGTTTTGCTCCCTCTTTTAAAGCTATTCCCAGGAAGCATCTGGTTTGGTTCACTGAATTACTGCCCTCTGATCACTGAGGCAATCTGCATTTTTAGCACATGTATAAAGCCAAATGGATAACAGAGACATTGCCACTGTTGAAGTGGATATTGATTTAAATTTTAGTTTTATTCTGGTATGCTTTCTGAAACACCAGCAACAAGCACTTGAGTTTTTCTCACAGGGCCTACTCGTAGCCAATCTTGAGCTGTAGTAGCAGTTGCTTTTCAGAAACATTCAACTTTATTGAAAAATATTTTGGAAAATTAACACTGGGGTAAGTTTTGTACATTAATATTTAAACTTCAGTTTTAAATATTAACACATAATGATGCTTAATTCACAATAATTTTATTCAAAACTTTTTTATAAACTTACCATCTTCAGCAGATGGCACCTGTCCAGCTTGGCTAAAGATGACACTGGCTGCTGCTAGGCAGTGTCGAGCCTCCATAAAGCATTCCTGAGAGAAACACAAACAGAGCAGAATTTAGCACTGGTGTGAGTAGCCCAAGCACTGCTCTCACTTGGCCAAACCCCTCACCTCAGAGAGCGAACATACATGACCACAAGGGAAGTGACAGAACTGAGACTCTGGAGCATATTCCCTGGGCACTGGAAGAAAACACACCATTTTTCCACACCTATTACTGAATACAGTATTTTCTAACCAATTGTTTTTTCTGTACCACAGCCACAACACCAAGCCTTGCCTTTAATATTAGCTATGCACACTGAACATTCTGACTGTTCTACTCTCTGCTACTCTGGCTGCCTTGAGGTGAAGGAAGTGATACCTTGTGGCAAATGCTATCACAGGGTGTTAGTGGGAACCAGCCGGACATACAAGTCAACATTGTGAGTCACATCTAGATTCCTTTACCCATATTTGGTGGTACACTGTTAAATAATTAGTGCTACCAATGCATCAAAAAGATACGGAAATTAGGAGTTACTACTGAAATTAGCATTAACTGGCTTAGGTAGGGCAGGAATCTTTTTAAGCATCAGAAAAGATAATCTAAATAGTCTGGAATATAGAAATTCCTAAATAAAGCTGAAGCACTTCCTAACAGTAGACTGGAGTCAACACGTAGCACAACAGCTACCAACTCACATATTCACTTTAATGTTCACTTAGGTTCACGCAACTCTTGAGCACATGCTAAGGTACAAAGGACAATAATTTATAGAAAACAATGAGCCATACCTTGGCTCTCAGATGCTTTTCGTTTTCAAACATTATTGTAAGAGAACAATATAAGAAAGAATTTTAAATTAAATTATTATAATGTGTAAGTTTATTTATGAACATGACATCACATTATTGCTAATATTTCATTAACTATAGAGCTTCTTATGTTTATACCCCTGTTTGTCTTCCCTGTTGCCATCACACCACCACAGGAAAGCCACCATGTCCTCTTCAGAAAAAACTGACAGATGCTTCATGTCAGAAGACAACTTGTGGTTTTATAGGTGCCCATTTTAAATTCAGCTTGGAGCCCTGTCTCAAAGAGCTGCTTAAACAACTGTTTTAGTTGACAGTAACATTAATGGTATAATTACAGCAGAAAAACATTGGCTATATTACCTTGGAGAGATAGTACTGTGACAAAGTGGCAGCATTGCGTGCCCATTCTACTGGGTAGTAGCCACAGTACTCAAGCTGTCGTTTCAGAGTAGTATGGCAATACTGAGCAGCCTTCTCAATCATGTCCAGGTGCTGGTAGACTTGTGCCAGGTAATACAGAGTATGTGTGTAGGCTTTTTCAAATCTGGAAAAAAACCCAACAGTCTCTTTAGATTTCTTTCTTTTTTCCTCCCTAAATACACCTTCATAATTTAAAAAAAAAAGTAATAATAATGTAAGCACACTGCTTAACACACACCTTTTGGATCTTTCTTGGTCTGTGAGTTTTTCTTCTTCTGCCATGAAATGTTCACTGGGATCCAGGGGAGGATTTCCATCCTGCAAGGGTACATGATACATTCAGCAAACTACATTTCTTACTCTGTGGCACAGTGCTCCCTCTCCTGGCTGCACATCATTTACCATTTGCTAATCCCAAATTTAACAAAGCTTTGCGTAACCCATCTCAGTGATGTATCCCTGGAGCAGTTCCACAACATTCAGGAGATTTAGAGGAGGAAAGTCACAATGCCACATGGAATGACAAGGTTCACAGCTTGTAGAAGACTTTTGCTTATGTACTTTAAAGCAATGCATGCTGCCTGCACCAGAGATACTCAGCCTGGATTCTACAGGACTCTACTGAGCATCTTTATTTTGTAAAATAACATACTGGATTTTGAGGCATCAATTTAATACCAAGCACACCTTCAAGTGTGAAATATTCGTTTGCCTAGCTGCTCTGATCAGTAGCAAGAAAACATCCTGCAGGAAGTACTGCAGAGAACATGAAGTGCAGAGTGCTCAGCAGACCTGCTTGTGAAGACTAACCACTGTGAAGGGACTCCCAGTATCTACGAGCTGGCAAGATCCTTTACTCAGACAGACAAATGAGACAACACGCAATGTCTTTGGAGGATAAAGCTGCTAAACCTTCCTATCAGGCATAACCTACACACAAGTTATTAAATGTGGTAGTTCACACCATAAGAAGCACTTTTTTGTTTTTTAAACCGCGAGTTCTGTCAGAATCCTTACACGGACAACTCTACACCTTTCAGCATTGCTGTATCCGAGTCTGCCTTAAGACAATCGTCAGTAATGTTACCAGACAGCTCACAGGCAACCCCAACAGATTAACATTGCTTATGGCAGAGCTTTATCAGCTTGTGCTTATCCCATTTCCTTTGCAATTGTGAATAACTTCACATGCCAATTCTAAAACACTTCAAATGAAACCATCTTTTAAAGACAGCTTTTCTCCCATTACGCAGTGCATCCTGGAGGGTGTCCAATGTGTCTGCCAGCAATGAAGCACAGGTTAGTATGCAGCTTGTCTAGCCCTTCCCTAACCCCATTTATTTCTTAGCCCAAGAGAAGGTAAGGCAACGAATAAAAATCAGTTTCAATAAATAGCTTTCATAAATTAATACAGACTTAGGCAGGAACAGTAACAAGGGCAGAGAATACACTCACTTTACAGGGAAGAAAATATACTATGTTTGTACTGCTTCTCATTAAAAAACCCTGAATGGACTTGTTTACTTGCTTTTAATAGAAGTGTTTTACTCATCTTAAAAACAATGAACAAACGTACCTGAAACAGATAGTGACAAATAAATTAAAGCATGTTTAACCTACCAGAGGCATGTAGATGTTTGTATATGGTCTTTTATTATAGTAGGGTTTTGTTTACACCTCATTAGTTTTTAAGATGGGAATTTATAGCCCTTGCTCTTGTTTTCTTTAGATACAAACCTCCTAACAAGATTTGGAGTATATTCTGGCAAGACTAGAGCTATTCCTGCAAAGAAAGCAACTGAAATGACATAGTAAGCAAAACTCTCACCTCCTTCCTGTATCTACAGATCTATCTCTGATATCAAGCCTTATGTCTTTACTTATCCTCAGAAAGCTCTCCAACTCTTCCTCAGTGGACTTCATTAGCCCAAGCTCCTTGCCTTGGTTTTGCTTTACGTGGGGAAACCACTCTATCCAATTTGTAAGTTAATTAGACCCAGTCAGTAAACAACTAAATCCAACTGCTCAGGAAAATGTCTCCATCATCAGCAGTTTACCAAAGACTCCCTGATAAGAAGGCTTCCTGATAGCCTAAAAATGGGGACTGTTAAGAAAAGTATATTCACATATTTATCATTTGTGAAAGATAAATGTTGACATAATTGTATAAATCTGTAGTTTCTTCTAAAAGAAAGACTTAAAGCACTGTTATGTTTTGTTGCATCCCATGGGGATACTACAGATGGCTCACAGGCTGAGACATCTCCTCAAACTTAGGGTGAAATCCCAGGAGACCTTACCTTGATTATTATAATGTAGGGATCTCCTATGTTAATGATTGGACTGTTATTCTCCACCCCTTTATTCCATGTTTGTACCACCTCTAGAAATTTCTTTTCAACTGTACCCCCTATTGGCCCCTGTTCCGTAGTCCCTCCTTCTCTCATACCCCCACCCTTACCCTCGCTCTGCCCCCTGGCCCTCAGCCCATTGGTTCTGTTGCTCTGCCCACCCCTTCTTCCCCATACTTAAACCTGTACCCTGCCCTCCATCTTGGTTCTTCGTCCCTGGACCCTTCTCAATAAACCTCGTTGCTGGAACCCACACGAAGAACCCTTCCTGCCTCCTCGCTGCCAGCCGTCACTCTGCTCTCTTTGTGTGTGAGTGTGCCCTGCTCCATCGGGAGTGTGTGTGCCTGCATCCCTCACCTGGCCCCTCCGTGCCAAAGCAGCTTCCCCACAGCTGGGGACCCTTCTGGAAGGCTGCGGCACCTCACCACCGCCTCACACCGCGGCAGTGTTTGACTACATAATGCCTTGAACTGTAAGTGGCAAAAAATGTTAGGGGAAAAAGTGTGGCAAGCAATCTGACATGGGCTTGTCACGTATGTATAACCCTTGTCAGGCAGCAAAGCCCCAGAAGAAATATTCAGTAACCACTACTAACAAAAATTAACAGTTTCAGAGAAGTCTACAGTGAAAATGTGAAGCACTTGGCAGCACTTTAATCCACTATACCATAGTACCAGTTTAATTTCGTAATAACTGCAGCAAGTGCCAGAAGCTTTTGGAGATCATGTGATAGCTGGGGCTAGGTATAAATATCAAAGTTGAACATCAGGAATTAATTAGAGAATCTGGAGAGAGATGTAGTATCTCTAGTCAGTCCAAGTGATCCAGAGGGCAGGAAATAAGCTGACAAGCTTTTCAGCACACTTGGGGCTTTCTTCTGGATCCATTACCTCTTCTATCACTGCAGGCCAGCATGGCTGCAAAGGTGGAAAGACAGCAGTAACCAACCAATAAATACTTGCCCATTCTAAAAATCTCTGCAAGAATAATTGGTACTCTAAACCAATTTCACGTAAAACCTGAGCCGAACCTGCAATTTCATGAAACTACGGTCTGTCCAGCCTATTTAGCTGTCCTGAGACACAGCTACTACTTCTTGAAGGCCACAAATGTTTTTAGCTCACTCCAGAACTGTCCCTGAGGCAAGTCAGTGTAGAAACAGCTTTGCAAAGAGCTTAAAAATAGCACAAGGGAGTCTTTGTAGGATACACAGCAGAATCCACAGCTCAAAAGGTTGTTTAATATGCATGAGAGGGTTAGATGTGGAACTAAACTACTTGCCCCTGCAAAACAGTGCACAGTCAGAGCAAACCACCCAAACATTAGTTTTGTTTCCTTTTCCCACTGAAAGCAATGGACATCTTTACTGCATTTCCAAGGTAAGATTTAATAATAGTCATCATTAAATACCAAATTCTACCTGCCATCAACTTTGGATTATTAAAGAGCTTTCAAAAAGGACTATTATTTTTGAGCAAAATCATTTTCTACTTTGAAATTAGCAAGTACTACTCTAGTTGCCTTGTCCTATACTGCAGTACAACTCAGATCACTTGTCAAAAGTATCACAGTAGCCAGTACAAAGCACAGAAACTCAAATTCCATTGCATGTTTATTTCAAAGATTACTTAACCTGCAAGTGGCACGTGAAAGTAAGACCTGACATGATATTAATACAGTACCTCTTTCATGTATTGATTATACAAGGCTTCTGCAGATTCCAAGTAAGTTTGTGCAGTTTCAATTTCATCCCTTTGAGACCACAGGATACCCAGATTGTTCTAAAGGTAAAAGGTAAAAAAAATAGTCATGTTCCACTTACATCACACATTTTTTTCCAAACAATAGATCAGTCTTCATCCTTTTACATATATATATGTGTGTGTGTGTCTTCTAATACAAAGGATTTCAAAACCCAGAAATTGTGCCCACAAAGTTCATTGTGAGTTGCTCAAACGGGAGGGAGTTCTCACATAGCAAATTTCACATTAAAAATTCACCTCACAGTCTAGCTTTCTCTGTCCACTCTGCTAGATAAGGACAGGTGTGCTGAAATAATGTGCTTTTTCTACAGACTATATTCTGCATCCAATTCATGCAGCTTTTACATCACATACAAATATCATAAAAAGAGACAAGAAATCAGAAATTTGTTAACATGACTCCACAGAAAAAATTAACAGGAAAAAATAGGCTAAGAATTAATGCTTGTGTATTTTCAACAGTGGAAAGAGATGAAAAGCACCTTTGGCATGCGAAAGTTATAGATTATTGCCTTCAAATTTAAGTTAAAGCAATGTACATAGTAACTTACTGCATCTGTGATCCAAACTTTTTAAAAAATGCCACTAATTTTATTAATAAGATGAAGGTGTTAATAATAATCTGTCTGATGTGCTAATTTAAATCCTAGAAAGTGCTGTTACAAAATTCAAGGACTAAAAAAAACACCCCAAAACCTTCAAAATAATTAGAATGTGTAGCTGTAGGCCAGCCCTGTGTCCCTTTCAATTCCATTCTACTGTTTTTCTAAGAAAGCACATCACATGTTGTTTATGAACTGAAACACTTTGCCCAAGGCCAAGCAGTAGAACGGACCAGATTCCATGAGACATGGACTAGGATACACAATCTTATGCAAAAGCTCAGAAATCAGAAGTGGGGCTAAAGAAAGAGGAAAAAGGAATGCCTCTTCCTTCAAAATAGCAGTCAGCGCCATGGCAACACACTGCAGACATCCCAGAAGGTGAAGAAGTATGGCCACTGATGACAATCATTGCTTTTAAATCAGAAATGGTTTGAATTAAGTACTCAAGCCTGTTACAGTCCTTGGGACTGAGAGCGTAGGGCTCGTTTCCCAGCACTGTGCACAGCTCCACACCTTAGGACAGTGCCAGGCAACAGCAAACCCACCACTGCTAGACCACAGCACTTCCTATGCATAACAAACTTATCCTGCCGCTTCCTGAAGGCCCTGATCCAGTGAAGTCCATGCAAACTTTGGTCTAATAGAGAGAAGAGCTGCTTTGCAGCACACCAATTCAGAAGCACAGTGGAATCTCTGGTGCTGAGCCACAAGAGCCACATCTCCCCAGGAACATGTGGAAAGATGTTATCTTATTTTGGCAGGAGCAATCTCCTTATCTTACAAAGGTTAACAGATTTGTAGCAGTGTACCCAAACCCTCACACCGAAGGACAAGGAGCAGATGTAACCTCACTGTTCAGACAACTCAGCTAATTTAACCAGTGTAAGACAAGTCATCGTTTCACTTGCACCTTTCCACACCAGTCCACAATTCCTTAACAGTTTGATGCGGGCACTATGGAGCCTTTTCTAATTAGAGCAACCATTTTTGACAGAGACATCTAAATAACTGCTCCATTTCATTTATGGTCTAGAGTCAGACAGCTAAGATACCTAACTATACACCAGCTACCATGACAGAGTGATCAAGTAAAGGCCCTTCTGTAAATCATCATGTAGCAAAAACTAATTTTGGTAACAGCATTCTCTTCTTCAGAATAAACAGAAAATATTATTACTTCAAGCACCAACAAAACTGTATTTACCCACGTGGGACAAAATGTAATAGCTTAAAATATAAGAGAAAATGCAGAAAAGCAAGCAATTTATCATTTCAGGATAACGCATCAATAAAAGCACCTTCCAACTTCACTTTGACAACCAGAGTTAAGGAATCACAAATAAGTTCTGGAGGTAGTGAGGTCTTTTACTAATTTATTCTTGCACAGTTCTTACAAGTTCTGTCTCAGTCTGTCCAGAAGAGCACGCTGCTCTGTCAACATCCAGTTTCAATTAGAACATATTTTAGATGCTCTGCACGGCCAGAGGCATCAGCAGGAGGCTTAAAAAAAGCATCCCTCCAACAGCCACCACTTGTGAATGATTCCTTCCAACAAGAACTGAAGGCCAGGGCTGCTGTGTTTATTATGGTTAAATGTGCAGCACCTGTCAGGACAGGGGATTGCCCCGGATCTCTTCGCAGTCCGTGGCAGAGACGACCCGGCACAGCCCGCAGACACAAGCCCCCGCTCCGCCTGAGCCTCCCGCCCCACGGACACCCCCGGCGGCCTCCCCTGCCCACCTGGGCCTGTATGTAGAGGGACACGCAGTCCGGGGAGAGGCGGTGCGGCTCCAGGAGCTGCGTACAGCGCTGCAGGTGCTCCTCGCCGGCCGACAGCTCCTCGGTGTCGGTGTGGTTGACGCCCAGCTCGTACTCCAGCACGGCCCGCCGCACGGCCAGCACCGCCTCGCCGCCCTCCTCGGCGGCGCTCAGCAGCTGCTTCACCTCCTGCAGCAGCGCCCGGGCGCTGTACTTGGAGCGGTAC
>WEIT01022961.1:106841-118773 GCA_013389985.1 Dryoscopus gambensis | reverse complement strand
GCCCCCATGCAGCCGCTGCGCCGCCGGCCCGCCCCTTCCGCCCCACCGCCTGCCGGCCCCTTCCGCCAGCTCCTCCGCCGCCATGAGCTTCCTCACGGACCTCACCTCGTGGCCCGCTTAGCCGACCTCCTTTCACGGACCTCCCTCATGTGGCTCCCCGTGTTGCCCACAAAACCGGGCTCGTTCCCCGGTGTGCGACGAGCCAATAATGACACACTCGAGAGAGACCTTATTGATTTCAGAGCTGCGCAAGCCTGGGCGCTCAGTGGTGTTACACAAGTATGGCACCACCATCGGACTTCTCGCGCCGTTGTTCATACACAGAAATTCAGAGTTAGGAGAGTGCCCAGCACAGCTCCTCTGTAGGGATTGGTTAGTATTTTCCATACAAATTCAGTAATCCCAACTAACTTCTCCACATGCTCAGGAGTAAGGTCTTGACCCCCTAGATAGGCGTCTTGCTGACCTGTACACGTGATTGTAAGTTAAAAGACTTGAAACATAGTTCACCCATAGGATACATGGCCCTTGAGCATTTTGCCAACTCAGCCGTGTATACATACACATACATCAACATACTGATTTACTTGCATCCTTAAAGCTTGTTAGTTCCAGGATGTCCTTGAGTATGGGCTGCTGTTACCTGTTCCACTGATTAGGCTTGAAAATATACAAAGATCTTACATGGAAGAACATCCTTACCTATGATAATCTTGACATATTCCTTGTTTTGCAACACCCTCATGGGGTTATGGATCTCCCTCATCAGGGTTCCTCTTCAGAGGGCTTCCCCTCATGCTTTGGAAACTGTCTTTCCTACCCCCGTTGTATAAGGAGTCACAATTTGGCACAGAAACAAAAACCCACTAAGTTTTGGGGAAAAAAGAGTTTAATTTCAATTCCACAAAATAAAAAAAAATAGGATTTATTTTCTTTCAGGGGCTTCTGCTGCCACGCTCCCCAATCCGGCACCTTCCCACATCTCCACCAAAATACTGCTTCAAATACGTGACAACAAAATATGAAGTTGTAAAATAATATTTAATTTTATCAGAAAATGTACAGGTTTGAGCAGCAATTCAGATCTATATATTATACAGTGAACCAGGCTACAGTTTTGAACGCAACAGACATATTATGGAAAGATTCGAAGAGCAATATGAGAAACAAAAGAAACAATTCATTTTTTCTTGCAGATTTTTTGGGGCTTTTTTCTTTGCACTTTTTTTTAAAATGAACAGAGCTTTGTTTATGAGTAAAGTAGTACTGACCAAAAAAAAAACAACTTAAGTATTTTCCCCAATGGTACAAACACACAGAAACAGCCTAGTGTAATGTAATATAAAATACTTCAGTCCCATTTTTTTCTCACTTCTGGACTGTTGAAGTTAATGTTCAAACGCTCTGCTGAAACTTCGTTTCTGGCCTCTGCTCCTGAATCTGTTTCTACCAGAGCCACCACGCCGACCGTTCCTGGAGCTTGAGAAGCTTCGGCCATTTCCTCCCCCACCTCCACCTCCTCCTCCTCCTCCTCCTCGTATGGATTCTACCAACTCTGGTAATTCAGTCGCCACACACAAACGCCAGTGTTTTGAATCTTCCCATCTTGCCTATCGGAATGAAGTCAGACATAGCAAGTTAAATTCTAGGAATACAAATACAGGGTATGTAATAATTATTAAATTTGCTCAACTAAAAGGTAAAATCATGAGCTCATATATGGGATTCAAGCTTTTAACTGAAGGCATCAATAATTTTGGCATGGTAATACTAATGCTGCCAAGCAAAAACCTGAATTCACTTTTCTGTGGAGAGAATACTGGGTGAAAACGGAATAGAGAAAAGGGGAATAAAGCTTGCTGCCTACAAAGATGAATCCAGCACCACTTTTCTCAGTGCAAAATTTCAAGTTATAGACTTTGGGTCACAGAGGAATGCCTTAGAAAAGAAACATTGTGCTTATTCTGTTCTTCAATTCCTTCCAAGCCATCCCTTTTGCCATCCCTTTTGGCAGGATAAAGGCTACATAACATTTTCAGTCTAACCCAGTCCAGCCAGTTTCATCTCCAGCCTGCTGGACCCAGAATTTGCAATGAACATACCTCTATTTCTTTTTGGTCTGCTGCTGGAACGTCAAAGCATACACCCTGAAAAGAAAGAATAATTTTAATGCATAAAAGTCAAACATTTTAAATGACTGCAACTAAAAACAACAAGAGCCCACAAATCTACACCTGACAGAGGGGTACTATCAGAACTGACTGCCATAAGAAATGCTTTTCATTTTTGTCATTAAGGCACAGTTAACACACTTCATACCTTTTACCTGTTCTGCTATCCTCATAGCCATGCATTATCCTACCTCCTGAGCATGTCAGCAGAGCCCTAAGCACTAAAATAACAGATTGAGGCCCATCATCAACAGTGCCTGGAATAGAGAAAAAGACCAAACAGCTCCCCTGACAATTGCTAAGAAAAGGCCGCAATCAGAAGAGCCCAGTATCAAAGACACAAAACAAAAACTTACCATTTTTCCCTTGAGGAAACACATTCTGTTCACCTTCCGATCAACATCATCACCCAAAACTTCTCGCAGTCTTCGCCAGGCATAGCTCATGTTGTTTATTTCTTCAGAGCAGTGTAGTATCATTGTAACAAATCCCTAAAAAGAAATGGCGCATGTTCCACTCAGTCAGAGGATTAAGTTTCAGCACATATATTGGACAGGAGAAACCTGCCAATTTACAGTTTAGTTACTAAATATTCAAGTAGGTACTGTTACAGGGCATCAAGTATCTTCATAGCCACTATATTGTTGCTTTTAAAAAAATCAGTACTTCCTAGTGGCTTAAGTATAGTTCTCAAACAAAATGGTCATGACACAAGTAATTCTCTATTTAGACAACACAGAGGTGTGGTTCTTTTCCCAGTTTCAAGACAAGCATTAAGCCATACACCCCTCCTTACCGCATCCGAGTTCAGCAGTGAGCGCTGTTCGATGGAAGTAGCGCCTGCAATATGGGCCAGAGCTGCAGCCAGAGCATTAACTGGTCCCTTTTCTTTTATTAGCAACTGGGCAGATTCTCTGAAATACTCAATAGCAGTCTGAGGAACAGAATCCAGGCACCTAAGTAATTAAAGCAAAAAAATTTAACAATTTATACAACAGTATTTACTAGGCTCTGGAACAGAAAAAAACCACAGTAGTCCAAGATTTCAACAGTCTTCAGAAAGTTCAAAGAGACAGCAAAGAATAATTCAAACAGCCCTTCTGAATTAGGAAGGCAGGAAGATACAACAGGGCTTGAGTCCCCAAACACACCTCATGGCATCTTTGCTGGAAGCCTTTACTATGTCTGTTGCGGTAGGAACACCAACGCGTTTGAATGTAATGCCCTGAAATTTAAAAGGCAAAAGACAAATAAAAATTGCAGACCATATATAATTCAGTTCTAAAGAAGCAGTATTGAACTCCAACAGAACAAGCATTTAAGTCTGTAACTTTTCTCTTTTTCACCTTTCAATTTCCAATTTTTCCTAGTGAAAATTGCAAGGTTAAGCTTACAGGAAAATGGGTAACACTTAGAAGGCTTTTATGTACCAGGTCAGTTTAAATGATTCACTGACCTTTAACTGAAAACAGAAACCATTTTGGCAGATTCTTGGGGAAAACAGAGTCCTACAAATTCTGAAGTACTACTTTTAGTCTGATAGATTTGGATTTAAGTACAAATTACAGAGCCTTAGTCTAAATGTAACCCTGTTTCATGTGCCAGGATCATCTCATCCAAACCACATACTTAACTGTCGAGGAAACTACCATATGGAACACTGCACAAAACGCAAAAATGCAAGTAACAGTTCTCAGTAAAGCTGCACATATGCACATCACTGATGAGATGATAACCAGGGTGAACACTGCACTGAAATACTGCGAGCTTTTTCTCATTTCCACAAACTGGCATTTGCTGAAGAAGTGTGGGTGTGAGAATCCTCAGTGCTCTCGCTGCTCCACAGTAACCGACGGTGCACTCACCCTCCTCAAGGCACCCAAACCTCCTCTGAGTGCTTTATAAACAACATTCTGTAATTGAACAAATTAGAGTCTTGCAATTAGAAGAAAACTGTACTGTACCGCTTTTTGTTCCACGTGTCTTAACTGATATTCTTCCTTTCGCTGATAAAAACAGATACAGATCCCAGTCCGCCCAGCTCGACCTGTGCGTCCGGAACGATGGATATAAGACTCCACATCCTTCAGAAAAAGAGAGCCTTATGAGTTACCTAATTCATTGTAATTTGATCAATTCATTGCATCCACGTAACTTGTAGAAGCCATTACAGTTAAGCCTGAACAGTGCACAGTGACTGCATCAGAGAAATTAGAAAACATTATTTCACTAATATCAAGCAAATATGCTTTTCCATAATCCTCTAAAAATCATGGTTTGAAAGCCAGAGCGATGAGCATGGATCAACTTTTCTTTATTCATCACCACACATTTGGAGTGTGTATTCCTCTACAACAATCCCACTCACCCTCCTGCACACCCACTGGAGTCTGCTTACTGCAGTATTAATAGCGCATTCACTGAAACATTACATTGTTTCTCCTAAACGCTCTTAATTTCAGCCACTGTTCTCACTGCTCTGGTCCATAGCTCACATTTGTCCCCACTTAAGAGAATCATTCTTCTCAGTGCTTCCAGCCTTGCAATCACCACACCTAGCTTTAAAGGGAGAGGCTTTGAACAGCCTCATAAGAAGGCATTTTAAGGAAATCATCTTTAAACAGACTAGGGGCTGACATGCTTTAAAAAAATCCCCTAAGAAACTACTTCTACATACCTGAACGTTTCTCCCCCTTAAGCACAATGCTGATGAACTCTGTGTGCTCAATACCATCACCTGATAGCATATACTACTTGAAAACAAGACTACAGATTATTACAAAACACCCAACATAATAGTCTCCTACCTTTGGTGGTGAGCTTTGTACAACCAGGTCAACTTCTGGGATATCTAAACCACGGGCAGCCACATTGGTTGCAACAAGAACTTTAAATGAACCATTTCTAAAACCCTTCAGTGTGATCTCTCTTTGCTTCTGAGGAATGTCACCATGCAACGATTGGCAGTCCTGAAAAACAGTATTATTTTAGAACTGTACCAAAATCCAAGACAGTGCTCCATTTTTATGGTCCGTTTTGGGTATAGCATCTTGGTATTTGATATGTACTGTATGGCAAGATACAGAAGACAGACTGAACTACTCAAGTTTATATTATACGTGTCTTACAATACGTACTCAGTAATTCTTACTTATATACCTCAAAGGCCTTTAACAGTGGTAGGAAAACAGAACTGCAGTGTGTGTCTCAGCTCTACATATAATTACTGTGACATATGAAAACTTTGCCCTAGTTTGCCATCCACATCATTTATGCAACGCTTGGCTGTTTCAAAATAGTAATCTACAACTTTTGTTTCATGTCCACGAGAAAGAGTAAAATCCTGACCACACACAAAAGCCTGCCCTATGCACTTTGAAAATGTCTCTTTAAAACTTAGTCAGCATAGGTCTGGTATCAATGTAGCACTGATACATCTCTGACAGGTTTTGTTACTTAACACACATGATAAAATACCTGTTTGATTGAAGCATTCAGAGCCAGTTCATTTGCCTCCTTTTTGGTCTCGCAGAAGACAATGGTCCTCCCGTGGCTGCCACTGTAGACCTGAATGACATCTCCAATAACTGCAGCTCTCTGTGACCAGTGACACTCTATCGCCAAATGCTACGGAAAAGAATTCCAGTGATTAGCTTGGGTAAAGTAAAGATTCTTTTAAAATACATTTGGAACTGTTAAATACAGAAATAGTAAAGACAGTTCCCTGATGTGGAAAATGTGCTAACGCATGATCCTGAAACATACAAAATCCATAAAGCTCTTATGCCCACCACAATTAGTCTAATGTTCAGCAAAATAATTACAGTAAGAGAATATCAGGCTTCTAGCATATATGTATTATATTCCTTGCTATGGTATTTACTGCACAGTCAGCAAAGGCCTACTGAGGTGACATACTTCAGGAAGTTTGAAAAAAGTATCTTGTGTACAGAATAGCACAAGTCGACTGCGATGTCCATGGAGATTTAAAAGCAGCAGGCCAATGTTAACGTGTGCCTTTTGCTTCCAACTTGGATAAATTCAGATACTGCTTTTCTCTGAAAACCCATCAAACTGACAAGAAAAGCCTCTATCTACCTGTGATGTGAGAAGACAGATCCTAAACCACACACAGCTCGACTAGCTGTAATGTGCCTTATGCTTAGAAAAAAAATCTCAAAACAATTTCCAACATCACTGTGATAATGCACCTTAGGAAGGGATGACCTTTTGTAGCATAAAAGAAAAGGGAAAGAGCCTGAAAACGTTTCACCTGAGATTACTCACTTCTACTGTTGTAGCAGCCTTCTGAGTTCTTTTCCCAATAAGGTCAATCTGTTCATATCTAGACTTCATGTATTTCTTAGCCACATCATACACCCAGTGTGGGCAAGTTGCAGAAAACAGCAGTGTCTGGGGATTGTCTTCAGAATCTTAAAAATAACCAGAAAAATGCTTCATAAACTTCATACATTTCACCTAACAGATGTACATAAGTTGATTAAATGGGTGATTAAAAATGAAGTTAAATATCACTACACAACATAAAGCTTTTTAAATCTATGCATTACTGACACCTGGAGTAAAAAATATTCTAGAAAGTCTAAATAATTTCAAGATTATGAAAAATTACTATGGCCAAAAAATCCAGTCTGTTTTCAAGCAGTGATAAAGGTAAAATGCTAATTCATTTCAATTTTAAGAAGTCCAAGCACAACTTGAAGAAAGGTGTCAAAGACAGTTATTTACATACCCCTAGGTACTGAATTTCAAGCTTTGCACAGGTTCTGCGAGTGAGTCCCACATTCACAGTATATAATATCCAGTCATTTCTAAACAAAGTCACTTTATATCTGAATTTTAGCAAACGAAATTATTACTAATATTTCCTACTATTTGTTTAAATATTGAGATTACCCTTCTTGTATGCAACTCGTAAAATGTCTTCCACTTGCTCTGCAAATCCCATGTCCAGCATCTGGTCAACTTCATCAAGTACAACATGTTTCACCTTGGTAAGGTCCAGCTTGCCATTCTGCAGGTGGTCTTTGATTCGACCAGGTGTCCCAACCAAAATGTCAATGCCGCTTCTCATGAGATCAACTGGCAAACAGGGAAGAGTTAGCAGTGAACTAGGGAGCACTCACTACAGCAATAACACATGGTAATAATGAAACAGCTTTTTAAACCATGCATAAGTACTCTCCTTACAAAAGTGAGATCAAATGATGATCAGGAAGAAGTAATCTGGAAAAAAAAATAAAGGTAGAATATCTACCTCTCTTCCTGAAGGAAAAAAAAAAAGAATTTACCTCTCTTCCCTGTCCCCATGATTTAAAGTAGCAACGATGAGCTTCTTTTAGTATTCTTTAGAAATAGTTAGCTCTTCCCAAATGATCCACTTTAACTGGAAATTTTTTAAAAATTACCTATTAAACTACCCAAATTACAGAAATCAACTCCTTCCTGAGGTTCTGCAGTGGAAAAAAAAACATCCCTAATGTCTCAGGATGTATCAGGATGAAAGAGCTCATTTTCATTCCTTGTTTACAACCACCAAGACAGTAAATTATGCTGTCACAACAATTTTTTCTCCACTTTACAGAACCTCTGTAAATCTCTATAAATTTCTTCTCACATGAAAAAACACATACCCACTCATAGCTTCAAGACCAAACTGTTTTAAAGAAAATGGGTTTACAAGAACCTAAACCCAAATACAGGTTATACACACCGTATACTGTGTTTCATTTTAATTTAAGGTACATGAGTAGATAAGCAACACCAAGAATATAACTGAGAGCCACAGATATTTATCTCCATAAGAAGATACATTTTGAGCTGCATTTCCCAGGAATAGTCTTCAGCTTTTGAGCTCTAAGTGTGTGTTTGGAAAGACCCAACTGCATTTCTTAAATACGGGAGTCGGTCAATGTTTCAATTATTAGTCCTAAGAGTCACTTACTTTGTCCGTTATAGGGAGTTCCTCCATAAAAACAAGCTACTGTCAGCTTCCTTGTGATGTCCTTGAAATCTTTGGCAACCTGATTTGCCAGCTCTCTCGTTGGACAAAGAACTAGAACCTGCATAGAAAAGAGACAAAACAGATACTTTCTCAGCATAGTCTCTGCCAAGAAACCACTAGATTTCTGATCTTTAATTTAGATCTGACCCTTTGTAAAATTTTTTTTAAAAAGCTGTTTTAAATAATTATCTAAGCAAAGGCTGGAGAAACACATTGCTTAAGTCTCTTGTAACATCATTAAATTCCTTCAACATATGCTCATTTAGGACAGGCTAACTTCTTTTTAAACAAGATAGGAGAGATTTAAATTTTATTTAATTTTAGCTCCTGAACAGATCAGCTACAAGTTTTCCTCTACATGTGCATATGCTGTTCGAATACAAGACTGAAGGATGTGGGTAACAAAAGGTTTTTGCACCTGCTCAGTAATGCTTCACAGTGCTGTGAGAAGGTGTAAGGAAGAGCTTTCAGCTGTCTCTCGGCTTCCCTGTGGCTCTACATTCAGTCTGCAGAGCTGCTGTGCTAATCTATATCCCTGCAAAGGCAACCAAGGGACCATCCTCTCTTCCAATACACAGCTTCCCTGCAGGCAGGTTAACCAATTGCATTTAAAATGGGATTGAAGCACTGCTCGCCAACCTGGCATCATGGCTTCACAAAAGGAACCTTAATATCCCTATCCTGTTACCTCTTTCAACATTAAAACCCATTACCAAAAAGCAAGCAGTAGTGTATTATGGTAGAGTGAGGCCTGGAATCTTTTATAAGGCTTACGACTCCCTTGAAGAACGCTTTTCCTTCTCCAGAAGACTGTGCCAAATCTAGAGACAGCATTCTCAGTCAGCCAAGCAATGTGATGGGCAGATGCATATAAAACTGCTAGTACTAGTTTTGGAATCCATTCCAGGTAATCTATAAGATGGCTGACAAGATTAAGCAAACTGACAAAAATTATTAATGAGGACACGCTGAGCTTTGGCCTATCTAGTTTTTCTGGAGGCATCGTAAGAATTCAGTGAAAAACCACACGTGGTAGTCCTTAGCAGAATGAACACAGCTCATAATGAATCTACATTCTCTGGAGCAGAAGCTTCAACATTTGGTGGCGTTCCTGGTGAAAACTAAGTCTATTTTTAAAACCTCCCACTGTTTACATATTTTAGAAAGAAACATGTTTAAGAAGACAGCTTTTATCAAGCTGTCAAGTTACAGTTAGTAACTAATCTGGTAGCAATTTGGGAGAAAAACAAGCATCCAGTAGCCACTGGCCCTGAACTGGTAACGTGACTGAGCAAAATTAAATAGGAAGACATTGAACACCTGTAGTTTTGGTCTCCCTCTGCCAGAAAAAGGAACTGACAAGTGGATAGATCTGTTGTGCTCTTCACTCTTCATCAGAGGCTGGGAGGTAGCACAGGATGCAGGCAAAGCCCAGCATACACAGCTTGAAAATCTCCTTTAACGTGGGTTAGCTTAATCCTGCACAGACCTGAAGAGCTTCTCTAGCAGCTGAAAAACCTGAATCATTTAGAGGTAAGACAAAGCAAAATCACCATTCTAGCCGGGCACAATTACCTTTGGTGGACGGCCCCTTCTTCTTTCCTGTGACTCTCCCTGAAGCTTTTCAATTAAGGGAATAGCAAAAGAGAATGTTTTCCCTGTTCCAGTTCGTGCTTGAGCAATGACGTCTTTGCCAGAATACACTGGGTTGAAGGTCTTCACTTGCACCGGGAACAGGTACGTCACTCCTCGAGCTGTGACAATTTCAAGAGATTTCCTTAATATGATCATTTTACAAGTGTTCTTTCATACTCTTCAGTGGAAATTATTCCAAGAAGAATTTCCATCAACTCTAAAGTAAGACTGTATCATCACCTCCACTGATTTATTTGATCACATGAGTCATCTGCTAAGTCCCAGCGCCCTGGGACTGTCCATTTTATTCTACCACTTCACACCACCAGACACAGTGCTAGCTAGGACAGAGGAAGTTACCAGCCTTTATGAAAGGCTTTCAGTACCGTGCCAACATATCTCAAAATCCCTTCTAGTCTTCTTTTAATTCATACTAAATCATGTACAAACTAACGTCACAGATACTAAATATTACTGGTTTTCCTTCATTCACACCAAAAACCCCTTTAATTGGAAAATTCTCACAGAACTTTTTTTTCCTCCTTGGCTTCTATTATTTAGAATTTTACTGCAAAGGCTGAACTGGACAACACTGCAAACAGGAAAGTTTGTGTTCAAAGGTGTATTTAAAGCAGGCAGTCAACGTCTTCTGCACAGCATCCGTGCTTGTATAGGCACAAGCAGAGCACATCTCGAGGCTTATTGATCGAGGGTGTTGAGCATAAAAACACGACAGTGATCACTGATCTTCCATGGTCACACCTTGCAAAGAAACTTACCTTGAAGAAGCTGGACAGTTTCTTTGGAAATAGAAAAATTGGAGAAAGCACCCTCTTTCTGTTCTCCAGACAACTCCTGTTAAGTAAACAATAACTCAGATAAGATTCCACGTGAATATCACATGACTGTCAGTAAATTCACGGTAATTCAAGTAAATTCAGCATAGCCACCGGTGTCATACTCTTCAGTGACAGTGTCACAGCTGCAGTTAAAGAGCCTTCTTTGTTTTACCATCATATTTGAAACTTGGACAAAGTTAGCAAAAGCGATCCGTAGATTAAGAGTGTTTCGTATCGAACAGGACAGTAAATCCAAAACACTCAAACCAAAACTGAAAACTCTTTATTAGAATTGTCGAATATCATGAGTTGGAAGGGACCCACAAAATCACAAAGTCCAACTCCTGGCTCTGCACAGGACAACCGCAAAAATCACATACACCTCATGATGCTGAATCATATTAAAGCTCCATCTCAGTGCAACTTGTCTGTCCAGCAACAGCTACCACAGCACCAGAGCACTGAAGTGAGGAAACCATGATGCACTGATGCAGCACTTCAGGACTTTCATAATTCAAAATTCTCCCAAATTCTTGGCAGACCAAATAATTCAAGAACTTTAAATCTTGAAAACTTACAGCACTTTCGACTGATTAGGAAGGGGAGAAAAGGAACTACAACCCATTCTAAATTTGGCCTTGTTACAATGCGGGAGTTAAAAGCTATAACACAGCACTATAACTAAAACCAGGCCTTGGATTTACCTGATCCTGCTCGCTCTCACTTTCGCTCTCACTTGACGTTTCACTAGAACTACTATGTCGGCTTCTACGGGAGGATTTGCTGCTAAATGAAGACAATCTCGATTTCTCCAGGCTTTCCTCTTTCGTATGACCGTTCTGTTTACTGACACTCTTCGATTTCTTGGATTTCGGGGTATAACGCTCCTCATCCGATTCCTCGCTTTCATCTGTCTGAGTCCTTCCCCTCTGAAACTTGTCTCGGCGTTTAGATTTCTTCTCCTTTTTTTCCTTCTGGCAAGGCACAGAGCAAATGAAAATACACGCTCGTGGATCCAAGCGACACGGAACAGAGAAGAAGGTGCAGAACAGTTAAAGCTTGAAGTGCACGTTCTAGTTACTGATGGGGGCGGTGGCTGGCACAAGGCAACAGATCCCTACCCGGCCGCCGCCGCTCAGGAGACACGTTACCGACCACGAGACAACCGGGCCTTCATTTTCGGGGCTCTCCCCCGCTCCGGGTGCCGGGGAAAGCACTTCCCGGGCTCCGGGCCGGCTCCGGCAGGCCCAGCACGTCCGGTG
>WEIT01022961.1:53879-106438 GCA_013389985.1 Dryoscopus gambensis | reverse complement strand
GGCGGCCGCCATGGCGGGTCCGCCATGAGGCCTCGGCTCGTCACCCCGCGCCTGCCAGGGCCCTGCCCGCGGCTGTTACCAGGGCGTCTTCCCCAGAACAAATCTCCAGTAGTTTTCCAAGCTGATGACTTTAGCCTCCATAACTACCTCAGAGAAGTGTTCAGTAGTGAAAAGTCTAAAGTAGGAAAGGGCAGTGTGACACAATGACTAAGATTTAAAAACCACAAGCCTGTGGTAATTTGCAGCATGAGCCCAGCACAATCTGCTTGTAGCTACAGGGATAAATCAGAAGAAAGAAGTCAAAATTAGTCTTAGGAAGTAAAATCTGTGAAGCGATCCTAACAGATGCCAGGATGTTGATTCCTTATGGAATGGGAAGGTCAGGATCCGAGCAGGGCCTCTCCTAAAGGCCCTACCTGTTGTCTCCTGCCGCCAGCACGTTTTCATTTGCAAAGATTAAACTCACTTGTCAGATACAAACACACGAAGTAGGCTGAGGATAGCTGAGAGTGCTGCAGGATAGAGTCAGAGAACTTTGAGATTGAAGGAATTTTTGTAGTAACTAGGTGCGTGTCTAGTTCATTTGCTTTGGTTTTTAGCAGAGAAGGTGAAGCATGCTCTAATTTCTGTGGCACAAGTAGGAAACGCTCTCCAGAATTACAGTGTAAAACAGCCCTGTCCAACTGCAATTCCTATTAGCGCAACACAAGCCCTTTCCAAGTCAGTGCTGTGGTCTGAATGAAGAATGCCAGTTCTCATTTTTATTATCACAGGGACAGACAAAAATTAATTAAAGGTGAGGGGAAACAAAATACACATGGCCATTCCAAACACCATTGCCAAAAGTTTTAGTTAACAGCTTTGATTTAGAGGCAGCCTCACTGATGTGGCTGCATTTACAGTATGGGTACCTTGTTACAAGGGGAAAGTTTACGAAGCTCATTATAAAAATAATCAAATATTCATGACCAGAGTTAGATGAAGTAAGGAATTTTATTGCAATTGTGCTTTCACTTGTCCTCATCTTTGCATTGATATTTATACTTTTAGAATTTGGCAGGAAGCTTCAATCTTCTTTTCACTTCACCTAAAATAATAGAATTATTAAAAGTCAGACTTCACATTCCAAAAATGAACTGAGTTATCTTAGCTTTTAGTGCCAGAGATGGCATCAGTATAAACAGTCAAAAGGACCCTCTGAAATACATTTTGCTAAAGATTTCAAGTGTTCATGTCCAAGTAATACACCGAAAGTGTGCTTGAAGGAGTGCACAGCCAAGAGCTGCTGAAGGGAAAGATTAACATTAGCAGAATTTCTTTAGAAACTGTAGTTTGTGGTTTGTTCCTTCATATACTGGCTTCTCAAGGTAACAGTACAAATCTAATGAGGACTCCAATGGTTTAATTAGTTAAATACTACCCGTTTAAGATACTAAGAATATGTGTTGCTGTAAAAAAAAAATGTGATTTTTAAGATAGGTTCCTGCCAATTTAATTAAGTTTTCGAGGTCTTCATGTACAACTGTATAAAAGATTGTTTCATACCGATTTGTTGTCCATTAAGGGATTTTCAGGTGTAATTACAGGCAAAATATACACTATGAAAGCTCGGGTGATGTACACATTGTCCTGTCTATTGTGGGCAACTCAGATGGTATTTTCTACTTTAAATTTTTACTGGATCTCTATTCTTTATGTACAACTAGAGAAACTATGGCAATATCTAATGTTGCATGCTGAGATCTATGTGAGCTGAACCTGCTTGATAACAGGAGCTTATCAAACACTGTGTTTAACACTGAGTTTATCAAACACCATGTTTCTTAACATTTCTGCGCTTGGCCATCTCAACATGCAGGACAGATCTCATACTGTTTTCTTGCCTCATGAAAAAAAAATGCAAAATACAAACAGCAGCATTTGTATAACTGATGTGAGAGAATGTTCATGGAAAAAGACTTAGCTAAACTACACAGTTTGAGTATTTCTGGATCAATAACACTGAAGCCTTAAAAAAAAAAGAATTTTGTTGTTGAGGAGGGAGTTTATGATTTACTGCACCATTTCTGCCTAAATCTGATGGTCAGTTTGAAGATAAAACATCTTACTTAGTTTCATGTGTTTTCTTACCTTGGGGAGTCAATTCCACTGTCTCCTGTAATGCTGTGGTTTTCTGTCCCTTCTGAGTGTTTCTGTTCTGGGATCACAGGACATATATTCTTAAAAAACAGATCTTTTTTTCCTAGACAGTTCCTCACTTCTTTGATCTGTGAGCCCAAAGCACAGTGTGCTTCTCCTTCTGTGTCATGGGGAAAGTTCTGCAAACTGTCAGCAGCGGAGTCAGCCTCGTCAGCGTGGCAGAAATCTGCCACAGCTGAGCCCTTCCCACATTCAATAAGGCCAGTTTCTTCATCCTTTCTGTGACCTTCCAGAAGAACCTGACTGCACAACCAACTTTCTTCTGTGGAATCTGGCTTTGGATGCTCTTTTGAGCCATCTGTTGATTCTGCAAAGCTAGCACTTCCCTTATATCCATGCTCTCCAGAGTCGCACTTACTTACATTTGTGTTGTGCTGGGCAGGACAAGTACTAACCTCACAGGCTTTTTGGGACCTAGCTGCCCCCGGCTTTTGCACAGCTGTACTCCAGTCTCTTGTGTCTGAGAAGGCATGGCCAGGAGGCAGGTGACATGGTGCATGGCCTTCAGAGTTCTCATCCAGATGTGATGAGTTACAGTTGTCACCATCATGTCCCTTTTGGTACAGAAGATGGAAGTTATCAGTAAATCCTTCACTTTCCAGCTCCATTGATCCAGAATGGCTGGTACAGTCATAGTTAAATATAAGTTCACTCTTTTTATCAGTCTTTGGTCTGTATTTCACACCATATTTTTTGGCCAGATTAACACTGGCTGTGTAATTTGAAAGATGGACATTTTGAAATTCATTGGCTGTTCCATCTAACAACTCACATACAGTGGCAGCTTTGCATCTGCAATGCTCATCTTTCAGATAGAATGGAAATTTTGCGTTTTCTTTGCACACACCACTATCTTCAATGTAGGAGCAAGAGGATTTTTTTTTTAGTGTTCTTTTATAGACATTTTCTTCAGAAATATTACTTTCCAGAAAGTATTTACTTTTATTATCTATTTGCAGATTACTGCCTAGTAGATAACTACCATTTTCACTTAAACTGTCTTTCTTTAGTTGAAGGCCAGACCTATTAGCATGAAGTAGGTTGCTTTGCTTAACTTTGTTAGCCTCAGTTTCTACAGCCAGCTGTTCCATTTCACAGCCAAAGGGTCTTGAGGAGGCTGAGGACTGTGGCCTCTGGAAAGCCCTTCCTTGCTTTTGAGTCCAGCACTTCAGCTGACTGTTAAAAACACCTTGGTGTCCTCTCGAATGAAAGCTGTGAGGTCTCCATGGCAGACCCTGAAAAGGATTCTTAATCTGCTTCTTATATATCACATGGGATTCCACTGCTACATCAGGTGGCTCTTGGTTTTTAATGGGCAGTGAAATGCTCTCCTCTGGTTTCACAATTTGGGATGTTAGCTTCTGTATGTGAGATTTCCTGCTGCTCCTGCTAATCTGCTTTTCTTTCTTTGATTTAGTTTTTCTGCTGTGTTTTGCTGTTTTATTTGGTGCCTTTTGAATACAATCCTTTGGAAGGTGGTGGTTTTGCCTGACTATTGACACTTCAGCTGAGGTACCATTACTGATGTATTTTTTCTCTTTACTGATATATTTTTTTTGCTCCTCAAACTTCTGCATTAATATTGTGTGTTTAATCAAATTATCAACTGTAAGAGTAGGGTTAATAGGCTTGATGATTTCATGTTCAATATCACGTGGAATATTGTCTAAGTCATCTTCATCCCTGACTGGCCACTCCTGGGGAGGAAACTGGGCTGAAAAAGTGGAGTACTCCTTCTTGTGTTTTTCTTTTTTAGAACCCCTTCTCCAGAAAATACCAAGGCCAAACCTTTTGCTTTTCAGTTTTGGTTTCACAGATGCCAGAGATTTGATAGTGTCCCAGGAATGGTTCTCAGCAGGTGCAGAGATCCCTTGAGTTTGAATTGAAGGCTTCAATTCACTGCAGCCTCTCTTTCCCTCTCCATTAGATTCATGGCTCATTACCTGCTGATGTCTTTGTTCACAGAGCATATTTTGGTCAGGGAAACAATGGCAGGATCTGTAATGGGATACTGTAGGCACGTCTTCTTTCAGTAGGTTTGCACAGGGCCTAATGTTTACCAGGTAAGTGATGGAAGGCAATGAACAGCAACAACTGTCCTCCAACAGAACCCTTCTGTTGTCTTCTGTGGCATCATTTGTGATAAAGTATGTGTTGGGAGTCACAATGAAATATCCTTCTCCTGTATGATAGATTTTTCTTTCCTTAATTAGACTGCCAAGGATATTATATAATATATTGTGGGAGGGCACTGCAATGCCTACAACAAAGAGACAGAGATTTCAAATCAGAAATAAGTTTTCAAATAAAATGGGTGCTGGCCAAAAAATCTCTCTCATACAACAGTCCTGAAATCAACCAAACGTGAAATACCCAAAGCATTTAGGTAAAGGCCAGCTGGGGCTCTGGTTGTCACTGCAGCACCACTGCAAGGGAGCAAGGATGTTGTCTTTGTGCCTGTCAGAATATGATATTCATGAGAGAGACCTTCTGCCAGGTACAAACTAAATAATGTCTTTTTCAAAGCATTTCCCTCCTGGCATGTTATTTAACAGTGACTTTCATCACTCTCTCTGAAGTTTCTGGTGTAGTTTGGTCAATTTATTACCTTACTGAGACTGGTCTCAGCTACTGGTTTTCCATCAGGTGTCACAATCTCAGAGTCCTTAGTCTAGTCACAGCTGATCTCCTGTCCACAAAATTAAAAACTTCAAGCAAGCTGAAAACATAGCAAGTAATACCTTCAAGACCCTACTTTGAGAGTGCTGCTTCTGACTGACCTACAAATTCTACCTTGTGGTTATCTCAGTGCACTTACTGACTGCAACACGTTCTTGGCATGGTTCTGTGCCATGTTTTGTGGGGTTGCATTAATATTTTTCCCACCAGTTAAAATGCCTATCAGATCAGCCTATATCGTTCCCAGAGCTGTAAGGTTAAGAGGACTCAAAAGAAGCAGCTCAGTATCAAACAAAGCAGCCTCCTGAGAGGGCCATAATGAGCCTGTACAAAGTCTCAAACACATTAACACTTTGATATTGCAGATCTAAGGGACATGGGATATTTTTCAGATTTACAGAAAATGTTTAAGGGAAGCGGCTGCCACCTCATCAGAATCACAGAATCAGAATCAATATTCTGAGTTGAAAGGAACCACAAAGATCATCAAGTCCAGCTCTTAAATGAATGACCCATATAGGAATCAAACGCGCAACCTTGGCATTATTAGCACCATGCTCCAACCAACTGAGCTAGAAGTGAAGAACTTAGTGTAAGTGGTTTGCTTTCAGGAAGGAAAGGGCTAGAATATGACCAACAAACCCAAATTTGAGGCTAGTTATACTTTTTGATAGCAAACACCAAATGTAGACTCCTATCCAGTCCCTTTGCAGTCAAAGTCAGCTGTGTTCCTGTCTCTTACAGGAGGACTTAGAATCTCTGTGATCTAACAGTCTGTTTTATGCAGTTCCATATCTGGCACCTGAATACCACTTCTATGCTTTCCCACCCTCTAGAAAGGACATACTCTCAACACGCCACTGCACTCAGTTCCCTCTTATTCTCAAGGATTTATTACAATCCGTGAAAAGGATTACATCCAAGTCAATGTAGCGACACTCACAGATTGATGAGAAGTATGCACATTCATGTGTTCTACCAGTTGCCTATTAACTTACCCTCCTTCACCTTGCCAGCTTTGCTTGTAAACATTCAGTGATCCCTTGTCCACTATCAAAAACTCAAGCTTGATGATAGAGCCACTTTTTAAAGGAGGGAGAAGCAAACACATTACCTGGATAATTTTTCACTAACTGCTCCATTAAAGTCTCCTGTGTGACCATCACATGATCGGCATTCATGTCTGATATGGTCCAGCATATTTCTTCTGCCAAAGAAACAGAGCATGACTGCGAGAGAGGATTCATGAGAGCAGGGGTCACATCACCTAAAAGAAAAGAAAATTATTTTAACGGAATAGTGTTTCGTTTTTTCTATTAGCTACGAAATATTTCCACTGAAAATTTCCCTTATCCTCGGCTAATTTTCTTTGGCAAATTATTCGGAAATATTTCTGGGAGGAGGGAAGTGGTGCTAGCACTTGTCAAGAGCCTTTGTAATGAAGGAAACAGAAGGTTGCCTTAAGCATGTGAGTTTGTTTGGTATAAAATTCCAGCCAAAGTCATAATTTAGATTAATAAACAGGGAACTGAGAGAGAGAGTTATTTCTAATGACTGCTGATTTTTTTGAAGACTGTTGACACGTTAAACCATGCAGAACCTGTATTTCTCCAAGTAGCTAATGGGAAAAGGTCAAGATCCAACAGTCTAAGTACCAAATGTTTTCACCAAGTCAGAACACAAAGAAAAAAGAGACAAGTTAAAGGCTTTGTCCCTTGTCTAGCACATAAAATTGAATAGAAATGGTACAATGCCACATTTAGACTGGGCTCGAGAACTAGAGATTATTTAGTATACTGGGTAGAAAGCAAAAACTCTTATTACAGCTGCATGCAGTTTTTTGGCTACCTCACTAGCTGTCCTGGTAGGAGACAAAAACATTGTCCCTGTTCTGCATGACAAAAGCAGAAATTTGGAGGGGCCAAGAGTGTGGCCCAGATTCCTCAGTAACTCTACAACCTCAGCCCAGAGGGCTGAAAAGTCCTTCACCTTAATTACCCATCTGTAAAACACAAATAAACTCTGTCCTCTCCCCTTCCCAAGATGGCAAAGCCATTAAGGGCAAGCGCAGCCAAGTACTTCTGACATAGTACCAGTGCATGAAGCTGAAATAAGTATTTGCCATGAAGCTGTTGATAACAAGGCATGAAGCAGGGACTCACCTGAGGTCTGTGCACACAGGGAGACAATGACCGCATACACCTTCTCAGACAAAAAAACCACAAAGCCCCACCTTTCTTGTTGGTTTTTTTTTTTTTTTTTTCAGTTAGACTAATGGTCAGGTGATGTTCCGTGCTCCCCTGTTCCGTGCTGCAAAGAAAGCCCCTGGCTGTGCCCAGCTGCCAGAGCAGGCAGAAGGCAGCGGGGACCCCTGGTTCCTTCACAAGGCATTACCCAGTGTTAAACGCTAACAGGGATTTTCCCGCAAGTAAAAAGTGACGTTTTAGATTACACGATGTTCACGTTTAACTGAACCGCAGTTGTCTATTGGATGACACTGTAAACCAATATTTATCCTCGAGGCAGAAAACTACAACGCAAACACTTCTCTGAGTAAATGAAATACACAACATTGCTTTGAAGAGCTTAAGTTGCTCTTGACCTTTGTTTTACAACTGCTGCTATATTCAACAAAAAGAACTCTGAAAAGAAAATCCTGGCATACAGTTTCCTCAGTGATGTTGCTAGGAAACTCCTTGCAGGTGCAGAAACCATTGCGAGCTTTCTTTTTCTATGGGAAAGGCCATCAGCATTCAGTAATGACTCTTGTGAATAGTTTGCTGTCTGAAGTCTCTTCTGTGGGCACACTGTGCTGCTGCCAATTTCGCCATTTGTCCCTGTGGAACACCAGACTGCTTAGGAGTAAAATACCAAGTGTCATTAAAATGTATTAATTATGTTTATAGTTATTATCTTGCTGTTGTTGCCTGTATCAAGTTCAGTGTCTCCATTAGGATGTTTCAGAATAATATTTAAAACAAAGCATTAAGCATAAGCCAGCTTGGTACTGAAGGAATTATAAAAAATCTAAAATCATGTTTGAACACAAGTCTGAAATGATTGTTGCAGAGTCAATAGCACACTTGCTAACAACATAAGTTTTAGATATCATTCTCTCCTGACTTTGAAATAAAATCCAAAATTGTGAAAGCAAGAATTAGATCATTGGCAGCATTGATAAGCAATATGGGTAAAGGCCCAGGCAGTACCCTACAAGTGTCTGTCAAGTTTTTATTAAAAACTTTGTAGATTTACTTTCCATAGCTAAATCACTGTTATTGCGCTTCAAATACTCTCCCAAGTTTGTTGTAAATACATAAAAGCTGCATCCCTTAGATTTGCACATGGGTAAGACTTAACAATTTGTGCAAGCTGTGTCTCATAGGCCTGATGCAAGATCACCAGAACACCATGGTCATTAAAGCTCCTTAGTGTCTGTCCTTTTACAGCTCAAAAGCCCCCTGCAGAATCCCCTGCCCACTTCCCTACTCTACATAGATGTGATGACAGTCACCTTCCTGCTTTCGTCATAGTCTTAGGAAGGCCTTGCTTACACCTTTCTGCAGGGAACCTGTCAGCAGTCAAGGAACTCAGCTTTTCCCTTGATAGTTTAAATACAGTCCCATTCCCTTCCATGCTCTGCAGGTTTTGCAGAAATACGTTCACCAAAGCCAATCTTGGCAGCTGGCCAGGGCTCGAGTATTCTTATTCTTCAGTTTGCTTTACAGGTCTGTTCAAACTCTGCTCATTACCTAGACACCTAAAACCCAAGAATACCTTTTTGGAGCACTTACTGATTGCAGTGTGGGAAGTCAACTGTAATATGAGCATTAGGTAACAAAACTCACCACACAGAAAAGCCTCTGGGTATTCTTGACTAACACAAAGTGATTTTTGTTCTATTCTGTAATGAGAGCATTATCGTTTTTCACTGAGTTTTTTAACAATTGCAGAGTTTTTGCATCTTCAGGCTCTTCAGAAAAATTACATACAGGACAAGTTTTATCTGGGTGAAACCCAGGCTAATTCTGGGGAAGTGAACAGAGAGGCATTTATTACAACAGCACTCAATTTACCTCTTAAAAGTTCAGGTAAACTGTTTAAAGAATAATAAAGGGCTAGGAGTAAAACCCCAAAACATCTGATGAGGCAGAGAAGCATTTCCATAGCATGTGGAAATAGAAGATTGATGTTTCTGTTTATAGTTGGGAGACTCTGTCATAGAATGGATTATACAAAAGATGCCATGGATCCTGCGCGTCTCTGCATGAGAGCCTTGGCATGTTTGATGTAATTCACTTTTTGCAGAATTGTACCAGGAAGAGCATAAGCAAGAGCAGTACTGCTACCAACTCCAAGACTTCTGCTTTTCTATAGACTAGAGTGCATCATGGTCACATTTTATAGCAAAAATCACGTTTTATAGTTAAAGAATTTTAAGGAATAAAATGTTAATAAGAACATCGAAGAAAGTTGGGAACTCTAGCAAAACCCTTTTCAAACATTAATGCTTTTACAAGATGTGTTCTTATTAAAGAATAAAAATTCTATGTAAATTATAAAGGCAGTTAAAGGAAACATTTTCAATTTTAAGTATATAACAGATAAACTATTTTGGCAGAAGTACTCTGTACTAGATCTTGTTTTCAGAAACATCCGTTTACTGAAGCAAAGAGTAAATAGTTCAATTAAATGAAACTGTCATGTCTTGTAATGTGTTTAATCTATTACTGAAACAAACAAAAGCTCTCAGGAACAGCAAACAATATCTGTTGTTTGATTATTTTGTACAACTGTCAGAGAAACAATTAAATGTCAGTTTAAGGTCACCAACATTTCTTCAATTGACATTAAAGAAGCTACAAACACATGCAAATGTCAGATTTCTGTACCTACTGATTCCTGCCAGGACGGACACTCTCAAATCAGGACATTTAGGCAGAGTGCCCTCCATTTGGTTGCAGTTTCTGGTTTTTACAGTTCCCAACTTTCTATGATTAGCTTATCCTTACTAAGTTCTTATTAACATTTTATTCCTTAAAACTTTCAAAGGATGATGCCATACAACTTGATAAGAAAAAACCTAAACAAAAACCAACCACATTTTTGCTTTCCCAACAACACACAAAAGCCTATTCCCAAATGCGTTATGAACTTTTAGAAATATGACTTCTAAGTGCTTTCTGAGGTTCCTAGCCAAGAGTCATCATCAAATCCTTACTCTAATCTTAGTCCTAATGGCAACCCACAGCCATAATTTCTTTCACCAGCTATTAAAAAACCCCACAGGCACATATGGTGAAAACAAAGCAAGATTCAGGAAGAATAGGAAAAACTCTCTCCTGCAACCTCTGCCCAAGTCCCCGGATACGAACAAGTCACAGAGCAGACACCAATACATTCAGTGTAGTACTGTTTTCCTTAAACTGAGCACAGCGGGTACATTTTTGCCACTGAAATATGCATCTCTGACCTTCAAAGAGATGAACCCCTTCAGCTCTTAGCAAGGCCACTGACATGTCCACTTGGATGCTCCAAGAGCATCTTGGGAGCAGGTTTCAAGCTCCAGAGGTACTTCCTGAACCCATCGGCAAGAATGCAGCTTCAAATCCACTGTTCAAGAGAACACAGCCCAAGGTGTCCAGAGATCTGTTTTTTACCCACAGCTGGCAGAATAGCCAACAAGGAACACTGTATAAGCATATCTCCCTTTGGGGCATTAACTGCATAACGGGCAGAAAAATTCAGCTATAAGCAACTGCACTGCAGATAATTATTTTTCATATAATGTAGCATGCTGATAGATTTAAAGTCAATTCATGTAAGCATTGAACATACAGAGCACAGCTGATAGCAAGGAAGATCATCTTTAACCATTTCAGCATTCAGTGTCAGGCTTGGTCGTAGAAGACAGGTTGATTCAAAATGTTCATTGCAAGGAGATAAAAAATAACACAAAATTAAAATGTCCCAAGCAAGTTGCAAAACAACCACCATGGAGCCGAACAACAGAACAGGAATAAACAAGCCACTGGCAATGTCTCTGGCTCCTTTAACTGTCCTAAGGTGCTGCCATCCACTGCTACAGGAATTTGACACAAGCACAGCTTTTCCACTTGGCCTCGTCCAAAAAATCCCCTTTGCAACCCTGGCATTTCCCCACTAAAACTGCTCGGCCCTTTCCTTGCTTCCAGCTGTGCCCTCTCTTCTGCAATAAATCTCAGACATTCAAGTAGCTCTTTAATGTCCAAACCCTTGTTCTAAGCAGCAAGCAGTACTGAGGATTGGCTAGGTACTTACCTATACAGTGAAAGATTGACTATAAAAGCATCGGGATGAAATTGTGCATTCCCATGCCTGTACAGCTAAAGCTCAGCTCCAACTGCTGCAATATTGCTGCTGCCTCCTTTGCCTGGAAGTGTGCTGTCACATAAAAGGCAGCCACAAAAAGTATACAATATAAAGCTTAGAAGTAAGAGATACCTGTGGTCATGTTTCCCCTCCCCTTTGCACATTCCCCAGCTTCAGCTCACATATACCCCAGCCCAGGGAAGTCACGTACTAAGCTTCCAGAGGAGCAGCACCCACAGAGCTGTTCAAAAGAGAACACAGTTCCCTGCAGATGTTTTCCAGCAAATCATGGCTCAGGGGGACAGAGCTCATGATAGCTCACTCCCTGGCAACACCTGCCCCAGTCCCACCCTATGCAGAAGAAGCTGTCAGAGAGCTTGTCCTGTTGTAGCTTCCCTTGGACCCAGGCCTCTGGCTCAGAGTGAGGACAGGAGCCACCATCACACAATGCAGTGGAACCAAGCAGGCCTCAGATCTTGTTTTAGGACAACTCCCACTGCACAGAGGGTAAGAACAAAACTAATGGTATAGGGGCAACTTCACATCTGCCTGGGAAGCCTGGGATGTTGTGGGTGTGCACAGCCGCTTTTTCTTCCACTCTCCCTAGCTGGATATCCAAATTTAAAGATATGCCATTGCTAGAAAATAAGTTTATGCACCATTTCATTAGGCTGGAATGGTCCACAGGGAAAAACAAAACAAACCAGTTTAGAAAGGAAAAGCAGCATCATTACCACCACAAGAGGTCTCAGAGGAGTTGTTTGGACACCGCAGATTAAACAGAAATAATCTGAATTTAAGGACTCTGGTCTGCAGTTCACAAACCTGTCTCCATGGCTTTAGTCCTATAAAACACCCTTTCCATGTTTTAGTTCATCCAAATTTCAGCCAAAAGGATGTCACAGATGACAAACAGAGCAACCGAGCAACTCCACTGTATAACAGAAGTCTCAGTAATGTCTTTTCAAAAGCCAGTTTAGCAGAACCCTTACAGTAAAGATACTGAGTTGTTGAATCCCACAGACCAAGGTGAAGGCTCCAAAGGAAATTACAGAGATGTGCGCGCACCTGTGGGATGTTGAAAATGTAGAACAATTTCAGGGGGAACAGTAAATTATGCGGTCTGTGAAGCACCTAAGGGATGGAGGCAAATTCAGCAGAGGGACACCAAGATGGGCAGGCCTGGAACACCTGCCCTGGGAACCAGAGCTGAGGGAATGGCTCTTATAGAACCTGGAGAAGAAATAGCTTTGGGGGGACCTGACAGGAGCTGCTTGAGAAGATAGGGCCAGGCTCTGCACAGCAGTGTGTGCTGGGACAATGAAACACAACAGGCGCCCACTGGAACAGAAGAGGTTCAGATTTGCTATAACAAAAACATTTTCACCTTTAAGGGACAGCACAGCTGTGGAACAGTATGCCCAGAGAGCTTGTGCGGTCTCCAGCCCTGGGCCATTCCCAGTCTGTGACTGAATAAAGCCCTGAGCAACCTGGTCTGACCCCACAGCTGACCCTGCTTTGAGCAGGAGGTAGGATAGGAATGAAAAAGTACAGCAGTCATCTGGTTTAGCTGGAGCCAGTACCTGTACCTCCCACAGCCACCCTCAGCCCCCACCTCAACCACCCTGCTTTCTGTAACCCAATGAAAGGGCACTTTTAACCTCCATGAGCTGTGACGTTTTCTTGGGTTACACCAACTTAAAGAAACAAGGTTATACTTTCCTCACATAGTTAATGAGGCCATGCCAAACAGTGTCCATATGAGGAAACTACTGGTTTTCTCTTCAACTCTCAAATAAATTTCTCCTGTAATCATAACTTTTTTTGCATAACTGAACTCCAGGTGTATGGGCTCATTGTTAGGGCCAGTGCTCTCCAAAGCAATGGAGTCGACATGTGAGATGTCGGTATAGAAAAAGCTAAAACTAGCCTTGAAATGAAGTCACAGAATCACCGAATCACCAGGTTGGAAGATACCTCTAAGATCATCAAGTCCAGCCCATGCCCTAACACCTCAACTAAACAACGATGGCTCCGAGTGCCACATCTAATCTTTTTTTAAACACATCCAGGGATGATGATTCCACCACCTCCCCAGGCAGACAACTCGAGTACTTCACCACTCTTTCCATGAAAAACTTCATCCCAATATCCAACATAATAGTCTCTGATTCTGAAACCAGATCAAAGCAGCACTACTAGTTGATGCAATTTGTTTCATTAACTACATGATATTAACACAAATTATTGTCTTTTCTGACTGAGACAGAAAAAGTTAGGCCTGTTCAAGTTACCCTCATCCTAAATGAGCATTAAGGCAGTTAAGAGCTGCCTTTCACGATTCAAGATGCAAGAATTCAAAAGACCAAGGGTATAGCACAGCTCAGCCTTTTTTCTTGAATTTTTTCTCACCCAAAAGACAGAAGCCAGAGCTTCTGCTGCTGAAATGCCTTTAGCACCAAGAAATACACAATATATACCAAGGACTTTCCAACTAATCTGGTCAGAGATTTTTTATTTTTAACCAGAGTAAATTAAATTGAATGGAGCTTACTATAAAAAAATTATACACTTCTGTTCAGTGGTACTTACTAAACAGTATGATTAGAGACTGCTTGCTGGGGGAGTGTGAAAAAAAATTGCATGCACAAATGCTTTTACAGATTACACCTTCTGGGTTATTCAATCTGAGCAGATCTGGTAAATGCATCATGATTCTGAAGAACCTCACAGGCCCTTGTACCTTGCTGTTGTGAGGTCAATCAGTAGTTTGAATGTAGCATTTAGGGTTAGTGCAATACATATTCTACTGTGAAAGGACTTTTATAATACAGGATTAACACCTTAGTAAGAATTTTATATGGAAATGCATTAAATGTGCAGGAGTATTATCTAAAGTCAGTGCTAAGGGCTGAATGCCAGCTAAAATTAGGTACTAAACATTGTGAAATAATGTAAGTTTTACACAATCATTACGCAGAACAGAATTAGATCAGTAAGCAAATAATAGTAAGGTAGATAAAAAGCTCCTTCAAAGAGCACAAATGTTTTCTTCCCTCTTTCCTCCTTAAAATACATCAGCAGAGTCACCACTGGAACAACCGTGATAACTGGTAAAACCCAATTACAACAGAATATGCAAGTTAGTAAATTCTGAATCATGTATCTTACTGAAAGTAATGTTTGACAATAAAACAGTTAGAAACTCAAACTGTTCTTCATGTTTGGCAGCCTATACACAGCAGTGCAAAGTAAAGCACCATTTTAGGCCACCCACTCTTTTCAGGCCTGATAAAAATAAAAAGGCACGGAATTCTAAATAATCCTAAACAGTTCAATGCAAAGTATTGCAAAACGTGCTGTGAGTTACATTTCAAAGAAACCAGCACCACTGAAGTACAAAATTATTCTCCTTTGACTTGCAAACCTACATTCTTGTTTGTGGGGCAGGATGAAAGACACTGGAAGAAAGGGACTCCAAAAGAAAGGAATCCCATGAGGCACATCCTCAGCCTCTTGCTAAGATGCCATCCTCATTAAGGCTGTGTGTTCCTGTGTGTAACTACACTGCCTGACAAACAATATCCACTCCAGAGTCATGACCTTTTGCAGGCCAAATAGAAATCAGCTACTCACAAGGCCATAATTTCATCTGTAACTTCACTAGACATGAGGCAGAACCGTGCTGATACTGTCATTCATTGCTGTGAATGAATTTAAGTTACTCAAATGAAAACAAATCTGTCCTAGAAGCTTGCCAGGCAGCTTTGGGAGTGGCTTTGGGAGTGTCTCTCATTTTAAACAATGCTGAGAATTGCTAGTAAGTAGGAAATGCTCAAATACCCAGCTGTAGATGGACCCCAGGTGTACCAGTGCCACAGGTGGCACTTCAAAACTGTTCCTGAAAGCTGGTACAAACATGCAGAGAAGCTGAGCATGTGAGGACCTCCACAGCCAGGCACCCATTGCCTGCTGAGCTCACTAAATAAGTTACACCTGGGAGTCATCACCCAGGAACAAATATAGTTCCCCAAAGCTGTGCCTGCTCTTTGAAAGGTTATTGCAGCCCACAAGTACAATCAAAGTCTTGCTCCTTACTCCTTAAACTGTTGCTGAACATTTGCAGGGGATTCAATTCCATCACTCTCCTATCACAGGGATTCTGTTTGAATATCAAATCAGCTTCAGGGATTATCTGCCGCTTCTTGGAGTGTTTCTCTTATCCTTATGTTCTGTGGGAGACTCACATAAGAAAAAGTGAGGAGCTAGACCTATCAGATTACTCTACAAATGCACAAATGAGCACAAAACAATTCCTTGTCTGATCACATTCCAGTTCGCTCAATACCTCCAGTAAAAACGTATAAAACTGGACACTTCACAGGAAAGTGTGCTGTCCTTTCAATGTCACTCTTCAATAGGATATTTCCCAAGAGATATAAATTTCCAGCCTGCAGCAGAGCCCTCGTTGGAAAAGCTGACCAGAACATTACCTGTCCACAGAAAAGTCACCGTTTGCATGCCCACCCCAGCTTCAGCCTAACTGGAAAGGACAGGGCTTTCTTAGCTTTCCTTGTGAATAATTTGTAGCCCTGCAACAGAGATGCTGAACCAACAGCAAATTCAGCCTCTAAAGGCTAAGCAAAAATGTTTCAATTTGATATTTTCTCTTCTACTCGACAGGAATCGCAAAGAGGGAGTCAGGCCGGTCAGACACATGGGAAATGCTGCTGTCACGAGAGAAGGCAGACTGGGACGACAGAAACGAGCTGGTGACAACCAAGGACAACAAGCAAGCAGCTACTGAGATGCATTTTCCTGGACTGTCACCCCAGTTTCTCTCTCCAAAGGCTCAGGAGGTCTGTGCGCTCAAATCGAGTATTTGTAATTTAATCTAATCTCAGCTAAGAGTCCTCTACTCCTCTCCTAGCACCGGCCCTGCATGCATTCCCCCAGGCTGTACGGGAAAGGTGGGAGGGAGCAGTTTGCCCCTCGTTTGGTGAACAATTGACTGAACAATTCAGCTAAGCACAGGAGATGGTCCACAGAGAGATGTGGGCATTTCCACAGAGTTTGCTCAGTTATCAGATCAAAAGTTTTTTAAATTAGCCCCTGCTTCACCCTCTGAGGGAAATTTTAAAATCATTGCCGTGATTTTCACCTTTTCTTCCCCTGCATCTCCCAAGGAGAATATAAAAGCTCCTACCCAGTCTAGGTGTACCATGCACCCCATGAGATCCCCATCTGAAGGGACGAGAGAGATATTTTGGATTTTATCTGGGAATAAACACAGCAGGGCAGTTTGTGTTACTCATAAGCTTTTGGGACTGAAATTTCCCTTTATTTGACTAAAATTCCGGTGACCAGTATCAGTCAAGGTGTAGTCTGCTCTGTAAAGTCAGGATGTCCAGCACCCCAGTGTGTTTCTCTAGAATAAACCTCATTTGAACTGCTGGGATAAAGAACAACAACGATTTGTGGGACCACGGTGTTTTCCGATGAGAAACAATAGCCAGGAAGACTCCTTGAGATAAGCAGTGAGGAGGAATTCGGAGTGCCGAGGGCTTTACACCCAGCATGCAGCAGGGTCTGGATAATTCTTCACTGAAATGTGACTTGGCAAAATTAACGCTGCAGTGGCTGCATGCCCGTTGCTTCTCACCTATTTCCCAGCAAACAAGTGGTTGTGGATTTAAAAGGAAAAACCTCAAAAGCGTTTGCTCATTATTCTCTGAGTCTGAAAACTCATTCCCAACATTTTTGTGTACTACAGCCAAGGATAAAGATACCGGAGGCCAAGTGATTCCCATCTCTGACAGCTGGTACACCCACGTTTTTGTGAAATTTTACCAGATGCTGCTGGAATTTGCAGATACTCCTATTACTATATGTGCAGGAATTGTTTCCTAAGAACCACAATACTTGGTTCCCAACATCTCAGTCTTTAGTCAGGAAGCAGGAAAAACCCAAGTGGCTTGAATTTCTCATTATTGCAAACAGTTACATGAGAGCAGGTAGATTAAAAATGCAGTCAAATCTCTGTGTAAAATACAGACAGCAAATGTGATACCAGCAGCTTCATTTTAAAATATTGTCAATTCTTAAAAAACAAAACAAAACAAAACCAAAAAAAACCAAAAACCAAACCAACAAACAACAACAACAAAAAACCAAAAAAAAAACAACCAAGAAAACACTGTCCTTTACATTTTAGTTGTCTAACTTGCTACTTGCTTTTCTAGAGCCAAATGTATATAAGAAATGTGAGAAAAGTAATTCAGAGCAGAAAACAACCATTTATGATAACTTTTGGAAGAGAAGGCATAGAATATATAATTTTAAATTAGAAAATTACCTAAATAAAGACATTCAAGTAGATTTTTTTTTCAGTTAAGCTTCCAGAAATTGAAGTAAAGTCATGAAAATGTCACTTCAACATTGATTGTCTGAAAATCTGAAATTGACAAAGACAAATGAGAGAACTCTACCTTGTTAGAAACCCCTTTTGCTATTACTGCAGCAAGAGGCAGGACAATAGGGGAAATAATCTAATTCATTTACTGGAGTAACTTACATTCAACCAGCCATGCTATGTATCAGAAAAGAAGTTACTAGGAAGCAAGGAAGTATAAAACAATGGAGTCAAGTTCTCTAAATCCTCCCCAGGACACCAGCAATAATGTATAATTTTTCATCAGTGATAGAAAACTTAATTATAGAAAGAGAGAACTATTCTCAATGTATCTATAGATGTTGCTGCTTTTTAGGTAGAGACTAATAAAACCACTCTTCTTCCTTGTAACACCTCTCCTGGACTGAGTTAAGAGGTCAGCAGGTTAATTTGTGATTAGGGAAGATGAACTCCAGCTGGAGTTATCGGATGTTACCAGTTCAGTAAAGTTATCAGAGTGCCCAAGAAATGACTGACTAAAGAGATCAATTTTCTAGTCAGAAAATGGGGCTGCAAGAGGGAGTGGCTATTCTATACAAATTACTGGGAAAGAAGGGTAAATACCAGAAATAGGAAAAAAATAATTATGTGATTTAAGCTAAGACAGTGTTAAAATAATAAAGAGGTTGAGCTGGCCAAGGATAACAGAGGCTAGACATCAGAAATTTTCCTGTTAAAATTTTTGAAATATATCATTAAGAATTCCTTAGCTCTTCCAAAAGTTAGCAATTTCTTTTGCTTTAAGAAAAAGTGCACTGTTGAATTTTTTCTTGAAGAATTGCTAGTTAACTTCAACAAAAAGCTTTTGTGATCTAATTATATCCAGTCCTGCTTGAAATGAAGTAAACTGCCCTTCTAACTTAAGGTATAATTCATCCCTAGAAAGAGAGGATTGCAGAGCTACAGTCAGGGAAAAGTAAAAATAAACCTCTCAAATAATGACAGCTATGAAAATCCCTACTAACCTTTCGAAATCCAACTGAAAAGAGATTTGTTTGCACCTCACCAAGTACCTAGCAGTTACTCCAGGGCTGAACAACTGAATGTCTCCACTGCAGCATCTTCTGGTCTTTGTTAGCAGCATTCCTGGTTTGATTGTTAATGCTTCCTGTCCTTTAGTCTTGGGAAAGTTAAAGCACAAGGTGGTTCACATCAAAACGTTAAAGCTGATATCTGAGCTGCCACAAAGCAAGGACTGCACTGCTCAGGTATCACTTACCTGCATTAGGCTCGATTATTAGAACTTGGTACTCCTATAGTTACCTTCCACAGAGAGCAATCCTCATTAACCGTGCCCAAACCACACAGAAAGTTGCAAGAGCTACAGAGGTCCTGTGGTATTATCTCCCTCTGCCAAAGGTCGGTCACACAGGAGCAGCCTTCCGGGATGCTTCGCAGGACAAACCGACACAAACCCCACGGGACCAAAAGAGACTCGAGGATTACTGACCCCAGCATACCGGTCTGCCCCCCTCCAGCAACTGCAAACAGCAAAGGGATTTACTGACCAAAACCAATGCCCCGAGTGAAAACTGAAGAGCTGTGAGGCAGCAGTCAGTCCAGGAGCAGAAAATTAATCTGACCCACCATTATGATGCTTAGTGTATTCTGCAATCACATTTCAGAGGAATTTTTGTGGCAAATATGTATTAAGAACACTCGATAATCCCCAGCTGTACTTTCTGTGTAGACCAAGGCCTTCATTGCAGCCTGGCCTCGTTAGACTGCAGAGGTCACTAGAACAGTCAATTGCATATGTACTTGTCACTGATTGCCGGTAGCAAATGAGAATGATGGATAAATATTCACCAGTATGATGTAGTTAAAATTAATGTGAATAATTAGATATTTAGGGTAGCTACTTGAATGTATCTGAGCCCAATTTCTTCTTAGATCTTTCATGTCCACTTTTATAAATTTTTAGAAAAGGTTTAAAGATCACTTCATAGAACTGCTGGCTTGCCTTTTTTTTTTTTTTTTTTTTGGTTAACATTTCCAGAGGAACTAAGACTAAAAGCAGCTGCTGACTTCAGATGATCACATCTGCATTAGGTAGCACAGTGCCTTCCTCGGCAGGCAGCCATCACCACCCACGGTGCTGTGTGCCCTCCACCTTTACCTTCTCCAGCAGCAGCATGTTCTGTAGCTCTTTCTCAGAGGAATCTTTGTGTTTATTCAATCCATAACATCCAGCCCCAGCGTTTTGTCCGATGCATGATTCTTTTCTTAAAACGTCCATGAAGAATTAAACTAATTTAGTCTTCCGCTGGTTGTGAATGCACCTTCCAGTTCATTTCACTATCAGGCTCCAGACACATCATATCCACTTCTTCCAGGAAACATTACCTGCAACAAAACACTGGAACCAACCGGCACACCTGCTTCCTACCACATTTTCCTAAATACCGAGTGCCCAGTCTACCTTGCAGGGGACTCACCAGGTCACCACAGAGTTAGCTGCAAACCAGGCTATCAGCAAACCCAGTTAGCCCCACTATCCAACTGATGGGGAGGCTGTGCCTTTGGAGAAAGCTGTGCTGGTGGCGCTCTGCTTGCTCGCCACTTTTCCGCCAGCCTGGCAGCAGGATTTTTGCCTGCCAGGATTTACATGGCCCGTCACAAAATGCCACAGGCAGGAGTTAACCTGCCCTGAGAAAGCGGTTTGGTACTTCCAGCTGATGAGGCCTCTGATGGCAGCTCAGGCTACTCCGCTTGACTCAGCCGGCAGGTCTGCAAGAGTGAGGATCTCACCATCGGGATCACTCAGGCAGGCAGCAACGCAAGCAGGAAAGAGTCAAGATGAAAGCAAGTAAATTCAGTGGCACCGGAGAGCTCCAGCCCTGGCTCTGTGCCTCTGCCACTGTGGCCAAGCCTTGCTCCAACCTCTCCCGTCCTGTCCCTGGCGCTAGGAGCTCCAGGGCGGGGCACTCTCCTTCCAGAAAATCCCACTCCGCGTTTGAGGAACCTGCCTCTACTTTGCACTAAGATTTCACAGAGACAATAGACTCCCTCCCCCTTCTCCCCCAGGATCAGGGCTCTTGCCCTGACTCAGATCACACTTCCACGAAGCGAGGGCTGGCAGAGCAGGCAAAGGAGGCACCAGTGCGGACGCACAGGCCGCGCTCTGGCTCTGCCCTGCGCGCTGGTTACAGTCACTTGCACAGGTCGCTCCTATTCTGCAGAGCTCGGGAGCTCTGCCTCCTCTCATTCACTACGCAAAATCCTGGGCAGACATGGTAAGGGCACAGCTTGCTTTAGAACCCGGTGCTCACAGAGAGATCTGGTGTCCAATTCGGTGTGCTATTTTGGGAATTGTTGTAGGTTCTTAAACTGCATGTTGCATTAGAATAATCTTTTTTTAAACTGTCTTCACTGAAAATAAGACCTAAAGTGGATTCATCTTCTTTTTAAGTGTGAAGTAGGTAACAAAATTAATTCATGCTCAGAACATCATCTGTGCAGCCATCTCTTATCAATCCTACCTTTTCTGAGCCACCGCTACCCAAAAGTCACACATTACAAATTCTTCTTTTGTCCATGGATCCATGGATCACCAATATTGTACATTATATGATCCCCACAAGTCCCCTTTTGTGCTGTCCCATCACTACATGACCAAATCACAAGACTGAAAATGCTGATTGCACATTCCTTACAAGCATATTACTGGATCCCATGGATGGTCTGAGAATTTATAGATGTGCTGCCACCCATACATGTCCCAGGACTAATGGTCACCTATTTTTCCTCTCCTTTTATAATGAAAACATCACCCCTCTCCTCAAAGAAAAAAAAAAGTAGTTATTAGCTTGATTTCAGGAAGAACACTATGGCAGAAAAATCAGGTCAGTACTGGTAAGCAGCTAATCCATATTTTCATCTGTTTAGTCACATTATATATGGCTTTCTTATACCAGAGGAGATACTTGACGAGTGCAACATTTCCTCTGTTTACCAAAGCCCTGAAGTTGCTTTTGGAAACTCTTCCCCAAGATTTTACAACTTGTAACATGAATGTTCCTCATTATGTATTTAATGAAGATTTAACTCACCTGAACAGTACTTTGATAAAACAAGGCATGAGGAGACAAGCTGAAAAAGAAAACCTTTAACTGGAGATGTAGACTACTTCCTGTGAAACAGACAGGAGCCTTTCCAGATGCTTAAGGGAACTTCCAAAATTCTGTTTCTTAGTAGAGCCAAGCTGAAAGTGCAACCCAGCGTGTATGTGATACTTAGAGGGAAAGTCACCTACTCTCCTTTAACTTGTGCTCTGCACACATGCGATGAACTGTTTCACAGCAAAGGAGGTTGCTCTGTGAGACAAGTGTGTTTTTGAGACCAGCATTGCAAGGTACTTCTATCTCCAGCTGCTCATTTCTACAATTTGTGTGGCAGCAAATTCTGCTTTTTCAGATACTGATCTGCTGGTTAACATCCAGCCCTGCTAAAAAGGGACCGAAAATGAAGGTTGCTATTCTCCAGCTGTCTCTGCCCCTTGCATGACGAAACAGGAATGTAACTGGATGACCCTGTGTCAGGAAAACCAAAAAGATTTAAGCAATATAGGGAAAAAACCCCATCTGACGCTCAAACAAATCCTGTATACCACTAAAAATGTTGCAAGGAAGTAATAAAGCAAATTAGTACTTGAAAAATACCTGCTGGAAAGCAGAGTGGGGAGAGTTCAGGCCAGGATTCTTTGCGGTTTTTCCTCCTCCCCACTCTTCCCCTTTACCCAGCTGTTTGTGATGAAATGTGAACAGCAACTCAGTCAACAGCAACCTTTCACTTGAGTCCCTCAGTAGGCTGAGGGGAAAATAACCTGGGAATATATTGCCTATCAGAACACCTGGCATCGGGAATCTGTAACCTTGGCTGGAATCCAGCTCAGGTAATTTCTACAAATAAACATCAAACTGCAGCATGCAACAAACAAATCTACCCAGCAGCATTATTTTGCTGTCCTTTTAAAGAGAAGAATAAATTTACAGAGCTGAACTAATATTTGACTAGATACAACACCTTGCAGCATTACTGAATCACACCTGCAACGATACTGGTTCTTACACCTACTGTGGGGCACCTGATCCAAATCCTCAAACCAGTTAAAATTCACTTGATAGCAACAATTTAAAACCAGCAGGATATAAGAAATCACACGCAGCATCACATTTTCAAGATAAGTTCCATATTAACATACTGCAACATTCTGAAACAGAATTACAACATTACCAAACACACAATGTCAGGGGAGATTTGGTGTGTTCCAAAACTTCTGTTTATACTCTGTATTGTGATGCTGTGGATTATATAGTGGATGAATAAATACGGGAAATTTGTTTTACTTGAAAGCAATGCATTTTGTTATTAGAGCTTTTTACTATAACAACTTTTGTGTAATACGTCAATGAAACCCAGTATGCAGAAGCATAAAAGCTTGTTGGGAAAACACTGGCAGTTTCGTTAACCGAGTAAAAGTATCCATTATTTATAACATTTTTATTGTCACACTCCATGGCAATATGCAAGTCCCAGCTGAATTTCTACTTGACCCACCTCTGCTTTCCGGAAGATACCAGTAAAAGTGTAGTGACTGTGCTACCTACACATTCTGCAATCTATTGCTGGCTGTAAGACTCAGTCACTCAAAAAGAATTATTTTCTCTTTTATATTTTAAAATATAAACTGCACTGAACAATTGCATTCAAGGTAAGAACCTGACCTGGGTACACAAACAGTACAGAAAGGTGAGAGAAAAAACAGATTTTGTGCACATTCCTGACAAAATTATCAGTGAGTTAACTGTGTTACATAAATCCAAACATATTCACACAGCACATTACTCAGCAGAAAGATGGACTGGAAGCCATTCCCCTCTCTCAAAGCAGTTAAATATTGAAAAAGAAGTTATGTGAAAGGACTAGGCTTTACAATGCTAGATACTGAAAGAACTCAACTGTAAAAGCTGGATCTGTGGAAACACCCAGACACCAGAGAGAGAATTCCAATTTGTCCATTGTACACTCAGGGCATTCCAGACTGAGCCAGAGGACACTGGACAAACCAGCAACCTGAAGTCATTCTGCAGTGCAGGAGTCTTTCTGCAGCAGTGCCCAGGCGCTATGGGCACAGGCATCAAGCACTCAGCAAGTCAAGAAAACCCTGTGCGTCTTCATCATGCCACAACATGCAGCAGTGCTGGCAGCAGCTCAATTTCCTGCATGCAATCCTCAATACTACAGAAAGCTGGCAAAAACTCACCATTGGTTCACCTGACACTGTTTCTATGTAGCAATGGAACTACAGACTTGTGCCTTTTCACTGCCCAAGCAGAAGTAAAGGGGCCTCAAGAGTTTTTTATGCTACCCCAGGTTTGCATGCACATTTATCACTTGCATCTTTCTTCCCAGCCTCGCTCACAGACATCCAGAGGGCTGAATATAATTTTTTAAGGGTTTAACTCATTAATTTGCCCTCATTAGACAAAATAGCAAAGGAGTGGGAAATAAATCTATAACCAGAGATCAGATTCCATTTATGGGCCTGCTCTAGCAGGGCTTTCTCTACAGAACAAGGCAGTGCAAGATCTACTACTTTCTATAGAGCATCTGTGTTGATTTAAGAACTCCAAACAAATGGGATGCCAAGGCCGAGTACGACTCAGCTCAAGCTCACTTTTAGCAGCCTTTTGCCAGTAACTGGGCCATAATGAACGACCGAAGTGCAAAGACCATGATGTGGGAAATGTGGACATGAAATACAAAAACTTTGTTAATAAACCAAAACTGACAAAAGATTGCTTTTCCAAACCTCCATTACTGATAATCTATTCAATTTTCCTAAGAATTAGTAATACTTCTGGGACTATTACTAAGAAGCTTTAGCTAACACACAGCATCAGTGTGGATCATATACAGAATGTTGTGGTGTTTGGTCCAGCAAGTCACACAGCCTGTAACAGGTGCCTGTTCTTCCTCAGATTATTTGTGCTTCAGGAGACTGGTCAAGCTCTGTGTAGGTTGTAAAACTTTTCCTTGTTTTTTTTTTTTTCTTTTTCCTTTATTCTTTACCCATTTAATTTCCCTTCCAACATAAACACAGACTGTACATAGTATCTGAAACACTATTACATCAAAGCAATATAGAGAAAGATTACAGTCATTCTAACAAATGCTTTTTTTCTTAAATATTGTAAAAACCTGTATCACTCTAGCAACTGTCTCACAGGGCCCCTCACTGAAGAATGAGATGAGGCCTGCTTGTTTTAACAACTGCTTTCAGCTCAGCAGTTTAAGGTAAAAATACCCCAGCAAAATATTTCAGACGCTTCAGTGTGCCTAAAATGTCGTTATCTTGAATTCTAGACTTATTTTCTTGTATGTTCACATGTACTGCTGAAATTCAGGAACAAAGTATTTCAGATGCAATTCTTTCAAGTCCATTTAAATAAATGGTGCTCAACGTCAAAAATTACATGCTGTCAACAATCTGTACAAAGGTAAAGGTGAAAAATATAATTTGATTACAAAAGAATTTAACACTATCTGTACACCACAGATAATGCTTTTCATAAGATAAATTTATCATACCATCCTCATTCAATCATTCTGAGATGTCATCTCCCAATTTTTAAAACATGTATTTTCTGTGTACTTATATACAATTAGTGTTTTTATAGGATTTCCTACTTGACTGTGAAAAGTTCAGGTATTATACAATGACTCGACTGAGATGAATGAGGGGGAAGCTTATGCATGTTACTTTAATGAAAGATATTTCACTTGTCTAGCTCCAAAAGAGCCAAGAAAAGTAAGTGATAAAAGCACCAGCTTAGACTATTTTGAACATAAATTCAGGCATTTTAATGTGTATCTTATTAAAGCTACATGAGTTTCCATGTAGGTTATTCATACATATGGCACTTGGACTTTCCTAACAGGTCTTTAATTACCTAGGACATCTAGGCTAAAAAAGAAAACATCTGCTAAAATTACCCATTTCTGTAAGAAAACACTTCTGTCCCAACTTTCCAACCCCTTAACTATCCTGAAAGTTGCACCAAAATACAACTGTTGATATTTCACATTCTTTGAGTAAGTTGCCTTTGACAAGGATGTCGCATTAACTTATGAGTTTCGATCTCTAGTGATTTGTGAACACAAAGAAAGGCCATCTTACCCACAAACCAAGTTGTGTCCTGCTCCTTTGTAATTACAATATGCAGTATAGATACTTGTGGATCCAATTCTTTGGTGGACTAAAGTCTTAGCAGTAATTACACACTTTGTCAGTCCAAGTCTAATCCAAGGCAGTTTACACTGGCAGCTTTTTCTCCATATAAGGCATTATTCTGACATCTACTGGCCTGGTATCCAACCATACATCTTAATACACTGCATTTGTTATTAAAAAGGAGTCTATATACTAATCCAAAGATAAGAACAACTTAATGAACACAAATGACACACATTTAAAACAGGCCCATGTATTTTCATATAAATCTCACAACCCTACCAGTATTTTGGTAGATTTCTATTGCTTTCTTAACTCATCTGAACTACTGTATATTATGAGGCTTTAATACAAGCAGCTTTGGGGAAGAAAGTTATAGTTGGAAGGGAAAAAAAGTTGTGACAAGTGAAAACAAAACAAAAAAAAAATCCAAGAAGCTTTTTTTAAAAAAAAACTTTACTTGTAAAATTAAGCAGCATGCTATTTTGTGATTTATATTTGAATTTAAAAAGACTAATTAGACCGAAATAAAGACAAAAATCTAAAAATGGCAAGTCTATAAATAATGAAAATTTTGATTTCACTAGACTTCAATGAAAAACATTTGGTAATTAAATACTTGCTACTGTTCATTACGTTGATGAACTTTATTAGGGTTAAAACTATAACAAAGTTCATCCTAAAACTTTTTGCAATGCAAAATTATTTTCACTTGAGGAGTGTCTCAAATTGAATGCTAAGAATTACAAGCAATCTTCAGGAGCAGACACTCACATTCATAAAACTTTATACATCTTTTGGAACTAAGATATTTATACTACTAAAATCAAACATGCATCACTTCCCATACATTCTGGTATCATGATTTATATTACATTATGTAACACCATTCTTCTAAACAGCAGCAGTTTATCATACGTTTGCTCCATTTTCTTTGGATTTCTGATCTTTATCTTCGTTCTTCACAATGTCCTTTAAAAGGAAAAAGGGAGAGGATGAGTGGAATTGTAGAAGTTGTATTTCTCACGCAAACTGTAAAGCAGCATGAGACAGACACTGTTGTCAGCTTTAAATACTATGTGAACTGGTATCCTACTCAGTTTAGTTATAGCCAATTCCAGTACCTTCCTGAAAAACTGAGGGGTAGAAATGCTCTGGAGTTTATGTGGTTTGCTTAAAACTCATTTTACTGAGATACTCCCACATACTGGAATATTTGAATTCTGCCTTGAGAAAGTACGCTTTACCAGTCACACAGAGGAGCAGATTTGGACTGCTGTGGATGGACAAGATCAGGACAGGAAAACATTCAGACAGTTTGAGATCTACATTAATATTTATACCTTTTTAAGAACATTGAAGTCAGGAACATATGTTCCAAGTTAAGAAAAAAACACATTTAATTTGCTATCTTTAAATAACCAATCAAAAATTAAGCTTCTTCTCTATATATGTTAAGATACTGGTGCCTGAATTCATGTCAAAGTTGCTTTTATATTGAAGTGTTTGTTCCAATAATTTAGTCTACAGAAGTTTGCCTACAATAATAAAAAAATGGAATGAAACAATTCTAACCTGTTTAAGAACACTCTGTATTTCATCCATAACAGTAGCTAAATTTTTGATTGTCTTATTCAGCTGACTCTCAAATTGCAATTTTTTATCATCCGAGGTCTTCAAATTTTCTTGCAGTTGGCCAAGGTCCTTTTTTACTTCTTTTAGCTCCGCAGATAGACTTTTGTTAGAATTCTCCAGTTGTAGTATAGTTTTTTCATCCTCATCTTAAGAAGGGAAGAAACGAAAACATCAAGTCACTTTCAATGCTGTGTACTTTGCATCTTAATATTCTATTTACATGCAACTGTTGCTGTGACCCCCTGCCTATTCCCCCGGTTAGCAGCGGCAGGGGGCTGGGTGGCAACACAGTCCCCTGGGGTCCGCTGGAAGAAGGGGTACAGCTGGCGTATCGGAGCTCCCGGTGTGTGTCTGGGATATGCATCCGCAGACGGCAGCAGGCAGCAAGAGAAACACAGCATCGCCTCTTGATGGTGAGGTCAGAAGGGGTTTAGTTGAGTCCAGCACCTTGAGGGGGAGGGGGAGAAGGTGGGGGGAAGCGAAGGAGAGGGAGAGAGGGGAACGGTAGAAACCTAAAGAGGCTTCTCCTTCCGAATCTCTCCTCTCACGTGTCCCAGGCCTTCACTTAAGACAGTTTCAAAGTGCCACGGGTACGAGGCTTGAGCCAATGAAAGGCCGACAGGGGAGGGATACATCTCGCAGGAACCAATGGACAGGGTTACAGTTTAGGGATATACCATACATTTTGAAAGAGGGAAACAGAACAAACCATTTAAAGGAAAATACAACCACATGCAACACAATAATACTAATTTTTAAAGAACATTAAAAACTGCATTGAAATACCATGTGATAATACTTAATTCTGACTACATTGGAAGTCTTGCATTCAACTTGAGTAAAAATTAGATCACAAATATTACTGAAATTGATTTATCTACTTAAAAACTGTCAGTGTCTTGCACCCCATAAGCACTGCCTTCAAAGTCACATCCCACCTGTTTTTTCTTCTAGTAGCTGCAACTTTTGTTCTATCTCTGCCCGCACCCTTTCACTCTTCTCCAGCTTCTGGAGAAGGCTGCCAACATCCACCATGGCTCCGTTGTACACAATGAGCCCGACGTTCTCCTCTACAGCTTTGGACTCCTGCTTTACAGTGGGCGATGGCAGAAGCAAGCGGTTCCCTGTGTCAGATTAAGCAGCATCAGGAAATAATCATAAAGTCATTCTCTAGTGACCAACCTCAAAAACTTCTTAAAAGAACAAATACAGATTCAAGTTTGCTGGTCTATCCGTCACATTTCCATCCTTATCCTGACCCCAATTCTCCTCTGTGCCAAAAAGAAGCATCCTCTTTCAGGACATCAATCTATGCCTCCTTCCTGCAGAAATTTGTCTTCAAAACTCAGGCTCTACTCTACTACCTAGAGCTCTGATCCTCCTGATTTCAAAACCAGTAATGAGGAATGATGTTCATCAATATTGAACACTAACCTCTGTCCTCTTTCCTGTTTCAAGATACCAAGATTTCTCCTAGAGCTACACCATTATGTGTTGGAAGCACAAAAACCCCGGTTACTTTTGAACTGCCAAAGATTTACTTTTCCAAACTCCCTCAATTAGTTTCTGCCAGAAGTCAAGTACCTCAGAACTCTCATTACCATTCATATAGAAACAACTCTCTGGGAGTTTGTGGCAGAAAAAAAAAATACACCACCTAACATATCTTCCTGCAGCTCTTCAGACTCTTCTTGGTTTTCTTCATCTTTAGAAGTATCTGTTAGTCTTCTGTAAAAGCAAGATTCTCGAAGCACTACTTTATTGAGCAGCTTCTTGACCTACAACACAGCCACAGGAAGAAATAACAGCATTATTTAACACCCAGACATCCTGTTACCTAAACAAAAATGGTTTAATTTGGAAAACTTATAAGAAATTGCATAGCTTTTTGAACTTTAACATACTGGGGCTTAAAATGCAAACAAACTAGGAAAGGAGTAAATACAATTTTGAGACAAAAGCTACATATACAGTATGGGCATATTATAAACTGCAAACGCCACCTTTTCACTCTAAGACAATTTACAAAAGATTGAACTAGTATTTCATTGTAAATACAAAGTGGCTGCATAAAAATAAGAGAACAGATATGTAAGTAAAGCCTTTAGAAGCTAAATTACATTTCTCCCACTTAAAATATTCCTGTAATATTTTGAAAGAGTTTTTTAGTACTATACAAAACCTGAGCACGTGACAGGTGTAGTCCAAGAGTGTACAGGATCTCCTCCATGTCCTTCTCCAGAAGGTATCCACAATGACTTTGATCAAAATAAACAAAAGCCATCAGGAGATCCCTGTTAACAGTTACCATCTGGGTCTTGTCTTTCTCCTATGGAAAATTGAATATGGAATCATTAGGGAGTTAAAATATCATTCCAAAAATAAACCAAGTTCTCACTTAACAGAAGTTTTTTCTCTGTTCATTTTATCGTTACTTTCAGCTAAGCAATTAACATTACTAGCATTTACCTACTTAGATCACATTATTTAAGACTAACTTAAACTAGTAATCTTTCAATATTTAAAAGAAATACAGCACAATGGATAGTAATAGCTGGTAGACACAATTTCCTTTTGTTCATGCTAGTATGTAAAAAATGGTCGTAGAATTAACCTAATTATAAAATAGGAAACATCCCTTCTGCCCTTAATCATTTACTTAAGAGCTGTTTGCAAAATGAAAAACGGGTCTTACAATAAAAATAAATCAAAGCTGTAATTAGGACACCTCTAACAAGGTCTGTGGAATTGTTAAGAAAGGTGTTAATTACTTTATCTTTAGATGCCCTCTCTTTACAATGCTTATTTCCCTCTCTTCTGTCCTCCCGTTTGTTCATTTCCTCTTCATCCCGGTCTGCAAAACAGAAAGAAAATTCAGCATACCCACAGCAAACAATTATATAACCATTACCAGAATACATGTGGCCACTAGAAAAGTCCACATAAACCCCCAAACATCTGCAATATACTTCTCTGAAAAATAATAAAAAATGCATTTAAGTGGGTCCTGTTAAATTTCGATTTTTCTCTAGTTTTATTTTAACGTAAGCCATTTATAATTTTTTCCCTGTGTTTGTTTCATACACAGGACAAAAGAGCTGAAACAAATGCTAACTAGGCAAAAATGAGTTCTGCCAACATCTCCATCCATGTAAGTGGTGTGCAGGAAATTACCACAATTCTCCCTAATGAAGCTTGGCAGAGTCTGCACTCAGCTATGGTTATTCCTATTCAAATCCAGTACTATTTACTCTCAAATATTTCATATAATAAAAACCATATAAACTATATAACTAAAACCATGTGTTTAAACTTATGCTGAGTGAGAGATTACTCTTCCTATGATTTAGATTCTCCAAGAAGTTACAGATCACATCACTTATTAGATGCGAATTACAAATGGCAGGTTTTTTGTCTAAAGGTAGACAGTGCAGTAAAACTATATTAAAAGAGAGCAAGGGATACGACAACTGCAGCTCTGTACCTTACATGCAAGTCTTGGGTCAGAGAATAATGTGCCAAGTTCAGCTTTAAGCTCACCTTCCTTGTGAGGACAACTTTGGAAAAAACTACGCATTACAACACTTGGCTAATTTTACCAATCCTTTTCTGAGAACAAATCACTTTCTCCTGCACCTCTATGGCTTGTTGGGTTTTCTCAGCAACTCTTGACTGGGAATGGCACAAGGACAGATTATGGGAAGCAGCAGCACTTGCACGGAACAGACAAGCCCAGGCCACTCTCACAAATCATAAGCAAATAGGAGTTGTTCTGGAAACCACAGATTAGCACCAGCTTTTTAAAGCTGGTGCAGTACTCTGCCAAAAATACAACTAAAAATGCTGGGACTGCAATATCCACACAGTTCAAACCCACATCTCTAGCAAAACCTCTCCAAAGAAAAACAACTACCCCAAACTACAGTTCAAAAACCACATGATTGTCTTACACCTTTCTGAATCTCTGAGCAGGGAAAGGGCTGTGGCCACTGCCTGGAAAGTCCTCCAGACCCTTTCCCTGTTTCTTCAGACTAACACAGCTCCACCCAAACAAAAACCAACTTCTTGTAACATTGGATGAAGAGCATCTGCACTACATTCTGTCCTAGTCAAACCAGGATGACATTCCAGAACTGAGGAGTAGGAAGTTAGGCACGTAAAAGTGGCTTGGTTTTTCAGAGGTGCTGAATACTCACATCTCCTACTGACTTCAATGGGAGTTGCGAGTGGTCTGCATTCTGAAAAAAATAAAACCACTTCTATATGCATGCCTTACTTAGAGCACCACAGCTAGTTTATATTAACTATGTTCATACAAAGCCTAACATAAAGGTACTTACATTTTACGTATAACTGGTCAGAATTACTAAAATAAAATTAGTCTAATAATGCAATTTTAAATTGTTTAGTTTCAGTGTGTTCTCCAGCTTGAAAGAACATAATCAGTGATGATAAAAAAAAAATAAATCAGGAAATGTCACAAAATTCATAGTTCAAGATACCTTCATCTTCATCTTCAGCATCTTCTGCCTCCATTGGATCATATTCTTCTTGATTATTGTCATCTTCAGTTTCTTCTTCATCTTTAGAATCATCTTTCCTTTTATCTTCCCTCTGTAACAAAAGTTCCTAAATATTTATCTAGTCAGAATCAAAAACCAGCAAAGCAGAAACCTTACTACCAGGCAGTCAGAATTTGCCTACATTTATGCTTAGTCATTTAAGAACACAAACACAAATCTGTGATACAGCTAAATGTTAAACTACCCCACTACACCTGCAAAATTTTTAAATTATTGAATATAATTGAAGCATATTTAAATAGATCAAGAAGTCATATCAATTAACTAACATTACAAGAGCTGAGTTTTTGAAAGCAATAATGTAAAACTGAAATAGAAACACTTTAATATTGATCCAGACAGGATAGAACTGCATATGAGCTAACTGCAGACCTTCTTTTCATCTCTCTCTTCTTTTTTATCTTTATCGTCTCCAGATTTTCTTCTCTTAGGTTTTGGCTCATCCGTTTCATCCTCTTTTTCTTCTTTTTTTTCTTTTCTCTCATCTTTTTTGCTTTTTTTGTCTTTTTTGTCCTCTCTCTCTGGGAGAGAAATCAGTGCTTTGTAAATTCTGACACCAAAATCTCTCTGAAGCATTTCATTGAAGAGTTCTGCAAACAATGATACCTGCAAATAAAGAAGAAAGAAAAGAGAAAAATATAAAGTTTTAGAACATAAAAATGTATATAATTATGATAAAACAGCTATGAGGTGCCATCTTAGCAACTTTCACCATATCAGAATTTTACAGAGTGTCAAGATTTCTTACTATCTGCTTTGAATATGGAAACCTTAAGCAACTTTACAAACTCCATTTCATATCTGAAAACCTGCATATTCCTCTGGATACTGTGCAGTGACTATATTGCTACTGTACCATGTACCAAAGACTTGGCAATTTAAAAATTTTCACACAAAAATTTAAAAGAATCAAGAATGGCTAACTGTAAGTAGCTCAGCTGAGTTACCTCAAAGGAATGTTCTTTATTATCTTCTAATCTATAGTCCAGAAGAACACTCAGAGACATAATGCTGCAGTCAAACTTGCCACTCTTTGCTGCCCAGTTTGGGTGCACGATGATGGCCGGCTCATCTGGCAGGATATAGCGTCTCTCCCGCCGCTGACGTTCCAGTTCCTCTTGGCGTTTTCTTTCCTCTTCCTAAAAAGGGGCAAAAAACCAACATGGAGCAATTCCAAAGCTGAAGTTTCAGCCTCTACCTTAGTTTTCAGGACTCACTGCTCCGAGGAAAGCAAATGAAAGCCTAAGCTGCTGAAGGCAATGCGCAGCTGTAGAGTGCAGCAAGCTGTTTATTCATTAGAAAGGAAGAGAGAGGCTTCATCCATCATCTCTCCAAAGATACCCAACACAGCTTTAACAGTTACCAGATGACATTTTATTTAACTCTTGATTAAGGGAAATGCAATCTCTATAGATACACCTGATGAAAATGAAACAAAGGGTCACAAAAGGTAAAAGGCCACCAGCTCAGTGATTGCCAAGAAAGAAATACTGAAGTCTCCTGACTACAAAAAAAGTCATGGAAGAGCTTGTGCTTTATAAAAAAGCCAGCACAATCAAAGCTACCCTCCAATCCTAAAGAAAGCTGTGGCAAGAAACCCAAGCTAGTTGAACCCTAACCAAGCTGTGGGAGAAGGCAGCAGCAGTAGCTGACACAATTAGCAAGAACATGGCCTCTCCTCCATCAACAACACGGTTTAGAGAGACATATAAAACTTTCAATCACCCCCTACAGGTTAGCACACAAAAAGGCAGGTTTAAAAGCAAGTAAAGCACAACCCATTCTTCCAGATATTTCTGCTCCTTTTCTGTGGTTGAGCTTTGGCCTTACTGCACAGATCTTGTTTATCCTTGTGAAATAGCAAACCAGACTAAGCACTGCAACTACAAACTGCAAAACTGAGAAACTCCAATATAGAGCAAGTATCCAAAAGCAAAAATTAACGCTTCATAATAAGAGAAAACAACCCCAAGCAAACCATGTGTCATGTGAAGTAGCTGGACTGAGAGACACAGAGGCCAACACAACTAAGCAACTGCTTTTCAGGTAGGTTTAATGAGTTAAGGTCTTGTTAAGTATGTCCACTTGTCTTTGAGGATGGTTTTTCTCAGGAGCCTGGGATTTATGTTTCCTTACATTTAAGGTCAAACATTAATTCAGACACCCTTAGCACAGTTGCACATTTCAGCTGATTTGGCTGATAGAAAGAAATTCAAATTGGCCAAGATTTCTTTCCAATTCAGCAGCTCAAGTTATAGCAAGAGTTCCCAGTACAGTCACCTGAGAACAACAAGATCCCAGCACAACTAGGCACATACCTCTTTTTATGCTTATACATATTTATACAAATGTTTCATATACCTTATGTACACTTAGGACTTAAACCAAGTATGTCCAAATCCTAACCTCTTTATCATCTTCAGATTTCCTATCCTCCTCCTCTTCCTCTTCTTTCTCAGACTTCTCTAGCTCCTTTTGCTCTTCTTTTTGTTCCTCTACTTTCAGCTGCTTTGTCAGTCGAGCTATCAGCTGAGATTTCAGTCCCTTAGAGCTAAGGGTTCGACTTTCTAATTCTTTGCGAAGGTCATTTACCTGGTAAATAAAAGCTCTGTAAGTGGCATCAAGCAGTGACATCAGAGAACATGTGATGAGCAGAGAAAGTGAGGTAAAAATTAAGACTACTGAAAAGTCAACTGTATTTTTTTAAACATGTGCTGAAAAACGCTAATAGTTACTGATACAAAAAACATATTACATTTAAAGTGATGTTTTCCACAATAAACTTCTGAGGAACTCTTCAGAGATGCAGACAAAGGATTTTATTAGAGTAAAATAGTTTATTATTATTATTCCTTTTGAGGAAACCTTTTATTATGTCTCCTGACATAGTTTAAAAAGGCAGTAATTGTACAAAAATGTATCATTTAAGTATTTTAGACCCCACTTTTTTTAATGTAAGTAGTAATCTGGCAGATTACAGCAGAACTCTCATTTTCCAGTTAATATATCACACATGATATCCATTAATTGTACAAAGTTCAAAAGTTCAGAATAGATTCAATTAGCTGTACTCACTACGATCAGAAGTCATTCCTGCATACTGTGATATCACATCTAGTACCCATAAATTCAGCAACACACTACTAAAGTTTTTTTGCTCAGTTAAGAGAACATACAGCTGCATTTCAGGTCATGTCTTATGGGTGAAAATGTAGAACGGAATCAAATTTTAAGAAGCATTTATTACCTTCATTGTTTTTGGATCCAGTTTAGACCAGTGTGTAGGTGTAGAGATCTCTTTAGCTTCCCCATCATCCTTTTCCTCTTCATCCTGACAAATAAAATTCAGAAATTATAATTCAGAAAGCTTGAAAGCATTTCAGTTATTTCTTATATTCTGTTGCTGATCTGTGCAAGGTCACAACTGTTTCAGATAGTCTTCTCCTAAAGTTATTATTTAGACAAGTTCACACACACATTCTACCACTTTATAAATGATCACAGTGCCACTCAGCCAATACAAGCCAGATCTGTGGAACACAAAAGGGTGATAAGCAACACCACAAAGGATATTGGGGTTACACAGACACTGCTGGTCTCCAAGTAACCACACAGTGGGTGATCTTCCCCCAGATTTTAAATCCCCCAAATTACTCTTTGTTCAGTCAGACCTTCCCTTATTCCAAGATGTTGATCAGCCACATGGCCTGAAATTCAGATGTTTCAGACTAGTGTTTGCTCAATTTCAAATACCACAATTAGAACTAGCCACAAGAGAGAATTTAGAAATTTCAGAAAATGGCAAAATGTTTAGACAGCTATTCATAAACTGAATCTCACTCAACAACTGGTCCCAGATTCCAGCAACTACATCTACGATAAAAAATTTTCTGCGCATCATAAGCACAATTTAATTCCATTTGTGATATCAGCATACACATTTAAAGTTAGTGAACTAGCTGAAATAAAAATAAAAAGCAACATTCACTACACTGCTGAAAGCTGGTTTACCAGTCATTGTTACCAGTTATGTTCCTCCTATGTATGTATGTTGTGTAGTATGTGGTATGTGCATTTTGTGCCTGTGTTCCTGTGCCTGTGAGAAGCAGAAATAGAAAAAGGGATTAGCGTTCAGTGCCTGTTCTCCATCAGCCTCCTTGCGTTCACCCTGAAGCTTCTCGACCAGCTGCTGCTTGTATCCTCGGGAGAGGGTTTCCCACTCTGAGCGGGTGGGAAGGCAATGCCAAACATCCGGGAAAAATAAAACCACTGTCTCCACATGAGCTGGAACTGTACGCCCCTTGTGGGTCTCCTCAGGGCGATGGTAGCGAATCTCTGCAAAACGGTACCTGTTGCAAGGGAAGAAGCATGTTGGAAAAAAAATTCTACAATACATTTTAAAGAGCCTAGATCACTTGTAGCACATCAAGTAAAGAAATTTTGCTGCAAGACCTTGAGGTTTATCTAAAGAAAAAAATCATGGAAGCCATATTTTCTCTTTTGGCACGCTTGTAAAAAGGTATTCCAACTGAAAAGGAGGAAAACCAACAAAATGCTTTTTATACAACTTGTTGCTTAGCTCACATAGGTTTTATGTGCAAATAGAAGCTGCTGAAGCACTTGAAATTTAGCATACAATAGGTTTGCCTGGTATTAGTACAACTAAAGTGAGTGTTAACACAGGACAGAAACTCATCAAGAGAAAATATGGCTGTATAACAAACGGCTATTTATTTATAACAAAAGAACAATGAAATGAAGTTCTCTTGACGATCCTCTCCAGCTATGCACAAAATGAAAAATATTTTCAACACACGTTCATTAAAAAAAATTACAGTATAACATGTCAAAATAAATCCAGAATTTTTAATTAGTTTTTAATGCAGTATTCAGCACAGTTGGCACCAATCAAGCTTATTACCAAACAGAACATCCTTTGAGTAGTTTACCTGAGCTACCAAGAGCAGTTGACAAAGAAAAAAGGGTTTTCCAGCTTTTTTTTTTTTTGCCTTTTTTTTTTTCAAGTCCTGGTAACAGACAAGTATTTATTTCTACAGTGTACTTGGCTTTGCAGTACAGTACTTACCATTGCGTGCACACACTTAAGTCAATCCCTGTAAGAGCCTTGCAACAACGAATAGCCGTCTTTATCAGCACCGAAGGGTCCTTTTCTGGATCAGGTCCATCCAGTGATGGGGACCAGTGTCCTCCAATAGCCATAGCTTCATCTTTGCCTTTCATACCCACTAAAAACTAGACAAAAAGAGTCTTCTGAATGTTCCCCTGCTAGGGGTAAAAAGTCATTTTCCCATAGTGCAAAGAATATTTCATAGTACACACACTGAAATCCGTGAGTAAACCGTCACATTATTTTGAAATCTGAAAATGAGAATCAGTCAAGAAAGAGTTCAGTTATTTTTTTCCACAGATTATTTCAGCAATGGAATAGGTTTAAAACATCATCACTCATTCTTGCTTTCAAGATTTCCCGTCAGATTTGTTTACTGGTATAGGTTTGTTACTTTGCCATTAAAAGCTTTCTAACTCAAAAGACAGTAATTTCAGTGGTGTCTTAACTCTGATACACATTTATAGACGCACCTGCTTAAAAGTGATGAAGAAAAGCTACGAAAGGTGAGACCACAAGAGCATCATACCTATAAATGAAAGTATTCCTGTTTGCCGTAAGTTAGAATTTAACTGGAAAACAAGTCTGTTGTCCTGAAACACCACAGCACTTATAGCTTGTTCAGTTTAATGGTTAAGTTTCACTTAACACACAGCTGCTTAACTGTTGCTTCATGTGTATTCTCCTCACAACTGAGCCCTTACAAAACAAGTAAGTGCTTGTAAAAAACAGCTAACAAAGATAATTGAGTTTAACTAAGTTGAACAAAGCAGTAAATGTGAAGTTCCTATAAAGTGGAAAAAGAACTGACATAGAAACTTGGTCTCTTCAGAGGAAAAACGAAGTCATCATTCGGCTGTCTACAAGCTCCTCTCTTATTGTCAAAACCAGTAAAGCTCTATAACCAACCTTTACTGCCAAAAGTGTCTGGCATTGAAGCATATTTACCTTTACAAGTCTAGCAGGATGCTGAAATCCATCACGAAGTTCTTGGGGATCTTCAGCCAGAGCACATGACTTGTGGTAGAGATCTTCCATGCTAGGACTAGCCATCAACATCACCTGTGGTGCAAGGCAGAGCACTCTTGTGAAGGTCTCACTATGACTGGTAAACAGTGACCACAACTTACAAACAAACATACACCCAAACTCAACAAGGCTGCTCTTTACCCTAAACAGGGTGTATGATAAAACAGGATACTCCTCCTCAGTTACTGACTCTGTTTTGAAGCTCAACCTTCTAAAAGGCAGCTACTGCTCTGCACAAATAGCTCTGAAAAAACAGTATGTCTGATACTTGAGCCAAGGCTCTGCAGTTTTTATACACAGAAAGCAAGTAAGTTAAATCTTTCTATCTTTATCTGAATGTCAAAATATGCTGCATCAAGGGCTGTAATACATAAGACCCTCTTCATCAGAACATTTTCCTAAAAACTGTTCCATTTGAAATCTGTCATTAAAATAGGTCTGAGATTTCTAGGGCAATCTGTGTTAGAAGTATTACATGTTAAACATAGATCTCAATTTACTTTGAACAAAACACTAAATATTGAGATGAATAGGAAAGAAGGAAAGAAAATACCACTAAACAGAGTAACACACACTGCACAGAAAGTATCCTTGAAGGAATAAAAAGGACTCAATTAACTATTCAAAATGAACTGCCTAAGAAAACATTCAAGAGATCTTGCAGGAGCTGGCTTTCTTTCCTATAACCATATCACTGCAACTGGGTCCAGAGAATGGAAGAGCCCTCAGTAAACACAAGATTTAGCACAGCTCTAGTAACAGAAAAACAAACTGAATTTCAGTCATGATTCTTTAAGCTCTACATACTAGCTTTTTACTGAAAAGCTTAAAATGCTACAATTTGCTCAAACGGCTGTAGAATATTTTCGGTTCAGTTATACTCACTTTTGCACCCTAGTGATAAAAAAATTTCTAATGAATAGTCATATTAGTGGGAAAGCATACAAACCTTAGCACTGTAGAGATGATCAGCATCAGGTGGATCAAGCACAGCAGCGTTCTTATCTATAGGATCTACTTCTCTATGCATTACATAGAAATTACAGTAGTTTCCAAGCTGAAATGGTCTAGACATAGGAAAAGCATCCACCCATGTAAACTGAGCATCAAAGAAATCGCTTGGGATGTACAAGTTCTGGTAACGCCTCCTCAGCTCCATCATATCACAGCTACGGCTGAAAGACACAGCATTATTTGAAAGACAGAGCAAAAAAGAACTATTAACAAAGTACATCATTAAGTGGTAGATCAATTGGCAATACAATCACTGTATATTTGATACTGTATATATAAAATCACAAGAACATTGTATTTGAATGCCATGAGTGAAGTTTAAAAACAAGTAACTATTAAACACTCTTCCAATTCAGGTGTCTGCATGTTAGGGAATATTTATTAAACCAGGTTATAAAGCTTATACACAACAGCATTTTAAAGTAACAGAACCTCAAACAAGTTTATCATACATGGTTCTAAGCCATTACATATTTGATCTTTTTTTAAAGTCAAGATCATCATTCAACACCCAATTACACACATGTGGGCTGACATGGCTCATGGTGAGCTGTGCCCATGATTAAGTGAACTGTAGGTAAACATCTGGACCTATAAACATACCAGTCCAATGAAAACTTGGAAAACTGAACCGTGTAACGAGGAACAACACGTCGGGGTCTCCTAGGTGACCTCTCCCTCTCTCGTCTGGGCGATCTCTCTCGGGAGCGTTTTCTCTGGGGAGATCTTTCCCGGGACCTACGTCTCTCTCGCTCCCTTTCACGACTTAAAGAACACATACAAAATACAAATATTTTTGCAGGCTGGTAACATAAAATGATTTCTAGCACAACAGACCTGTCAGACAACTCAAAAAAGGGGAGAGTCTCTTTACAAGCGAAACTGATTACACAACTCCTTAATTTCACATAGGTAAGAACTCTTCACTAATTCCTAAGGGTAGCATGACTTGTGGGTCTCACTGACTCACTCTGGAGCAAGCAGCTCAGCTCTGGATGAGGACAGGTCTTTATGGACTGCTTGGATCATAGTCTGGTCTACATACCTTCTGTCATCTTTTCGGTTTGGCATAGGGTCTCCACCTCGGTCATTCCTCCCAGAAAATCTGGATGGTGGGTCTAGTCTTCGAGCTGGTTGAGGCTGTGAAACCAGACGGACTGGGGGCTGTAACAAACCACCTGAAACAGAATGTACAGGATCAGTCCAGAATAGAGGGCAACTATCTACACTTGGCAAACAGCTGCGTTACAGCTGTTTCTCTTGTGTACATTTTCTAAACTAACTCTACAGTCAACTCTATTTATTATTAACACCCACCCAAAGAAACTCAAGAGACCTAAGCTTTTCTTCAGTGAGGCAAACTGACACTGTAGTTAAATGAAATTGGTTTAAAAGCATCTTCTTCAGATAGAAGTAATATAACCTAAGCACATAGAATCTGTCCTAGTAAATAGCTAAACCTTTTGGAAAACTTAAATTAAGACAGATATACTACCTACTCACTGAACTGAAGGAAAACTGAAACCTTCATTTTGAGGCTATTCATATGTAAAAACAATTGGAATCCTGAAAAATTATTCCTAAATTAATATTATACCACTACATCAATCCCTCAGCACACGCTTTATCTGTCTCAAGACATTTAACCAACTGATTTAACTGGAGCAAATGCTACTAAACACCAATGAACAATTAGGACTAATTAGACTGTAGTAATAAGCATTTATGCAAAACAATTCTGCCTAGGTTCTTCTACCCTTGCTTTTACTGTGGTAAGAGAAGTCCTATCAAGTCTATTATTGACTCCTCAGCCACTCAAAGTTCAAGAGACTCCACAACCTTTGTTTTTTAGATCTGCCATGTTTAGCAGTGTTTCTTCTCTCAAATGCCAACCTGGATAACTGAAATGAATAAGCAAAGAAATAACAGCTTTAACAAAACAACTGCGAAACCTGATTTGTGGAACACTGCAGAAGATGCTGAAGGACTGCACTGCTACTAATACTTTCAACTCCCCAACTTGTCTGTGAAAGAACAAAAGTTACGTTGAATTTGCTTTGAGATTACAAAATCTTAATATGAACAGGAGTCCATGGGGATTTCACTAACCAGGTGATTTCTGAGCTACTGCAGGCAATGTGCCTTGCACATAGCTGCAGGAAGACATATTCAATCTGAAAACTCAATACAGTCCACTCCATATCATTTCAGGTACTACTTCAACCTTCTGATTAACAAGAAAATAACCATCACCCACTTAAGCACCAGAGTGACCCCCCAAAAGGTGTGCAGTGAAGGAGCACCTTTCTGCTGCGGCTGCTGCAGTAGGGGCTGAGGCTGTGTCTGAAGCAGAGGCGTGATGGAAGCTGCTGAGATCTGTGCCTGCAACAGGGACTGCGGCTGCGGCTGCGCCTGGACCCCGAAGGCGGTCTGCTGAGCTATGGGCTGCAGCACGGCTGGTGGCGTCTTCAGCAGCGGCTGCGCTTGGCTCTGGTTCTGGCAGCAAACACAGGGGAGTTGGGAGCGAGCTTAAACCAGAGTCAGCCACTGCCAGTGACACTGGGTAACCCCTCATACCTGGTTTGGAAGGGTCTGTATCCTTTGGGCATTCCATTTGAATGGCATATTAGGATTGTAAGTAGCTTCTACCAAAACTCTGTCACCCACCTGAGGTGTCTTTCCTTTAACGGCACTGCAAACAATACAGAAAATGTACGTGAGAGTCTTTTTTAGCTAGGTTTATACTTGTATATTGCATTTAAAGATAGGAGAAAGTAGGCAAAGTTCATTAAAACAAGCTTATCGGAAAAGCATCTACCCCCAAAATTCAGCTTTGCTACTACCTGCTTCAGTTCAGGGTAAGCTCAGGAACTTAGTAATTCCCTGTCTGTGGCCCAAAGGTAAAAGTTCCCCAAACAGTACCAAGTTAAGACATGCAGATAGCAAATTTTATGCTTTTGATCACCCACAAATTCTGCATTTTCCTATTACAAGAAGCAATAACCTCTGGGTCTCCCACCTTTGGGTTTTACTAAAAAAAAAAAAAAAAAATCAAAAATTCATGTGAAGTACCTTGGACCTAGCATCTATTAACTTCTCTGGCTTTCACTGTTGAATGAAAACAACACACTACTGCAGGCCTTATCAGCGGAGTCACAGAATTAGCGTGCAATCATCTAAAGCTTTGATTTAGTGAGAGTATCACAGAGTACATCTGCAGGTGAGTGTTTACAGCTTACCTAAGCTGAAAAAAGACATCTTCATCCACAAAACCAAATGTATCATGTAGCTTAGTCACCACCCCAGTGAAGACACGCTGCTTTTGTGGCTGGGTTTGCTGCTGGCTGGAGCGGGGAGCCGGGTAGGAGACAGTGATCTGTGCTGCCGGCTGGGGTGTGGACAGGCTGAGGCTGGTTGGGAGCGCGACTGCCGGCTGCAAGCAAAACAAAGCCAACTCTAAATCTTGTAAGCAGCTGACAGACTGACAGGGAACAGGTCCTTTAGCCACAGAGACAGCAGTTCAAAATGACTATAGCAACTAGAATAGACATTTTCAAATGGTGGAATTTTTTTGTATCTTTTGTTGGGTTGTTGGCTTTTTTTGAAGATGACTTTTTCTTACTTTGAATGAAGACTGGCTTTGTTTATCCTTCTCTTTTACAAGAGACAGCTTCCCCCTAAAAATGCACCTTGTCCAGACAAAAAGCATGCAGACTGCATTACTGTCTACAGGTAACCCATACAGTGGGCCTGAAGTGGAAATAAATTCCCAACTTTCCTAGGAATACACGCTTAAGAGGTCATTCTGCATTTATATCCCATCTGTAGTGTTAGAAGTCAGTAAAGGCTGAGGCCAACACGAACCCTTCCCTAACTCAACAGTTCATGTACTTGCCTTCTCACAAAAGCAGAACACAGTAAGATAATGAAATCAAGTCAAACATTTTTACCTTTTTAATGCCTGTTTAAAAGTTCAAGTGAAAACGGAACTAGAGCAATTTGCAGTGTGTTAAATGGCTGCATGTTTGAAACCCATCAAGCTCAGCAAGATTCTTTTTAAAACTCTTTATACACAATCTGTTAATACAGAAAGTTGAATTCCTTCACAAAGAAAAGATTTTCTCCATCTGTTATTTACTGCAAAACAACTGGACACTTGAAGTTCAAACAAAAAAAATACTAAAATATAATCAACACACATATTCCCTTCAAGATTAAGGAAAAGTGGTTGCTATTAATTTTTGAAACCAAGGCTATGCATATTTTAACATCTGGATAAAATAAACCTGTACCAATAAAATGTCCATTCATATCAGTTCATTTTACAGATTAAAATACCCAAGATGCCACAAATTTGCACTCTTGCATTATCTGCGTTTGGGGATGAAGACCAAACAATAAAACCAAACTAACCTGAGTTAAAAGGGTCTGCTGAGGTTGCTGCAACTTAAAATAAATAAAGTTATAAATTAATTTTATACGCTTAAGGAAATTGTACAATTTAACCTCCTCTTTACAATTAAGAGTTATTGCTTAATCTGAGTCAGTTAATAGTCCTTTGGGTTTGGTCATTTCAGCAGTTTGCACATCTGAAAACTTTGCTTGTGGGGTTAATTTTAAGATTGTATAACCCAGGTTTATTCAAAAAGGAGAAATACTAAATTTTTTTGAACTGAAAGTTAATAGCAATACCAAAAATATTTTGGCAGCTGAAGCAGCTTAGGCATGTAATTCCCTTGTACTTTTATTATTTTTTAAAAATTCTGTTAAGTTTGAAGACCATAACAAAAACCCAAAAGGGAACTTTTTTTGGACAGCATCTTTCCAGCAGTTAAAATACACGGCCCTGTTTGGAGCAAATTTCAGCAGGAATCATTTACACATGGAATAATATGTATTTTTAAAGTTTTTTTTGCATTAAGGTTGGCAGGCTTCCATTCTGCATACGTCTTTCCAAGTTTATGAACTTCAAGCTCTTTCACTATACAAAATATTACTTAAGTTTCTTTAACAACTTCCCATATGGGGATGATTTTGGAGACAAATCCTACAAGACACACAACTGACATTATTTTTAAAGTTATTTGTGATGTACACAGTAAGAATCAGACAAACCTGTTGCTGTACACTATAGAGAGTCTGCTGAGGTTGTGAATATTGCTGAAACAGATAAAAGCAAAATATTTCATAAACAGGAGAATTATTACCACAATAATATCAAATAAAAGTTATCTACTTAGCAAGTTCTAGATAAAAACAATGAAGATTTAACAAGTTTAATAAAAAATAATTAATAATATCAACATACATTATTTTTGTAACACATATTCTGAGCCTTTAGAGTGGACCCTGATGTTCTCTTTCTAGCTAAAGTCAGCAATTTTTGTTAAGCCTGACACTCAGACAGTATTTAGGGCACATTATGAAATCATGCAAGATTCTATAAAGGATATATATAGTGATGGGAGATACTTGAGATTCACAGTTCAGATGCAGCAAAACTCATTCTCCCAAAGGGCTTTCCACAGCTGAAAATCAGCACCTCCATAGCCAAAATTCCCACCTTCGCAGACTAATTCAACTACTGCTACCTATAAACCCCAAATCCCACCGTTGATAAGACAGGTTCACATTCAATGTTCACCATTTTCCATTCTCGTTTTCTGCTGGATCCTTTAGCTTTACGGAGTTCAGGGAGCGCTGGCTGCTGTGTTTGCTTTACCTGCTGCAGGGCCGCGGCCGCGGCTGCCGCCTGCTGCTGGAGCGCCGCGGTCTGCGTCAGCTGGTAGTTGGTGGGGGTCTGTGTGGTCAGGCCGGCAGCTGCCAAAGCCGTCTGCTGCGTGTAGATGGTGGGGGAGGCTCCGAGCAGTGAGGGCTGCTGCACACCCAGGGCAGCTGTGAAGGGAACACGGCCAGTGAGCACTCACAGCACCTCACACACCCCAGCTTACACAGGATGCAGTGTGCGATGCTTTACGCCTGAGTCAAGCTCACCAACGAGATGAATCAAGTTCCAAAATTCAAGAAAAAGGTTCGCATCCCATTTGCTTCTCTTTTAAATTCATCTACCAATAGTAAACCACAGCAGGGGCACAGAGACCATTAAATTTCCTTCTCTTGAGCTGCTCACGATTTTATAGCTCTGTAGTTGTCATCACCACCTGCACCCACCTCCAACACACACCCACCCTCTATACTTTCTTGAAGGTATTTCAGGTTCTGGATGAGCCAAATGAAGAGTGCTGCTCTGCTCTGTAAATTAATACATTTAATTCTATCTGAGGGCAAGAGAAATCTTTACTGTAACAGCAACTGTGAAATAGAGGCCTATGGAATGTGTCCTCTGAAATCACGCAAGTTTTTGCTTCACTCAGTGCTGTCTTTGTCCCTGTGAGCTGGATGTTGTAGAAGTGGGGGCTGGTGGAGAAGGAACAGCCTTGTAACAACAGAGAGTTTAATCAGTCCCTGTGTATAAGGGGACTCAAGCTCTCTCCAACTCTTGATAGGAAGGGTTTGTGCTGCCCAGACTCAAAACTGCCAAGAAAGAAGGATTAGTTTATTTTATTGTCATACCAGCTTTTAATTCACCACAGAACATAAGCAAATCATGACGAGCAGCTATGCACAGGCTATGCTTCTGAACAAGGTATGCTCAAGATTTACAGACGGATCTTTTAGGCGACAAAGAGCCCTGCAAAATGCGAATCTCAGCAAAAAACTGCAAACGTATCTGGAAACCTGTTCCCTCTTTGGCAGGACTTTTAAAAAAAGTTATCGGCAGCTGCACGATCAAATACCACTTCATTAAGTTATCAGTCTAGTGCACATGTTTAAATAAAACTAGAGAGAAACTCAGCAGGGAAACATATTGCCAGCAAAAACAGGTCAACCAGCCATCTTCAGAACTGAGCAACATTCAAGATGAACACAGTTCTTCTCTCTTCCAAAGCCGTAAAAGACACACAATGGAATGAAAAACAGATTAACAGTATTCCTGCAGAGTTTGTGCTCCACATTATTCTTACTGATGCAAAATGAAGCTTTCATTCCTGATCCAGGGATGCAGTAAAACACTGCTTGTAGTTGGTGATCATTACCGTAATGCTGTACCCAACTCAACAGGTTCTGAATAATGTAATCCTTCCTACCACACTGCCCTTTCCAGCAGAGCACAATCTTTGTTGACGGCACTGATCATCTTATAGGTTTGGAATGAAACAGGAAAGAAATACGTAAAAGGCAGTGAAAATAATTGCTATCACCATTATCTGAATCAAATATTGTCACATAAGCATTCCAGGAAGTAATAGTATTTTAAAAGTGAAATCAAGCATTCTGCAGTGTATAGCATTTAATTAACTTTCGCCCCCTGGAAAATCCCAACATTTGCATTTCTTTGGAAGCCAGCAAACAAAATTTGAGGCTTCTCTCATGACAGACCCGCCATTGTCTTGATCCTCTTGCCTCCTACTTGATCATCAGCTTCAATTTGAATGTGCAGTTTGGACCATCCAGAAGGACACCCTCAACTGGATCCTCACTAATGTCTCATATAGCACACCTTAAACAGATATTTAAATATAATTCAAAAGCTTTGCTGCTGCATCCTGGGACAACTTTCACTTTTCCTGGCTGCAATACTTTGCTGGCTCACTCAAGGCAAATAACCAATACATTCATCTTTCTCCTCTTACTTCCACATGCCAAGCAGAAATTCCCGTTAGTCCAGGAATTTGCTCCATCCTGTTACCTTTGAATCTGTGTCACTATGCCAGCTATTGTCATAAGTTCTATCCTAACATTGCTCCAACACAGGGGGATGAAGCTGGGAAGCATTATCAAAAGCAAATTTCACAAGTTTTCTCCTACTTTTTGTACTAAGGGTACCCACAAAAATGCTTACTCCGAAAACCAGATCTTGGGATTATTCAGCTCTTCAGTTTCACTATGGCAATTTCCCTTTCAGCATAACCCAGAATTACCTCAAGCAATTCCCAGCCCCTACTAAGACTCTTATCCCATTTTGTCAACTAAGGAAACACAAATTTTTTTTTTGTTTTGCCATCTCTACTGTCACTTCTTGAGCATTTAATATTAACTGGGTATCTGTAGTCTACAACACTGCAGATCAACTTACTAAGAAAGGGCAAAAATGAAAAGACAGCCAAGATCCCCTCAAAGAATAACACCTGTAGTAACAAGTTTTTCAAAGCTGTATCTTGCTCCCACTGATTTGCCCCGAAGTATTCCAGGACTTTCATCTGACTACCTTTCATCTGTGTACTCATCTTGGTCAAACAGGCTCCAATTAATTAGGCAACTGAGTTTGCATTACTAGTTAAAAAGAAAAAAAAAAAGAAAGAGGAAAAAAGAAAAAATCACACAGAAAAACAAGAGATGCAGAATGAATCACAGACTGAGTCTGGAGTTGACATCTGACTGCCATATTATTATTATTGGCATCAAGCAACTGCAGTGGCAAACAATAGTTTCTCAGGATTTGTAATGATTTCAGTAAGTACAGTGATGGAGATGCCTTCCTTCAAATGCAGTACAAACAACTCCCACTGGCACCAAATACTGCATGGCACGGCCAGCTGAAAGGGCTCAGACAGAAACTGGGGTCCTAGGCTGCAGCCTTGGATTAGGTAATAAACACTTCTGTTGCAACAAACACAAAGACAGCATTTAGTAGTCCCTCTTCCTACTTCTAAACCCTAAAGATCTTCAAAGTACATAGCTACATATATCTTCTTGGTAAGTCACATAGGTTTATTAGAATTACAGTAAGGAGTACCCTGTGCAGGGCTTGGGACACTTTTCACAGTTGTCAGAAATTGTGAGATTGGGTCCATGGGTTTCAAGTTTCTTTAAGCTTAACACTTGCAATACAAACACCACACAACCTACTCCAAAAATACTCCTTTTAACAGGCACACACTAGAAACCAGGCTCAGCGTATTTGTCATGGGACATCTGTTTACAGCAAGCCAGCAAACTGTGCACCAGCTACTATCCCTTCGTGGCTTGAGATTCACCACACGCAAGCCCCATTCTTACACACTGCTTTAGTCACCTCACAGCGGCCACCAGCAATAACAAGACACTGAGCTCCAAGCACTTTAGCTCATCAGCTGCACCATTCTTCACTCCAATGCAATTAAGTCTTGATACAGCAAAAACAACACCACCAATCAGGCAGAACACAGCAGAGCCAGGACTTCCCCAGCACTACAATTCTATAAGACCAGGCTTTTCATCATAACCCTGAAAACAGTACAGGGCAAGCACTGCAACACAAACCAAGGATGTTCCAAAAATGAAGAGCTAGAGAGGAGGAGGGAATTTTCCTTTGCAGGTGTTTCAGGAGTTTCCATGTCTTTATGCAAGTTAAAAGTAATTTTCTGTAGTAGGCATGAATTAATTTATGCTTTAACAATACTTAACCAGCATGGCGGGGGCTTTATTCCAGCTTTAGTCTTGTGATGCATAAAACTATGAGATGAGGAGTAGAGAAAAATTCACTGTGTTACATGTAGGAGTTTCTCTTCACACATCGATCTTTGCTGGCACCTGGAATCGCCCATCTCTCTTCCAATACCACAGGCATGGAGAGTAATTAGTAAGCCCTCCCAAAGGGATCACAAAACCCTTCATTACACAGCATGTCAGTCTACAACTAGTGTGTCACACCTTAATAATTAAGAGCTTTAACTCATTTAGTTACTTCTTCACCAGGGATGGCCAAGACAGCACCCACTTCAGCAACTAAAAAAAAAGCCACCAAAAAATCCCTAAACCAAAACAATGAAAAACACAACCCCCCAACCCTGATATTACTTTTTTTGCAACTATCAAACTGGGTTTGTAACACCATCACTCACTGCTTCTGACAGCTTGAAAAAAACTATATATCATGTCGCTTGTGTTACAAAAATCAAGATCTTCTTCCCTCATACCCAAGCACCTCAAAGCTTTGGAGAAGGAACCTGACACTTGGATAAAAACAGCTGGTATGCATAAATATATGTAGCAACTTTGGCCAACCCACTGAAAGTACTTTTTTAAAAGGAGTTTACTAACACTGAGATTCAGAAGGGTAAGCCAATACCCACAATTTCTTGGGTGCAACACAGGTGAGCAGCAGTTCAGGCTGGTCAGTGCACCTGAGCAGCTTCTTCCTTAGGAAAAACAGTCTCTCTGGAAGGTCATAACTTCACATTAAAAGGGGCAAGTTCAACCAGAAACTCTGTTATTCAGCTCCCAGCAGTGCCAAAGAGCACTGCTTACCTTCCAAAAGATGCTTCCTGTGCTCTGTATTATAAATCAAATTAGCCAATTAAAAAAGAAGGGAACAACTATGTACTAAAACAGCAGCTGGGCAGAAGAATTGCAGGAACTGGATTCAACAGAACACACGAGGAAGAAAGAGGATGCAGACACGGTGATTATGTATAGCAGAAGGAATAGGAAAGGACACTACAATGTGAAGACGACACTAGGAACATGAAGGAACATGGAGCTAGCACAGGAGGAAGGTAAAAGTGCAACCAAATGTTACATCTTTAATGGCTCTCATATTTGAGTCAGGTGCTGCCGGGTCAGATGAACAGCTATAAATCCCTGGAGATACTGTCCTCACTGAGCAGGTGAAAAACCTCTCACAGTAACTGATGATGACCAGTCCTATTCCAGTAACATTTGCACTCCACCTAATTTAAGGAGGCTCAGAAGTAGGCTGGCCAAGGGCAGAGTCATGAGCACAAGAAAATGGATAAGAAGTTGATGTATGCTCCATCCACCCCTCCTCCAGGGCCCCCTCCTGGTCCTACCTCAGCAAGCTCTAAGATGACTGCCAGCTCCTCCCCTTAGCAGGTTTTGTGTAGCCTTCCCTCTGAAACAGGACATGGAGCCTGTCCTCCACCTTCCACCACTATTTTTGATGCATTAGCTGTCCCATCAGCTAATACATCAGTAACAGTCCAGCCCAGATGCTCCCATTCTTTGATTGCTCCAACATTTTCCCCAGTCTGACATGAGAACCGAAAGCAAAGTTTGTCTCTCCCACATTTCCAACCCTTTCCAGCTGTTAGGGAATTTCTTACAGGAGGAGACAGTGCCATTTGGATAAGGGAAGTGTGAGCTGTCCAGAGAAACAGCAAAAAAAAAACCACCACAACTGCCAGGGGGCAGCTGGTTAGGGACAGCAAGAGTTTAGGTAGGGAATGGAGCAGAATGGGCATGGAGGAAAAGCAAAAGGCACACTGGGACAGAGTACTGTGAAGCACATGGTGGGTGGTCTCTCCCTGAGGATATACAGTGTGATTGGATCAGTGGCCACGGGAAAAACTGGAGATAGAGGATTCACTTTGGGAAAGAAAACTGAGTCAGGAGAGGAGAAAGATTCCCACCCCAGACATGCACCTCCAAAGAATTTCAAATATTCCCAATCTTTGCTAGGCTCCCAGATACAAAAGCCACTGACAAAGGAGGTGTGACATTGAACTTCACATCAAATCGGAGCGAAAGGCAGAAACCACACACATCCTGAACCCTCCAAGTGCCACAGCTTTGCTGAAGCCTCTTTACATTGCACAATGTAACTACAACATTTAATTAACAAACTACTTGTATTCAAGAAGAGCAAAAGGCACTCCAGAACTGGAAATGGAAGCATCAAAATTCGTAACACATCAAGCTTCACATTCTTGCCTCAAACCTTTTGTGCCGTAAATCAACATGAAACATGAAAATGGAGCCAGCTAGCTTTTTAAACAGTGGCCTGCAAATCATAACATTTCTTAGCTATATCAAAGGAAACTCTCTACCATTATTAGGGCAAAACCCCTGGTTATAGAGATCATTAAGTTCTAACATAGCATTAAAAAAGAAATACCTGCCTTCTCACCCAAGTAACAAATTTCAGAGACCTTTCCACTACATGAATTATGTCTAATCTATTAATAAAGGTAAAATAATTTGTAAACATTCATTTAGGCTGTCCAGGAAATGAAACCCAGGCAGCACTTAAAATATCTGTAATGCCTTACCAGTGCTGATATTATTTAATCTAGAACCATGTAATTTAATAATACGTAACTTGATTTACACATCTTTGGCTATGAATAACTTGATACATTATTTATTGAGTGAAACAATCAATACAAATTCATCTGGGATTTTACTCATATCCCTTAAGAAAACCAAATAACAAACAAAACCAGCAAACAGTATTAGGCAATGACTTTTAAAGTCTCTATTGTGGGGAAAAAACTCCCAATTTAAACCACTCAAAGAGACTCTAGATAAGTTAGTTAGCACCATGCCACTCTGAAGCGCATACCCAAGTATGGAATCTCCAAATCTACTAGATGTCAGGGTTCAAACATTGAGTAATGTGTAAACTGACCTGGCTGAGACACCGCAGTGGCTGTAAACTGAGTAGCCCAAGGGGGATTTTTCTGTCCTCCAAACTGAGCCATGGCAGAAGGTAGAATCTCCTGGGTGTCTATCTTCTGTAACTGCAATCTAGCAAAATAAAGCGCAGCTGCAATCTTTGAAACACATACCGTCAGGCTATTTTAATTCTGGGCCAAAAAAACCCAAAAAACCAGCCAAACAAAAACCCTCAACCAAACAAAATACCCAAACCAAACAAAAAAACAACCAACCAACCAACCAAAACCACCGCAAAAACAGAAAAAGAGAAGAAAAAGAGTCTTGAAATATTAGTGTTACATCCTTAACGCCTGGTGGGCAACATGCGTGGTGTAAGGGAAACACAGAAAGTTGTAAGGCAAGTTTTTTATTCTCATAAGGCACAATCTCTTTCTCCCACTTCTCAAAAATGGGACGCGATTCAAAATGCAAAAATCTATTCCCATTTCCAGGAAGACTAAGAAAAGGTGACTCTGCGGAACCAAGAATTTATATTTATTATTTGTTTTCTATGGCTGTGCTCGGCCGCCACGGGGCAGCGCTGGCGGCAGAACACCGCACGCGTTCACCCACGGCGGTTTCCGTCTCCGCGCACAAGGGCACGGGAGCCACGGGAAGCCCAGGAACCACGCGAGCACGGCCGGGCCGCGCACCAGCTCCGCCGCCTCCCTCCTGTCCTCCCTCCGTCCCTCGGCCCGCGCCCACCGGGGATCGCTCGTCCCCAGGATCCTTTAAAGTTCCTTTACCCCCTCGGCAGCCTCCGTTCGCGGCCGCGTGCGCGGGCCCCGCCGCCGGACGGAAAAAGCCGCAGGGGAG
>WEIT01022961.1:21269-53615 GCA_013389985.1 Dryoscopus gambensis | reverse complement strand
CGGCGGGATCGTCCTGAGGGAGCCGCGGGAGTGGCGCCTGCTCAGGAGTCCTCTGCCGTTCCCCCCGCCCCATCGACGGACACACCAACGGCTCCTCACGGTGCCACATCGCTGTAGGGGATAGGCAGCCTTCAGCCCTCTCCCGACCCTTTGATAGGTGATTGTACGCGCCCAAACTTTCGGGCGATTCTGTGGGGGGACACGGGCTCATCTGAGGTGAAGGCAGAGCAGATGCACCAGAGACGTATCAAAGCTCTTAAGATGCTTTGAAACGGAAATTGCGGCCAGGACGCGGTGCAGTAAGTAGTTGAGGAGTTCTGGGCAAGAGTAATTTCACTTCTTTCTTAGTCTGAGTTGGAAGGGACTTAGAAGGATCGTCAAGTCCAGCTCTTTAAGTGAGTGGCCGAGTCACGTAGGCATTGATCGAACCCATGGCCTTGGCGTTGTTACAAAAGGCTTTCCATCCCATAAATAGTTTTTTACACGAGTTTGTTTTGAAGTGAAATAGACCTATGAATTCCTGCTCTACATTTGAGAGCAAGTCAGCAAGACATGCTTTGTAAATGAAAACAGGACTTTGAAGTGTTGCATTGTCATTAAAAACAGAAGTTGGTGATGCTTCCTTAGAAGCAGCAACATCAAACTCACTTGCAGTGAGGTGGATTATGTTGTAGGAGGGCATCTAGATAAAGAAGCAGAAGACCATCCGGTGAAAGTAAATTTCTGCCAGCATTTGGTAGTTAATAACATATAAAGACAGATCTGCCTTTGCTGTTTAAAATATATTTCAAATTAGATGAGGGTTTAGATGTTTCACACTCATAAGCATAGTTCTTACTTTTTAAGTCTACACATTTTAAACCTTGTCTCCTGGCATAACTCCATCCAGCTCAGTCAGTTGACAGAAGCAGAATCTGTACCCTTTAGCCTGGAGATAAGATTAAATGTTAAAAAGGTTGCAGGACTTTCTCCCACTCTTTATGTGAAAAGGACAGTGGCAAAATTGTATTAAAGAAGAAAGTTAATTGCCAGTGAATATCAGAGTATTGTGAAGTAGCTCTATTCTAAACCTCTCCGGCCCAGGGCCTTTTTATCAGAGGATAAAGCCTCTCAAAGAAAGCCTCAGAAGCTCATAGGAACCACAATCCTGATTTCCTGTACCTTACATAGAACATTTGGTGTACTTTTCTCCTTTCCAGATACATATTGCTACCATTACCTGACAGATTTTGCCACTGCCATTTATAGTACACTAATGATTCCTTTGAATTCTTTAGGTCTCTGTATCCTCTACTCAAAGACAAACCACACTGCTGTGATGAAAAACAGTTGTAATGGAAGTAGCAGTGAAAAAATACGTGCAGTGTTGATTTTTCCCGTGGTCTCGGAGAAGGAGAGAGAGCAAGCAGTCTTCTGATTCTTCCAGCAGAATAGTGATTTATTTAATTAATTTCAGCTTCTTTTATAGGTTCCATTTCTCATAGAGTAGTTGGTCAAATACATAGCCACACTTTGGTGTGATAGGCTGAGTTCTAAAAACATTAATTCTTAAAAGTATTTGTCCTACTCTATAATAAACAATTCTCTAGCAAGGCCACAGGTGTTCTTAGTTTATAAAACATTGCTAATAGTTTTTATGAGAATGAAATTTCTGTCATGAGAGAGAAAGAGCTGCTTCTAGCAGCTTTTTGCATCGACAGTGCACTTCTAGTCTTGTTTCTTAAAATAATTCTAGGCCCCCAGACTATCTTTTAAGTGCATTGGACAATTTTATCCAAAATTTATGAGAGGACAGAAGTCTGAAATACATGAGATTTCTACAAATTACCTTAAAATAATGAGGCAAGTTGAGAAAAAGATACAAATTAGAAGGCAAAACACATAAAGCAAATAGTTGCTTCCAGCTTTCTGGGTGGTTAGATGAGTTAAGAATTGCTGGGGATACTGAGGGGAGAAATGATCATTTTTAGAGTTTATAATCAAAGAACATCACAAATATTTTTGCACAATCAGTACATTTAACAAAGATGACCGGAAGAGCACAAAGAAGAGAACTTAGTACCAGGAGCTGCTACAGTTCAAACAGTGAATACTTTGGGTCTCCGCCCTTTGCTAAGGAAATCCATTGAGTCCATCTGTGGCACCTTCCACAGTGCTGTACAGCCTCTTTCCTGAGAAGCAGCAACACAATCACATTTGTCACCAAACACATCTTTACTGTCTTCAAAGTGCTCCTGAGCTGTCTCATAACAGTAACTGTGTCATGAGCTTAGCACAAAGCAAAGTGTTTGCTTTGTGCTGCAGGGGCTAAAAGGGATGACTGGGTGCCAGCTGCACATAATCTTAGGCACTGCCTTTAGAAGTACATTCTGCCTTACAGCCCTGGAAAACTGGAAGTCCTGTTTCTGTGAGAATGCTTTGTCTTTCTGTTGAAAATGCCAGCATGCGTAAGGCTGGTTGTAAGGCAATTCTAAGAACTGCGTGCTTTAGAGGCAAGTTCCTGTTAGCTACGCTAGCACAGAGTGCTTTACCACTAAGTCATCTCTGTACATCATTGACACTATATAGGGAATTCAATACCATCATCAATGCATTATGACTGAACCCCGTTATAGACTGTCCTTTACACAAAAATTAAAACACCAAACAGTTGTCCCTGTACAGCAGCAACAGAGCTACTGTGGTATTTTCCTGCATCAGGTAGAATGAAACTAGTTGCAAGTATCTTAGATGTCTGCTATGAAAGAAAAATGTAGAAAGAAATGTGGAAAAGGTTTATTTTTGGTTGGAAAAAAACCCCAGAAACATTTAGTTGTATTTGTATAATGCATTTCTGGGACAGAATTGGAAGAGAAATTATGATTTTCTAATGAACATGCTTTTGATAATCTGTACCATTGATAGAACACAGAAATTACTGTTTCATGCCTAACATGAAGCTACTCAACAAAAAATGAATAAAGATGCTGTATCTGTCCAGCTAAATGCCAGTTACAGGGAGATGGTTATTTCACTCAATTTTTATGATGAAAAATCATTATATTATTTTTTTCCATATTCTTGTTGGAAATACATTTCCATGCATCCTGCTCAATTCCTGAATTAATTTTCAGATCTGAACATGTCACTAATGGAACCTGCTTTTTGCAGCTGTTGATGGGGTTGTTTATGTATTCTCTTCAGAAGGCCAGAAGAGATCATTCAGAGAGAGTCAAACACATTTTTACCTTTCCAGATACCCAGGAATGGTAGCAACAGTCCAGTTAATGGCTTTTTTGACACTTAAATTGTCATACAAGTGCTGCATGTAAGCATCGAAGGAAATTATCATAGGTCTTTTGGTGCACAAAAATTTCTATTGTGGTATTTTTGACTGCAGCCCTATGTCCTTTACACTTTCCCAAGCATGTGACACAGTCAGTACTGAAGTTTAATAATAAATGTAATAAACTCAAGTTTATTACATACTGCTATACAAAGGATTCAACAAAAGTGTTTCTGAACTGGCTACACCCCTAAAGAATACAGGAAGAACATAATAGAAGTAAATCAACCTGCTCAGGTTTAGCTGATTGCAAGTAACTTTTGGTTGGTGGGTCGGTCGGTTGGTTTTTAAGAGCCCCAGGGTAAGAGCAGAAAGGCTTTTGTGGTCTCCTATACTGGAGTAAATTAAATGCATTGAGAACAGACTTCTGACAAAGTTTAAATGAGTAAAAACGTTGCAGCAGAAATAAAGTAATTTTTAATTATTTTGAAGGTAATAGACAGCAGAAGCACAGGGAAAATTTTCATCTTGATAAAAGAGAGAATTTTTTTCCAGCGAGAGCAATTAAGAGAGTCCCTGTCACTGGGAGTTCTCCAGACACAGCTGGGCAGGGTGCTAGAAAATCCCACCTAGGCTTTCTTTTCCACAAAGGGTGGGACCAGGTGATGTTTTGAGGTCCCCACCGACCTGGGGTGCTCTGTGATCTGTGAACATCGCATTAAAAAAAAGAGATGTAATCCACATTGCCCAGGAACCACAAGAATAGTGGCCTTTTATAAAGTCGTAAGTTTTAAGGATTCCTTTTTTCTTACCCAGTCTGACTTGGATTCAAGTTCTCAGTACCTTCAGGAAGGCCCTGTTTTTCTCGGTGTATTGAGTTTGGTTGCACATATGCAATGGATTTCTCAGCTCTCTCCTTAAAATCTTGGGGTAACCCAGCTATATGAAAGCCAGAGTAAAGGTACGTCTATAGACAGGCAATAAGGAAGAGCAATTAGAAGAAAAATCCTGACCACCTTTAAAATCTTAGTTCCACTGCAGCAGGAGATGGAGAGCTGAGAACCCATTTCCCTTCCCCACCACTGCCTGCAGTGTTCAGCCTCTTCCCATAGCAGAGCACAGGCCTCTCTGTGATCTGCAGGAGGACAGACAGACACAATTCCTGGTGCAGGACAGCTGAGTGCTCAGATTCAGAGGTTTAGCTCGCAGGCTGCCATGTGCAGGAAGAGCAGGGAACATCCTGAGAACTGTGCAACAAGAGCCCCAAGTAAGGCCTTCTTCAGTGGGAGACAGCAAGGAGCATGACTAAAACGCTGATTTCTACTCTGTTTGCTCAGATGCAATAGAAGTTGCATATAAAGGGAATACTTGCCTGTATTCTTTGGGGATTCCAGAGCCTCTGGCGCTTAACAAGCTTGCTGGTGTTCACTCTACACACAACACCCTCGGGGTTTCTTTCTTTCTTAAAATTTTTGTGAGTACCTGCCCTAGTCAGAGCTCCAGCCTAAGGAGGATTGTTATGCAGTGACACGCCTGAACCACTTACAGCCTCTTACCCTCAAAGAACAAAATAATTTGCAATAGCCCAACAAATCAACAAATCCCACCCCTAAAATCTGTAGGAGCCGTAACCCAGGTGAGTCCTAACAAGGCTTTCTGCTATTGTGGAAGTGAGTTAGGGTCTAGCACCGAAGTGTTTGTTTGATGAAGCACTGGCTTAGTGCTTCATTTCCCTGAAGGGATTCCTCAAGTGAAGGGAGTCAAAGTCATCCTCATGCAAAAACTGAGTCTGTGTGTAAAACAAAGTGGTCACAAGAAACTGAACTGCTGGCTTTTTACACCACAGGAAACAAAGGTTTTATTCTGAGCTGCCTCTAGCAGCAATTTAGGACTCCTTTAGGATCAAACAGCACAAAAGTATTACCCAGTTATGTTACAAATGGACATGTACACATGGTACAGCAGGATTGTAAGTAATTTTTGGCCTGGTGTAAAAAGACATGGACATTTTCAAGAATTCAAGTGCTAAGAATGTAAGGATTTTGTATTAGTGGTATATATCACAAAAGCAAAAGGGTATCCAGAAGTAAACAGACTGGACATGGAATTGGAGGCCTATCTTGGGAATTGTGCTCAAGCCAATGGTTATTGAAATAGCTGGGTTTGAATTTCTACATCTTAAATCTTTTTTCAGTTTGTCCAAGATTAAAAGCATAGATGGGGATTACTGGTATTTCATTTTAGATTATCTAGGCTGCTTCTTGAACCAAAACACTAATTGCAGCATTACCTTGCTTGTGTTTAAATGACATTTAAATATGTTGCTTGTTCTGATATAGAGAGTGCACAGAAAGTCCAATATTGTGATGAATACCTTTCTGAATGTAAACTAATACTCTGTGCTAAATATTAATTATCAACAGCAGTAATCAACATTAGCATTGTTGAACAGCAAATCCTGGTGTTCTATGATCTTTAGCAGTATAGGAGTACTACAGAAAACTTTTAACTGTAGTACTAGCAAAAAAGCTTATTTTGCAGCTTAATCAATTGGTAACATCATTTTAGTAGGCATTGCAATCTAAGGCTCAAGAATTTAAAAGCAACCAACTGTACTACATCAATATTCTATTACCTTGTATAATGTATATGAGAGATTCAGGATATAAAAAAAGCACTAAAGCCATCTCCACATGGTAAACTCGCTTTTGGCAACAGGGATGCCGGGGCAGGTAAATCTGGTTTAGTTTTGTTCCCATAAGGTAGAGGTGAAGCTATGTTTTAAAACCTCTCTATGTAACATGCTTCATAATCTATGAGGAAATACAGCTCTGACTGGGATCACACTGCCCAGTGGGAATGCCAGGGGGAGGCAATATGCAGGTGGCTGGCAGTACCTTAAAAGGACCTGGGAAGCATTTCTCATCAATAGCTCTTCCTCGGTAATGATGTTCTTGGGTCTGGTCCAAGTCTTGAAGTGCCTTTCAAAATCCATGTGCTTTTTTAAGACACCTGTGCTGGGAGTTCCTGACTCTAATATTGAACCCTGGAATGTGTGACTCTTGAAGAAAGACTTAATAGTTCAGAGAGGGCCTGGGGCAGCTTGGGAGATGTTGCTATAAAATCCCAGTAATGATTATCCTCTAAAAAAGCAGCAGCTTACATAGGAGGGTCAAGGCCTCCCTGTTGGATGATCACATCCATCTCCCAGGAATTAGATGTACCATATCCCCCAGTGTAGTTTCTTTCAAGGGGATAGCAGCATTTTTCTGCTCTCTAGGAGATTTCAGTTACCTGCAAGATTTTTTTTGCTTATTATTTTGCTCCTGTACTTACTGGAGAAGGAGCAAGTATGAAGAGTTGTATTCCTCCTTTTCTTCAGATCTTAACAAAAGGGATTCTGTTTAGCATTGTTGTTGTGCACTACAATGCCAGTAAAGCAGGCTAGTGCTGAGGTCGATTTTGAGAAAAAAACCCCCAACCATACCCTCTGATTTGCAGCAAATAAAACCTGAAGTATTTCCAGAAGCTGGGAATTAAATACCACAGTAAATGATTCCCATAAGCTTGCTCTGCCAGACAGGTAGCAGAAAGAGACACTGTGCAGATGTGTTCACAAACAGTTTTGTCCTTTTTAGTCAGAAAATGAAGTTCAGCTTTTCTGGCTGCTTCTCTTACTTCTCTTGACCTGGGGACAGCCTGAAGCAGAGGCAGACTGAGAACAGGGACTGGATTTATGCCTGTCCCTTTCCAGTGCTGACTTTTGGGCGAAGCCTCTGTAGTCCTATCGATAATTAACAAATACACTTCTACATGTGATAGTGGTTATTAGTGCTAAGAGCAGGAAAGAAAAATTAGACGACTAAGTGCAAAATAGAAGTATAAAATTTATTTAAAACCACCCACAAAGTTCTGTGTAATCAGGAATGATACAATTTGTAATAGTCTTTTTAAAAACTCATGACAAGATTTAAAATATATTTTCAATTACAGTATTCATTTAGCCTTATTCAGTTAGGACAATAAAAAAAGAAAGTTTACGTTCTAAACAGATGAGACACACAAGAAAAATAGAACAGAACAGACAATTTCCACAACGACAATTTTTACATGTATGTTTCAATACTAGTATCAACATTTCAATGCATCTTGCTACATTAACATGAAATCATGTACAACAACTGCTTGCACCAAAAAACATAGCTTAATTAGATCTTTCAAGTAACATGCAGTCACAACTCACAAGTCTTCAAGTACTGCTGGTAAGGGTTCCCTTGTCTGCGAAGAAGATTTTAAGGTTCAGTTTCTCAGCTAGCATAACTCTGCCCAGCTCCACCAGCCTCAGGGAGCTATGCTCAGTTATACTAGGAAAGAATCAGGCCCCAAATGCTTTTTTTCAGAAAAGAAGTAATTTTTACACTTTCTCCTGTAAATAGTGTGACATAATGAAGTGCTTTTTCTTTCTGATTTTTTTTCTCCCTGTACATCATCTTTTGCTTAAAAATGTTAATTTTATGTTCCAGATTTCAATACAGTAGGTTGGTAACTGGGAATAAAACCTCAAATTCAAAGTTGAAAAATAAATATCAAATGCATCCCAAGGAAAGAAAGAAAGAGAGAAAAGAAGAAAGAGAGAAGGCAAAAAACCCATGACTGTTTTTTTTCTTTTGCTTTGGCATATTGGTAATCTTTTATCTTCCCAAGGCAGGAAGGAATTCATTAGCCACAGCATTTCAGTACAGTGTGTCCTTACATATTTATGTTCTTTCTTAATGACAGCAAATTCGGATGAGTACTTGTGACCTGGCGTGATATTGTCACATTATAAAGAGCTATCTCTTCCAAACTGAGCAAATAATCGTAGAATAATTCACTGGTAAAGACTGAAATGTATGAATGTTTGCATTGGTTAGAACTGGCTTTCTTTTAGCAGTACTGGGATATCCCGTTTGTTCTTCTCGACTAAAATTATTTTTTCATTTAGAGGACAAGAGCTTCATGAAGTTCAGCTGCTGCCTTTTGAGTTGCATGGATTAGACAGGCATTCCCAAAATTGGTACAAAATCTGTTCTCATTAGGCTCTGCAGTATCACTGCAGTGTAAAAATTTAAGGAAAGTATCCTTCCTTTTCCTCAAACTTTTTTTTAACAAGAAGTTTGCATTGCATTGCTTTACTGCAATGTAGCGGGGCTGTTGTTTACATAAAACTTCCATGGGCAGCAAGGCAAGCTCTGCCGGACTCAGGCACGCAGAGCAATGCCAGGGTTTTCCCTGGCAAGTAGCACCACAGTCAGGGAAGGCAGAAAGTGTTGGCTTTTAGCTTTGTGTCCCCAAACTCACTGGAGTGTGACAACAGCACACAACATTGCACACTCTGCTGGGTGTGAAGTCAGGACAGAAGGGAGCTCAGTAGATTGTCACAACCCCAGTTTATATCATCAAGTAAAAGGGATCCAAATTATGATAAAGGGTACCAAGTATTTTAAGAAAAACTACCAAATCTTAAAAATAGTATTTTTGACAATTTTGAGAGATTTCTGGGCTGGCCATTACCAAGAGGTACAAATCTTTTACCTCTTTGTCTTTGTAGACAGTGTTGGGCAAAGGACAGCCAATATAAGCAAATATTTATAGCCTGATAAAACCCAAGCAAGTCTCTTTTCAACCTGTATTTCTAAACTAAGAACAATCTGGATGTTACTGGCCAGTACGTGCACAGTAGGGATACCATGAAATTTATTTCAGATGATTGTACAAATCAGTCATTTAGTAACTGTTTTGATTTATACTAGTGTCCTTTTATACTCTGATCAGTGTGATGGGATACTCTGAAGGATATAAGCTAAAGTGACATCATTCTAAGGCCCCTCTATCCTTTCAATGCAATGCAAAGGACAGTAGTATAAATGAGAATCAGGGCCTCCATTCTTTAAGACAACTCCCAAACCCTAGACCCTTTTCCATTACAATATAATAAAAATACAAATATACATGTAAAATATTGATCAGGTCACAAAACTTTCCACAATAGCATTAAAACATTCTGTGGCAACAACTGGACTACTGAACATCAAAACTAGCAGTTCCCTTGCTCCACTGCAACAGCACTTCTTTGGAACACAGTTCATCTGCTGTAACTGGTAACTGTAGTTTAAGTGCCAGACCCGTCCTCCCTACATATGTAGTTTTTGAGGTGTGCACCTGCGTTCTGTCACTTTGGGTGGAATGTGTGTAAGGTGTGCAAAGTGTTGAAAAAAGCACCACTGATCACTCACACCAAAGCAAGTCACCTTCACGTTTAGCACCCCAGTCTTGCATTCACTGCAAGTATGCTGTTGGAAGATTCTAGTATTTGAATAGAAGTGTGTGTGGAAAAATGCCATATATAATGGCCCAGGAGAAGAAGAAAGGAAAATACACTGTCTGGAAGAATTAGGGATACAGCATCAAGAAGTGTCTTGTATCTTTTAAAACTGAAGCTAGCAGTACAGACAGTAAACACCATGAGCAATTGTTGGGATGATGAACTGTGGAACTGGATTGGGAAAAGAATCCTGAAGTCTTTGTGTCTCAGAAAGACATAAAGAAACCGTGATGCTGACACCTCAATACCCTTTAACAAAAGGCAGTAACTACTTAATTATTTTCTTCTCAAGCTCCTTCAATTCCATTTTTTTGCCACAGAGGAATAACATCTTTTTTCCAAGCAGTCCTATGTTAGTTCAGGCATTTAACTTACATAATACTTGGATATCTCACAGACTTTGACTGATCTAACCAGAAGACATAAAGAAACATTCCTGCTCTTGCAATCATGCAGAGACTGCAGCACCTGTCTTATGTCAGGAACTGAGCAGAGCTGTTAAGGGTCACTCAAAAGACAAGAGGCTGTTCCACAGAGATGCTACCAACATGAAAAAATCCTGTACTCTGAGAAGGGATGACTTTTCCTTCTCAGAGAGTGATCGGTTTCCTAGTCTTGCAAAGTCTCTTTTGTTTGGCTACTTGCAGATACAAGAACAGATTGTAACAACTACATCAAAAATCTGGATAGTAATTGGAAAATTGATTATTTGATTAAAAAAAGTAAGAAAACAGTGATTGTGACAGATTATGAATTGTCTCTCTCTAATGGAATTTTAAAAAATCCCAACTGTAATATTCTAGGCTCTGTATGAAAAAACATGAAGTAAAACTAGAACTGTCACATGTAGATAAGATCATGGAATCAAAGGCTGGCTTGGGTTGGAAGGGACCTTAAAGCTCACCCTGTTCCAACCCCCTGCCATGGGCAGGGACACCTTCCACTATACCAGGTTGCTTCAAACCCTGTCCAACCTGGCCTGGGACACTTCCAGGGATGGGGCAGTCACAGCTTCTCTGGGTAGTCTCTTCCAGATGACTGAAAGACATGGATTTTAGGGGGAGAGTCCCAAGGAGAATAGCTTCATATGACATTCCTGAGATGAAGATGGCTGATTTCCGTACAAAGCAGGACAGCGTGCAGGGGGACTCGTGGGCAGGCTGACAGCTGTGCTGCTAATGCCAAGTGCTGAAGCAGATCTGCAAAGGGAAAAACTTCTGGAGTAGTTACAAGCATGGAAAGCATCCAGCAGCAAGTGACAAAGTGAGCCAGCACTAACTGTGACCACAGCTAACCACAGCTGGTGATTCAGAAAGACCATGGAGTGAGAAAGGTGGCTGGAGTATCCAGTGTCACCCATACAGTGTAGAAAGTGATAGCTACTAATCAACACTAGCCATATTGTGTTTTTCAGGGAGACAACACAGCATCATATAGAACTAAGTCTTCATAACTTAGTCAAGTATGTGACAGTATTAAACAAAAAGCTTTGCTTATTCTCTAAAGGAACCAAAGAAGTTTTAACAGGGAAGTAATAAACACAGCATATTTTCAACTACTTCTTTAGAAGAAGTGATCCGTATGTATCCCGGTGCCTGATCAGGTTCTACTATTAAAAATCCTTGGTCTTTCAGAAAACCTCGAATGTAAAACTCTTTCCTTTATGTAATTATAATTTTGTAGTAACATCCTAAAGCAGCATGTAGACAACTTGTGAAGACTGACTAAACATCAGGTAATCCCAGAAGAGACTGAAACCACTTCCTGAACTGTTAGAGTAAGTAGGCACATCCGCTAGACTTTTGACACTGGGCACTCTGTTTTAGATTCAAGGAGAATCTAAGTGTGTCACAGACTAAGTAAAATTAGCTACTGAATTTCAAGTCAGATGGACCAAAAGAAGTGTTAGTGTAAAGAAGTACCATGGCAACTACATGTACATAGGTTGACTCAAAAACCCATTGTACCTTCACAACTTTGCCTGTGATTTACTTACGCTGTGCAGAGAAGCATTAAGGTTGGAAAGGACCTTGAAGACCATGAAGTCCAACCAGAATCCCATCAGCTTTCTATATTCTCTATCTTGATGGTGGGAAGGGGCAGCAGGCTGGCAGTGCTTGCTACCTTGTTTGTCTACACAGATCAAGAAAGGGTCAAGAGAGATTGACTTTCTCCCTCCTTAGTTTTTGTTTTTTAAACCAGTATCTGCAGGCAGAGACCAAAGGAGAGATTTCTGTCTGTGGAGGAACTGTGGAAAGAGGTGAATTTGTGCGTAATACCCACAACGAAACATCTTACTGTTTAGAGCCGTGCTGTGACGCAGACATTGCAGTGCAGTACCGTGGTGTCACAACAATCAGTGGAAGCATAACCCCTCCACACTTCCTCCTGCAAGTCAGATCAAGACCTGATAAAGCAGGAATTCCAAAATGTGATTGGACTGATCCTCATCTCTAATTGCCATTTAAGATCAGATCATCACAGGTCACAGCTTGGCAGACAGCTTTCACACAAGAAATAAAACACAATTTTATGGAGTAGACATCACAAAGACCCTAATCTGAATTTTAGTGATCACAATAAGCCTGAAAGAGTTTGTCCCACACTGCCTGAATGTAAGTGGTGTTAACATACACCATGGAACTGGCCATGCAGTTGAGTTTTTCATATATCTGGGAGCACAGCTATTTCCTTCTGATAGCCTAGAAATTACAGGATTTCTACAGAAAAGAAAACAACCATATATATAAATGGATTACAAAGCTGATGACTGCTTGATAAATGGAGTTAATTTCAACATTAGAGAAGTTGCATGGGAAGTGAAAGAGCAAGTTTGACCTCTGAGTTGGCACAGACATTGATCAACTGTTGTCCATATCCATCCAATCAAATATGGAAAATGCAGGAAAACTTGATGAATGAGCACTTTGCAGTTACCAGGGCTGCAGCAGTGTGAACAGGACCCAAATTTAGTCCACCAAATTTAGTTAATATTGCAGTAAAATTAAAAAGGTCTTTTAAAAACTCCACACAGTTGTATGTTAGAAAGAATCTTAAGTACTAGACAAGTTGTCATTTACCATGCGTAACATAAAATCTTGCTAAAAATCCTACAGTTATTTCCTGTTCTATGTCTAGAGAAGCACTGTCATAAGTAAGACAAGGACTTTCACCAGCAGTTAAGATTCTTAAGTATAAGTTAGCTTAGAAAGTCCTTAAAAAAATCTGAATACAACTGTTACAAGTTGGAAGCTGCACGTATTTGTAAGTTCTTACAAATCTTCTTGGATCTTGTGACTAAAGTGTTTATAGAAATATTTCTTTTTATTTCCTGCAATACACTAGCATGTGAAAAATCAGTAAATTCACTGTTTAATTGGACACAACTGCAGCGACTCCCACAAGGAGTCAAACAGAACCGGTCCTGCAACAAGGCCTGCTCCTCCCCTTCATAGCGGAGGTGGAGTCATGGTACTGGACCCAATGGACAAAGGAATGAGACATTTCTTCTGGGAAGTCAGAGATGACCCCTGTTGAATCGTGACAGTTTTTGCTGGCATACTGTAAAAAATGATCCAAAGATAAGCACACCCCACTGCCAGCCCACACCTGAATCCATGTGCTGGTTTTTCACCCAGAACTTAGTGCCAGCTGATGGAAACCAAGTAAAACATGCAGGTCTAACCTAGCCAGCTACCTTAATTTTAGATCCAGCTCCTGGTCTGGCTATCCAAGAAGGACTTGGGTTAAAACATATGAGCCAATTACAAGTGGCTGTGTGGGTGACAAAGGAAAGAACAGATCCACAGAGTCGAATATTCTAAGGAATAAATACTGCTATAAAATGATAACCTTACTGAAAACAACACAATTTGTCCACAAGACTGATAAATATTCTGAAGTGTTACAAGAAATAGCATGGAGTTGTAAAAACAGTAAATAGTTGCATTTTCTATACTGCAGTACAGCAATAAAGGATCAGCTTCTCAAATCACAACCCACTATGTGTCCAGCAGGGAGTGGAAGTGACCAACCTGCCTGGTAGGACATGTTGAAAAAGCAGTTTAGGTGATAGACAGCCAAGGAAAGAGCAGCGTGGGTGATATGTTATTGTATAGATGGTATATTTCTCTCATGTAAGTAATATTAATGAAGTAGTAACTGTGAGTTTAGCACCTATCAGTTAATAGTATTATGTTAAGATATACATTTCTTTGTTAGAATTGCCATTTCAAGAAAAGGTAGACCTGGGCTACTTGTTTGAAGGAATCCTTGTAGATCCACCTTTCAGTGCCTCACTTCTTACAGGGAACTGCTGGTTTTTCAATGGAACATTTTTATCTGAAGTTTTCACTAAGTAAAATATGGGCATTTGTAGGAGAAGATTCAAGTAAAAATGATCCTCTTTAATGGTATGAACATTTTAAAAGGTAAAGAGATGGCTCTGTAACTTACTAATTTTGTGTAGAAAATTTATCACATGGGAGTGCTGCATTACAGCATTACAGAGACTGAAACTGTCAGGGCTATCACTGAAACCAGTAGACGAATCTGTACATGGTGTGGGACAAATACATGACTGGAACAGCTAAGGAATGTACAGTACTACTGACTGTATGGACAGCTGCAATTCCTACTAATCTTCGGCTCACCAAAAATATACAAGTTTTAAAATGGAAATCTAAGGCACACAAAATACCATAATGATTTGATGTATACTGTATATATTACATAGTCAATAAGCATAAAACTGCTGGTACAAAACAATGGCATAATATTGGTTCTGTTTTATCATTATTTACAATCCCTTCATATCCTCTATTTGAACTAATATTAAGCTTTGAACTAAAATTTGCAGCATACCCGGTTTTTACAAGTTTTAGTTAAAATAGGTAAGATACAAAGAACTGGTTCAATTCCTCCATCCTCTGCCATCAATAGCTTTGTTAATTTGAACAGGAATCTATAGAACTGAACCCAAGATCATTACATAGTGATTGCTACTTCAGACCTGGCTCCTGCAAACACCGCACATGGCTACAGGAGAACAGTCTCATGGATCTACAGCCGCACCAAAGGATTTGTAGCACCAATGTCCTGACTGGCACTATGTGTTCAAAACACCACTGATGTACTTTCCGTACCGAAACTGTAAATAGAGTTCTTGCACTTCAGCTTCTCAAGGAAAAAGCACCTTGTCTTTAAGTAAAGCAGATCCAGATAGTTCATATTCCTCTATACAGCACCACTACAGTATAATATTATCAAGTATTTTATTAGTATGTTTTCAGACTGGAAAAGTGACTTCATTCTACCTACAGGTTCCCCAGCTGGGGCGAGCACCAAGGAAGGAGGAGGGCACAGCTTTGTCTGTGGAACTGATCCTGCAGCGCTTGGACCCCAGGGAGTCCTGGCGTCAGTGCTCCTCCTGGCTCCAACCAGCTCGCATGGAGGAAGTTGCAGGATGAGGTCAGTCCTTAGCTAACATTGTCATTTGGTCATTTGTTTAAATAAATAAGTTTAAACAAGAAATACATAGGAGAGGAGAATCAGAAAGAAGAGTGGGATGCTACAGTATTTAAAAGCAATGGAGTGTCTGTTTTTCCTCTGGTTTAGCAAATACTTGTTTCATGATGTGTCACTTTCTCAAGAGAAATGAAGAACATAAATTTCAAGGAAGGATACAACCCTTCCCATGCGAAATGTATAAATTGCTTCAAAAATTTACAAACCATTTTTGTAAAAAAAACCTGAACTCAGAAAGTTGGTGAATAGGTTATTCTTAACAAAAAATTTGCTGCTAAATATTAGAAATTTGATAGTTTTCCAACACTTCCTTGTTATTTTTCCCAAATTATTTTTTAAATCAGAATAGAATAAGGCAACTCTAGGGGGTACTTTTTTAATCCCAAAACAATCCTACCCTTGAGGCATTAGGAACATTTGGTTGCCATGTTAACTTAGAACGCTGCAAACAAATGAGACTGATGCACTTATTGCTCAAAGAAACCATAACAAATGCTGCCTTTAAAAAAACCAGATAATATTCATAACTCCCAATAGCAACACATGTATTGACCAGGCATCTCCTCATTTCATGTTTGTACACTCTCTTGAAAAAGAATAAAAGGTTTTATAATCCATAACTGTTTGTTTATATGCAACATAAAATCTTCAATGAAAAAGGGCAAGTTAAAAACAACCACATATGCTATTAGCATACATCCTGCAGCTGTAACACCATGGAACTCTACACAGCAAGAATAAAATCATTTCTTCTGTAGAGTATGCACAAACCTTAGACAATATGATCCTTATACTATACTATTTCAAGTTAATTTTAAAAATAGAAAGTGCTTTTAAAATATATATTTACAGCTTAGAAACAACTTCCAGCCATCATTACCAATAACTTCATTCTACTGACAAATCTAAAGAATAAAATTAATTGGTTTTCTAAAAGAATTATCTGTAATTTGGACTATATAGCAATGGTTGGAAGTTGTTAAAGCAATGGCACCATGAAGTAATAATTCAGCTTATTTATTTTTAACTGTTTGATGTGGTTAAGCACCAAGAGCTGTGTAGAGCTATAACTGTATAACTTGATTTAACACCATAAAATGTGAACCTGTTAAAATCCCTATAAATGATTTTTGTAGTAAACAGACGATTTAAAGCACCAAAATATAAATTCCTAAAGGTAATAAACTGAATGATTCAATCAAGGTTAATAACCTAAACAAAATCTTTTTTAGAATGTATTAAAACTATACAACTTTTTTTTTGCTTAAAATGTGCTTGAGCACCACCAAATGTTAAAGTCACAGTTTAAGAAGAAATCCCCCCCTTTTTTTTGTTTTTAGCTCAGCCTTAAAATGGTTGAGATGAGCAAATAGTAAACGACACGAGACTTGTTCTTTAACAGCACCTTAAAGAAACACCGTGTAACTGCACCAGGAGGGGCACGCGACACTGACACCTACACCCAGTGGTTGTAGGGCCCTGCCACTCGTGTCAGGGCGTATGAAGATACTGTGATTACGTTATCCTTGGTTACTGTTAATGCTCTGCGGGATGGAATTTGGTTGAATTCGTTGTCTTCATAAAAAATATCTCTGTTTTCACTTGGTTGCTTTGCTTTCCTGTTGCTAGAGTTCAGTTCAGGATTCTCTGTTCCTAATCGTTCTGCTTCTTTTTCTTTTTCTCTTGCCCTCTCGGCCATCTTCGCTTCCCACATGGCTAAACCATGTTTTGGCTCATTTAAATTTTTGTGTTGGTAAAAAACTAAAGAAATTCTTGTGGGATGATTGCGGTTGGGTTTTTTAATTGGTGTGGTAGCATGGAGTTCCCGTCTTGCACATTCAATTAAGATAGAACCATGAGAAGGTGCCACAGCAACCCCACCAATGTCATCATCCAAAAAATTGTGCTCGCTGTCTGACCACAATTCCTCAGCCTTTTCTTCAGAATCAGCCGGTTGTCCCAGTGCACTGTTTTGCTTTTCGCCAACACAGTCAAAGTCACACATCTGTCCTTGATGGGAGCTGCCCTTTTCCCCTGGGCACCCATGGGAACAGTCAGCTTCATTTATGACAGCATCCTTTGCCAAAGAGCTTAGCGGTACTGATGAGTCACAAGAGCTGATCATCTCTGAGAAAGGAGAATTGTCCAACTGAAGTTGACAATTCTGTTTGTCTGGCTGATGTTCAAGTATAGTGGGCAGGGGCTCTTTGTGGGCTGGGGGGCCTGGAGCAGTGACCTCGGGAGGAATCGGTGGCACACCATTCACCTTATCGTTCAGCAGAATTCCAGTATAGTCTTTGACCGACACATCAAAGTTCTTGCAATTAACATAAGGTGTCACATGAGGTTGCTTGTTACTGCATTCAAAATACCCGTAGGGAACTGAAAAATCTTGTTTTATATTAGTCACTGCAGTTAGGCCAGGCTTATGTGCAAGAGATGGATAAGGATGTAAACTATCCACCTTAAAGGAGGAGGAAGCCGTGTACTGTTTTAATAAAGAGCAATTTTTAGTAGTGTTGGAAGTATGTTTCATGGCATAAACGTGGTTGGAAGTCTCCATTTTTATTCCAGGTTTTAAAGCATCTGTTTTGTTCCCTAGAAGAAATGCACACCAAAGTGTAAGTACTTCTCAATTAATAAAATACCTCTCTATATTTTCATCATTGCTTTCTAATATGAAAAATGTACATTGCCTACAGATTTTTCAAAATGGTTATTTTTAGCTTTTTAGGAATATCTCTATGACTATATGTGTGTGTGTATATGTATATCTCTCTCTAAAGTAACCTTGCTCAATTAACGCCTTAACAATTTCCAGGCAGGCTGCTGGTATATAAAATAGAAAGGTATTTCATAGAGGGATGAAGAAAATCAACAGATAAAATGAAATAACCACTGAATCCCAATTCGCACAGCCCAGTCCTACAGAAACGCTTCCCCAGCAGCTGACTGCTGGCCTTCAGTTTTTACATAGTTGATGAAATTCAGTCAGAAATTCAGCCTGTGAATCGGTCAAAATTCTGACTTGCCTCAACCCCACTTTATGATCAAAGGAAAAAGCTTGTTTATGGACCTTGTCCAGCACAGCAAAAACAGTTACTGAATTACAATGATACATGCATTCCAATCCTGACTCAGAAATTGCCTTTAAAAAAAAGCATCTAGCAACATGCTCCAGGTAAATCCATCCTTACAAAATTAACTTTGAGTCATGTGATTTGGCTGTCTTCCATCTTTCCATCTAACTGCTTCGTTATTTCAGATCTCTGTGCAGACATTCTTCTCCAATTTCTGTCAGTTCCCTAAACAATTTCTAGCCATGGCTGCCTGTTGCTGGGCTTGGTTGGGGAACAGGCTCCTCACATGACTGATTCTTATCATGGGTAGGTTCAGCCTGGAGTCCATGGGAGTAATGGGAAAGAATTCCATAGACTTTGATGGGCTTTGCATCATGCTCTGCAGTAGCTTTACATGTGTTTCGCTGGCAGACCGGCACCCCACAGACAGCTCTTGCTTACTCTCATAAAAGACTGTCTCTGTCAGTTACACAGAATGGTTAATTGTTTTACACAGTGTAGAAGCACCATTCTTTCTTCTACTCGGTCTCCTAGTAATTTATAAATTAGTGATGAATTAAAAACATTCCTCCAATAGGAATGCAAAAAATTCGAAGTGATATAATGACAGGCACAATAGCTAGTATGCAAAAACTGAAAGCTGTACAGGGACATGAGGAGGCCACATCAACTCTTTAAAAACCTGTTCTATGAAATAAAACACAAAGTATTTAATGACATTAACAGCCCCCACACCAGAGCAAGGCCTTCGTCCTAAAGATTTTAAGCACAGCATTTGAGAATAGCATTCTCCATAACCTCAGAAGAGATGCACATTCTGTGAAAATAAGTTTTAACAACCCACAGCACTCAATTACGAACGTGTAGCAAATGGATTTTTTTACTTGTTTTTTTAAGTGGTATCCCCCCAAAATGCAGACATCCTTTGAAATACGTTTACCTGTTGTTCCTCCCCTTATGCTGCATAGGTCTGCATGTCTCTCATGAAATAAAATTCAAAATTACAGTAGATGAGATAATTTTCCTCTCTTCTTCCTAACAGGCTGTGCTTTAATTTTATTTATTTTTCACCTGCTGATCAGAGATTTCAAGTCCGTGGCTTCTTCCACCTCTTCCTTCTTTTCATTACTGCCCAGTCCCATTCAATAGTCCTACCCTGCAGAGGCCTGACCCAAAATCTAACACCGGGTACCACAGTGTAGACCAGCACTGCCCCCGCACATCTCAGCCCAGGCACAGCTCTGCGTTGCCCAGACAGGGCCTGTGGCAGAGGAACAACCACAGCCTCCCTAGCACCTGCTGCTGACAGACTCCACTACCCTGCTCCTTGTTAACAGTCCTGCAATGGACAATCTGCACTGTCATTTGATAAACCCAGGGGATTTTGCAAATCTCTTGCTGTGCAGCAGTGTCCATGCCATTGATAGGAATATTATCACAGCTCAGATTCTGAGAAAGCCATTATCTGCCGTAGGAAGTGGAGAACACAGTTCTTGTGCTTTAAAGTGACAGAAATTCAAGTTGCTTATTTAGGTAAGCATTCCAACAATGTTCTTTCAAGATGGTCAAACTGCCATTATTTATTAGAGTAAGGGAACTTGGAAATACTTCATAGGTGTTCACACGCCACCAACAACCTATTTTTGTGTTGTATTTTTTTCTGCACCAAGAGACAACATTGGCTACAGTGACTTCTTTATTAGCCCTTAAAATGTAAAATATACCAGTAGTTTATTTTAAAGGAACTTTTCCCTCCCATCAGATGTGTAACAGAACACAGAACCAGAACCAACTGGCAGAATTTCATAAGCATCACTCACCTAAACAATGCAAAGTGTTGCCAAGATTTTCTGGGGCTTCAGTTTTCAGTTTTACTGGTGTTGAGTATTTTTTATCTATTAATGGCTGCTTTTCAGTTGGGGCCCTCCTTGTGTCTGGTTTCTTTTTCTTGGTAGCCCTGAGAGGCTCAGCCAACATTCGCACTTCTCTGGGGAACGCTGTGAGCACCTGTATGGCTCCGGCTTTTATCTTGGCTTCCAAACCCTCTTCAGTGCCAAACTCATCTGTTTGTGAGATTTTGTAAAGAGGCAACACATGGAGCTGTTCATCGCTTGGAATCACCCCCACTCTCCGGTTATCTTCCTTCGTTAACGTACAGACCTGGTATGAGCAGAATCAGTTACCAATAAACCACACACACAAACCACAAGTTACATAAAGATTCGGGCAGTCATCCTAGGCTTCACTGCTTACTTGTATTCTATGGCCACAATGCTACGGGGCTTTCAAATGCAAACATCCAACAAATACTTATTTGATCTATGATGACACAGAAAAACTATTAGTACTTTAAGATCAAGGCACATGTCTTAGACAGGAAAGTGAAAGTTTGGCTCAGCTTACAGTATCCATAAATATATGCCAACCCTGGTAAATAATCTCAGCTGTAAATATACCGTAAGTCCCTAAGCATTCCGATTATTTTTTTTAATATATAAATATATCTTTGATGTTCAGATTCATTTTTAAGGATTACAGAATATGAAAAATTATTTTTGCATTTAACAAGAAGTTTCTATGATCTAGAATTTGTTCTATGATTTGGAATTGGTTTTGGTTTTTGTTTGGGCTGGCAAATGAAAAAAACCCCAAACCAGCACAAACAGTCACTCATACTGCTCTATATTTTTTGAAAATCTCAGCTCTAACTCCCTCCCTTTCTCAACACTTTCTTAAATTAACACCCTGCCGTAATTAACTCACAAGACCTGGGAAATGTTCTTTTAGGCCACTGCCCTACTTCCTGTAATTCTGTGTTGTGAGATCCTGGAGCCCAGGAGAGTGCTAGTTATATCCAGTTTGATGAGCACACATCAGAAATGTGAATAAATATTTCAACTTACCACAATCATTTTCTTATCATCATTATAAATGCAGAACATTTCCAGCACTCCTTGAGTTCCAGCTCTTACTAACAATAGTCCTTCCCCTTGAAAGCAGTGCTTACACTGGCACTATGATCCCTGGTGTCATTCCCATAGGATGGCAACAGCTCTGTGTGCCTGAGCACACATACAAACATTCACCCTTTTGTAGTTTTGTCACTTACATTCCCAAGGGACTGCTACACGGCTAGAAAGCCATACATCAATATCATGGCTTAGGTAAGCTGCTATTTTGCGGGAGTTACTAACTACACACATAAAGCAATGGGAACACCATCCAAGGATGAGATGATACTCCCCAAATGGAAGAGTATCATTCCGTCATTGTGTAGGCTGAATCTGATGCCTCTCATGAACAGTCAATCCAATTTCCCAGAATCTTGTCACCATGCCTAACATTTCAGAGGAGAAGAATGTTATTATTTAGGGGGTGAAAAAAACCCAAACATTTTTTATTTTACAGCACAGCTTTTGCACAAAGGCGTCATACAATTATTTCTAGAAAAATAAAATTATAGAACCACAGACTAAAAATCCTGAACCAAAATGGTGGTGGCTAGGGCTTTATCAATAGCTCTATGCAAAGCTTGGCAGTTGCAGAGGAGCAAAAGGAGGAAATCTGAGGGGCAGAGACAAGGAAGAGCTTTTCAGGAGGCAGTTGGAAGGGATGGAGAGGGGGCTCTAAGGCAATTAGCAGCTGCTTTTTAGCGCTCACTGAGGTGCCGGCTCCATGCGTACTCACCTTCTCTGGGCAGCCTCTGCACTATGAGGGAGATTTAGAAAAAACAACAAGTTGTTCTGTGAGCAGCGATTGGCACCTTGCTTCCTGTGGGCTTCTCCATCCCCACACTCCCACACACCCAGGCCCCGCAGTAATCCCTGCTCCCACCTCTGCTGGGTACCAGCCAGCAGAAGCGGGACCTGTCTGAGGCTCAGGGCCACGGCTGCAAGGACCCTGCCACCTCCTCCCTGGATCCGGCTCCCCTCACTCAACAGCGACATTTCACAACTCACAACAGGAGGTTAAAAAATCTCCAAAGACAATTCAGTTTCTGCCACTTTCAGTGAAATCTGTTTGAAACTGGCCAGCAGATGCCAAATTATTCAGGAAGGGTGAGAGAGGGTCAGACACATAGAGAGCAGGATTATATATGACTGACGTTCTCAGAAAGCCCAGCACGCTCTCCCCATCTAAATTATAAACAAAAGCAGTAGTAAAGTCAGCATGGAGGGGCCTGGCTCCCTCTTGTTTTCATCAGAAACTGGGCAATGGTCTTTTAGAATAAAATGTCCAGCCTGTAACTGGCCCATGCACTAGTGTGAAAAATGTCTTGAAGATTCAATCCACAATATTTATTATTTTGAAAATTGTAATTTACAATTACAAATTTCCATGCAAAAGCCAATGCCCTTTGGAACAAGAAAGATGAAGGACTGTTATGAGGGCTGTAGTATATTGACACAACTATGGTGAAAGTACTGCCAACTCCAGCAAACACCACATATTAAATACTGAGTTAGAATACATGTTAGTAAATTAATGTATATCCAAAATTGTATCTAGACCTGAAGTACATCTGTAGCTTAAATACCATAACACCAATTTTAATACATGTATACTTTCACAGTCAGTGCCCCCTTAACATATTTGACATAAAATTGAGGATGCAATGGCAAACAGATAACAGAAAATTAATGATATGGGAAAACCAGTCATAAACTAAGGCTGTACAGATAAGCTAAAAACTTACAGCTAAAGGTGTACAGTCTCACCAAATGAGAAATATCTGCTAAAAAGAACCCCTCCAATATTCAAATCTGTGCAAAATATTCCATTAAGGAACTTAGATGCTATTGCTGAGAAGTGAAAAGCAGTATTTTCCATTGATACTGACACTGTTTCAAACTGACCAAAATGAAGCACAAACATGAGAAAACCATCAAGTCTGTTAAAGGCCATTTACAGTGTGAAGCTGCATATCCTGCTACTCTGTTTTTTCCAGAACACGCAGCTAAATCATTCAGGATGCTCAAAGGCCAAAGAAATGTAGGCCAAATGGTTTGTTTAGGTTTCCAATGTGCTTGGTGATCAAACCCATTACCTATTCTGGATTAAGTGATGTCATGGTAAAAATTGCATGTTTATGAAACTTTATTTTTATTCCCTTCTTTTAAACTTAAAATGCACCAGGAACTCAATGCAATTCCTTCCAGACATCCATCTGTAGCCACACAGCTTCCACTGTGTTATTCTGGGTCTCTTTGATCTGTCTGTGTCCTCTTGAACCTCACATGTAGAAATGTGGAGTCTTTTCCACTGTGTTGTAATAACAGATGTTTTACATTCAAGTTTCAGCAAAGCAGTCAAACAGCCTTTCTAAACCTGGAAGATGGAATCAGGTTTCCTACACACTCCCTCCCCGTGCAGCTGGAGACAGAGCGGGTGCCACCGGGGACTCGGGTGCTGCTGCAGCCTTGCCCACCATTACACATAGAAACATCTTTGCTTTTCCTTTGCAGCCGAGACAAACCGTGTTGTCCTGTTGGCCTGATCTACCCTGAACAAGAGTGTGTAGGTCAGAAAGAGAGAAGGGAACCCCAAACGTATTCTCCTTTTGCCTGCTTCACGCCCCCCAGGCTGTGCCATCAGACAGGTGACAGAGGTACGGCACGGGAACTTCTGGGAGCTCGCACGTTAGCAGAGGGAACTTCTCATGTTTCTCCATTTGCACAATATAAAAACCTAACAGAAATCCTTCCTTTACAGGCCCAGGGGTTCATCTTTCCTCCTATTTGTTATAAGCTGAAGCACCAATTTAAGCACTTGGTACTCCTGCAGCTCCCAAAGCAAGCCGGGGGTGCAGAATGTGGTGCAACCATGCACAGACATCCTGTCAGCTACTGCAAAGGCCTGGAGCCACGTGCAATGGTATGATGAGCTGTCCCTGCAGAAATACAGTACGATATGGCACAAGCAGAGGGTTTGGGGGTTTTATCCGAATCAGGAAGAGTTTGTTGATAGATTGGTGATTGTCACTACTTAGTTCTACTGCCAGTAATAAATTACATATTGTAGCTCCCCTTCTTCCCAGTGTCTGCTGCAGACTGTGTGGCACCACGGATTACACATAACTGCAGCTGGTCTCTCCCGTTCCTCAGCCCCAGCAACATGGGCCCTATGCCCCCTTGGATGAGGAATACCCACATACAAGCTGCAGAAGCAGTGACAGCCTTTTTGTCCCAGTCACTTTTAAACCCCAAATATCAGTGACTTAAATGGACTCCCACAGGTATGAAGGATGTGATTTGCAGCTAATCTTATAAAGAAACAAAAGTACTTACATTTCACAGACTCCATCAATAACTATAAAGCTTTTATCTGTGTTGCTCATTTAGCTTCATATCCATAAGGAACATGCACCCTAACACTGCAGCTGTAACGTACTTCAGTGGCCCTTAGGAGAATGTTAAGAGATGACAAAAGAGTCTAAGTAAAAGTGAATGGTATATTTATTGCCTTAAAGGTTCTTTAAAAACTTGATTTGTAGGCAGAAATTACTTTTGCTTCTTTCAGATAAACACATTAGTTTACATCTCTGTAGAATTGTCAAGTGTGTTCATTCTACTAGAGAGCAAGCAGGGGACAGTAGTGTTTGTTTTTAGCTTTCTACCAGAAGCAGCTCTGCTAAATTCAGGGCTTGACTCTGCTAGCCAGGAAAAATGTTCAGCAACTCAGATCTCCATGATAATTACCATTTAATGGTAATCCCCAATTTGTGTAAGTTAAGATGTACTATTCTCTCTTGTATCTCCAGAGGCCATTTCCAAGACACTCCCACTGCTAACACAAACTTTACAGGATGATTTATTTTCAGAGTCACATACAAATAGTGCAGCTGATCAAATACACATACTGAGAAAAATGCAAGAATGCTTTTCAATATATTCTTTTAAGTGTACAGTCAACTTATTCCTTATTATTAACCTCATTTAAGTCCTTTGCTGAACTTACGTCTGTGCCTGGTTTAAATAATTTGAAGAGACTCTGGGTTGGGTGCCCTGTGCAGAATTCCTGTAATACTTGTAAAAGGGATTCACCAATGATCAAAGGAGAAAACGAAAAGGTGTCACACTAACAGAGCCATCAGCATTTGCCATTATCAACTTACAAGGTATTTACTTGAACCTTTTTAGCCTAGAAGAACTTTAGATCTTATAAAGATTTTGTGTTGGAGTAAGGAGAAAGGGAAGAAACTTAACAACAATAACAAGGGCCAAGATAACAAGTGTACCGTGTACACTCTTTAAAATGTAAAGTGTGACAAGCAGTTAAAAAAAAACAAGTGAAAAATAGTAAAGGCATGGATGCTGGAGGTTTTTAGTGCAGTGCAAATTGTTCTCATTCTGTTCATTACCACACTATCAGAAAGCGATCTATGTAAGAGCTGCCACCTCAGTTAGAATTGTACTTGCACTCAGTACATTCTACAGACGTACTGACATAATACATCAACAGTTATATAAATAACCCCTCCATCATTATAATCAGTGATTTATCAGAAATCATCATATGTCTTAAGCTAAGTAGGCAGCCACAAAGCAGCTTCTGAAACTAGACAGGAATGCAGGAGGTGCTGGTATCACAAGTACTAATTTCTTTTTGTGTCCTTACCACTACATTTCCGATGGTATTACCAGACTTGGTTATAAGCCAGAATTAACAACCCTAATTTTGATTGTCATCAAAATCTGGACTGAAGCAAGCCCAGCATAGCCTGCCACCCTGTTTGCAAAAAATCAACTTTTTTTTTTTTTGCTTTAGGCTTCCAATTCATATGACTGTAACTGTACACAGAGAGGGAACAGCAAACACAGTGTGTCCTGTCACCACAGCCACAGCTCCTCACGGGGGAGGCTGCACAGAGATCACAAGGTAACTCCCAGCTCCAATTCACCTTCATAACGTCCCAATTCAAGTAGCTAAACTCAAGTGCTGATACTTAACAGCTATTTTCTATTTACAAATAGCCCCTTGCTGCAAGTATAATAAAATAAAGAGAAATCCTGTCTAAATAAAGAGAACATAGGTATGCAGTATTTATTTGTGAGTAAGCTACCTCTGAAAACCAGATTCCAAGGCATGGTTTTCAGCAGCTATAATCATTTGGTCATGTTCTGCAAAACTGACAAAATTCGGCAGAACTTTTTAGAAAGTGATAGTGATAACTTCTGGTCCATACAATGACCTGCCACAAGTTGTAATGTTCCATGCTTCTGAGTCTTGGAACACACAACATACAATCCATAAAGTACCAGCAAAGATAATATGAAGCTGAAATAACATCAGGTGATTACAGATAAATGCAGTTGTAGAACTATTCCCAAACACATTCCTCAAAAAAGGTTTAACTGTCCCTCCAGGTGCTTCTGGCCATAACTTATAAATTTCCTGGGATCCAATATGGAAAAATGAGTAGCAGAGTCAGCTACCATTTCTTTTTGTCTTTAAGAGGTAAAGGAGCACTTAAACTATTCTTTTCAGAACATCTAAACTAAATTTCATTTAAAAGCATATTGTGCAGTTTGTCTGACAAGGAGGTCTCATTTTCAAGTTTAGAATCTTTAAGGGTATCAAATTCCTATGCTTCAGAAGCAATTTTGCAATGTATACTTACAACACTAAGCAAAAATAATAGTCTATTGAGGACTGGCATTCCTGGTGGATTCCCTGACCTGCTTCCATACTTTAAAGGAACGGACATTTGCTCACCTTACACAATTAACATCAAACAACTGTACCGGTCATTTCATTGCTGTCACATACAAATGCTCAATGTTAACTATAGGTGTAAATGCAACATTTTATTGAATCACAGCAACACAATAATTCAATTTGCACTGAATTTAAAAAATGAAAACTTAAAAGCCCCCCACATTTCTAGAACAGGCAGAGATTTTGAACAGATTTTTTCCAGTTATACACCCTTTGATAGAGAAGTTACTCTTGTTAACCTGCACCGCTGTACAAGAAGTCACCCTCGCTATTTCGAGCACAGCAATGCTCCAACTGCTCAAAGAACACTGCCAGTTTTATCTTTTCTGCTTTGCGCTTGTCTTTCTTCAACACTGCGGTCTTAATTTCTAGAAGATCGCTTAACTGAGTAATTCCCAGCCAATTTTCTCACTGGCAATCCATCAAGGTATTTCATACAACAGCTACACCAATCTGTGGGTTTTTCTTTCATACTGAGATTTAAAGACCATAATAGTCACCTGGCTCCACCACGATCTCATACTGTCTACTTTCTGACCTGTAACTACATTAACATGAAGCCTGGTAAGTGCTCAGTGTAAGAAAGAGTGAATTTGATGAGCCTGGGCAAGGTAAGTTCGTAATTAATTAGTTTGTTTTAACACCTCCTCTGGAGTGGTCTGTACAGCTCCTTGGTTAGACAATTATTTGCCTTTAACATCAACCCTCTCCCAGGAATAACTTGTATGCCCCCTGGCCAGGCCTCTCCAAAGGGCTGGGTGTCTTTACACAATGGAGGTATTTTGTAGGAAGGATCACTCTCATCCCCTTTTTGATCTGTTTTGCAGTAAGATGAACTCATGTCCTCTGTAGACAGTAACAAATATATGCAAATTACATGAGCATTGATAAATGGCAACATGCAGTTAATTTTGAAATAACTTTAAAACCTTTATGCAAACGAACCCACAAGCAGCACTTTAGCACTCTGGGTAATCCCAGTGAACAGCACAAATGAGAAGATGCTGCGTACATACCACAGTGCTCCCATTGTGCATGTTGTGTGTGTCCTTGTGGGCGTGGGCACAGAAATCGATGCACGCAGTGACACCGGAGAAGGGCCGACCGTCCTTGGAACCCAGCCGGCAGTCGGGGCCCATGTGCTCATTTTCCACCTGGAAGGAAAATAAGCTACAGATACTCGGGACTGAAAGCGTGGGCCTGCAACCCCACGAGCCACCAGCAGCTTTGTGACAGAATCAAGGCAGTTAGGCAGACTCAGTGATTTGAAAGGATCTATTTTCCTATGAAACATGTAACATTTACATCCGGATGCCAATGAGATAATCAGGCCAGCCACAATCAAAATGTCTTGGATAGTAAAAACATTTTATTTACAATATTATCTCTAAGCATTTTTTGCATATGCCCAGCTCAGGGTGCTACTTAACCACCAGTTCAAGTAAAGAGGTGCAGTGTATGGAAACCAGCCAAATGCTCTGGGATTCATGGCCCCGGCGAGGGCTGCAGCTCCACCCAGAAACACGCTCTGGGGCTGCTTCTTGGATTGAAACTGGGCTGCTGTTCAGAGCTGGATGTCACAGACCTACCTGGTTCTGGAAAGCTTCTGGAGCAAGCTTCTTATAAACCGGAGCCACATCAGTAGCTAACGTTTGCAAATTATTTTCAAGAAGTTCCTCCTGCAGGGAAAGGCAACATTCAGTGCTGCAGTTTACTTTGAAAGAACCTCAGCCAGTTTAGAGATGCCCAATAGGTCAGCTTCTATCTCATATTTTATTAAATCGACTTCTGTTCTGCTGCCCTTTGTCACTAACCATAAATGTCTACTTTTGCATGACTAAACCAAAATTGTTAAACAGAAATCAGCCAAATAACAATAGAGGATACCTGCTAGGTGAAAGGAACCCAGGACACAGGAACAAATTTCCGCATTATTCTCCATACACAGTCAAGGAGTGAGGTATGTTGCACTCAAAAACACAGAAGTAACATCCAGAGGAGAAAAATCATATCCCAAGTTGAGTGGGGATGGAAGCCCAGGTCTTCCATTAGTGTTTTGCTTATGGGGCCTTAGCCTATGCTGAGACACCATATGAGAAACTCCTAATAGCATTTAACTTCAGCTCTTAGGTCTTCTCTCAGGTACTTTTCTCATATTGCAGCAGAACTTCTAACAGGAACATTTATTAACTATTTTGTTCTTTGGAGGGGCAAAACTCAGGACTTAATGGAAATAACTACTAGATTCAGAAATAATATTTCCTTCCTTAGGCTAAGCCATATAAACACAGAATTAGCTAGGGGGGCTTCTATGGCAGTGTCATATTTAAGGTCTCATTTGTAGAAACAATCCCTAAATCCTTATCCTAAGGTTTTGCTTTTCAAGGAAAATCGCCAACCAACTGGGAAAGCAGAGGGCAGTGACAGACTCCTTAATTTATTTTCCTCCAAGGACCAGGCTTTGAGAGACATCTGCAGCTTCAGTTTCTCATAGTGTATAGTGGCAAAAAATAACAGCTTGCTTCATTTTGTTTAAAAAACTCAAACCCACTTATCACCACACACTGTAAACACCAACATACATAAACACCAAGGGACTTCACTTTTTTCATTGTGATGTTACATTACAAGACCATACTGTATTTTTAACTCATACTAAACTCAGTTTATCAGCTGTAAATGGCTACAAGGCTTTCCAAACTGCATTGAAGGGTAATGTATCCTTAATTATCCATCCTACCAGGAGAGTATCTATCCTAGGAACCATTCTTTCCTCAGTATGTTACACCCTTTACCTCATCTCATTCAGCATCAAACATACAGAGAAAATGCATGCACAGAATGCTCCATGCATAGCATTATACAGGGGGAGAACCTAAACACACAGGGAGTGGCAAAGGACAGAGAAGGAATGGGATCCCTAAAGTGAAAGAATGCCCAATAAATACATTTTGCTATAAACTGAAAGTTTATAAAGAAATTCCCTCTTGAGACAAGCAGAGCTGGTTTTGGCCTGTTGTGCCTCAGACAGGTGTTCAGTGAGGAGGGCAGGACAGCGTGTGCTCTGTTGTGCTGACGCAGAAGCCCCCACCTCAGGCCCTAATGAGGTTTGTGAATACCCACAGTGCGAGTGGACTCCACATGGCTCAGAGGAGATTGAGGGCTTGCATTCACACACATGTGGATGAGAAATACTTCATAAACTCTTTTAGAACAAAAAGTCAGGAGCTGGGAGAAATATTTACCTATAGTGAATCAAGTTACATGTCTCTTTCAAGAAACAATGGATGTTTCACACTGTGTGTACATGGAAAGATTACTGGCAGGATAACCCCAACACAGAACCTGGTACCCGAGTGCCTCAAAACATGTCAGCTGTGCTAGGAAAGATGTGGTACTTTTATATAGGAGCTCCACAGGGAAGTGGGGTTACAGACACCTACAGTCAGAACAAAAGGCACTTTGGAGTCACCCTGAGAAGTATCTGTTCACAAGGCAGTGGTTACCAGCTTACAACACCTTTATTCCTTCTTCCTGAAAGTATTTTCAATGTAAAAAAACTAATGTGGTTGGATTTTTTTTAGAGGTTTGTTACTTCACCTAATCCATCACTATTTTCTGTGCTACCTCACCTATATGGCATCACTAGCACTCATAAGCAGCAACTACAGCATCATTTCACTGCATCACATTTTAGTGTATTCATTCCTTCAAAACTATTTCAAAAACATGCTGTCCACAGAAAAAAACCAGTTTATTCTTGGTGACAGAGGAGAGCCCAGGCTGTCAGCTAGTCCTACAGCAATGGGAAAGCAGTGCAACCCCAAGGTACAATATTTTCTGTGCCAAGGCAAAAGGCCTGAATCCCTGAGCTACAGGCTTGGCCCTTAGAAAAATGCCTTTACTTACAAAGAATTAACATTTCACAGAGTTACACAGTGAACTAAATATATACGCAGAAAAGCATTAAGAATAATTTTATGGTATTTAAGTACAGAGTAATTACTCCACTGAATGAAATCTCAGTGTCTTTTATTCTAAATACTACAGTTACAAGAACTTTGATGGGTGTGAGTCTGTGGTAAGTTACGCATACATGTGGGGTACATGAAGAAGGGGTGGAGAACATCTAGTTCTGAAAATCATCAGAAAAGGCATTTTGAGAAAAAAAAAGAAATAAATCTTACTTGTTTAGGGTCATCAGTGAGAAGCCTAAATTTCCTGGGGTTTTTGCTCCTGGCAAACTTACAGCCATTGAAATACATACTCCATGAACAGCCAAATGAGAATGATGCTCCACAAGTTTCTGGGTCAAGTCCTTGACATGCACAAGTACGACTACAAAAGGAAATAAAGACATCAGGTCAGCTGGCAACACAGCTCTTGGGTCTGTGGTTTTTTGGTCAGTGCTATTTTGCTATTTCTTTTATAATACAGAATCACCAGGTTGGAAGAGACCTGCAAGATCATCCACTCTAACCGATGCCCTAACACCTCAACTAAACCATGGCACCAAGTGCCACATCCAGTCTTTTTTTAAACACATCCAGGGATGGTGACTCCACCACCTCCCCGGGCAGACCATCTCAGTCCTTATTTTTTCTGTGAAAAACTTTTTGCTAATATCCAACCTATATTTCCCTTGACGCAGCTTGAGACTGTGTCCTCTTGTTTTGTCAGTTGCTGCCTGGGGAAAGAGATCAACCCCCACCTGACTGCAGCCACCTTTCAGGGAGCTGTAGAGAGCGATAAGGTCACCCCCGACTCTCCTCTTCTCCAGGCTAAACAACCCCAGCTCCCTCAGCCGTTCCTCACAGGGCTTGTGTTCCAAGCCCCTCACCAGTCTCATTGCCCTCCTCTGGACGCGCTCAAGCGTCTCAATGTCTTTCCTAAACTGAGGGGCCCAGAACTGGACACAGCACTCGAGGTGCGGCCTCACCAGTGCCGAGTACAGGGGAAGAATGACCTCCCTGCTCCTGCTGGCCACACTATTCCTGATACAGGCCAGGATGCCATTGGCCTTCTTGGCCATCTGGGCACGCTGTTGGCTCATGTTCAGCTGGCTATCAACCAGTACCCCCAGGTCCCTTTCTGCCTGGGCACTGTGCAGCCACACCGTCCAGCCTGTAGCGCTGCAGGGGGTTGTTGTGGCCAAAATGCAGGACTCAGCACTTGGACTTATTGAACTTCATCTTCAACTCTGCCCATCTATCCAACTGTTCCAGGTCTCTTTGCAGAGCCTTCCTACCTTCTAGCAGGTCGACACATGCTCTCAGCTTAGTGTCGTCTGCAAATTTGCTAACGAAGGACTCAATACCCTCATCCATGTCGTCAATAAAAATATTGAACAGACCTGGCCCCAGGACAGACCCCTGAGGGACACCACTGGTGAC
>WEIT01022961.1:0-21186 GCA_013389985.1 Dryoscopus gambensis | reverse complement strand
TTACCAGGATCCTCCTTCCTACCATTTTTGTAAATGGGCGTCACATTGGCCAGTTTCCAGTCATCTGGAACCTCACCAGTGAGCCAGGACTGTTGGTAGATGATGGAGAGCAGCCTCACAAGCTCATCTGCCAGCTCCCTCATCACCCCGGGATGGATCCCATCTGGTCCCATAGATTTATGAACATCCAAGCAGCTCAGCAGTTCTCTGACTGCCTCCTCCTGGATAACTGGGGAACCATTCTGTTCCCTGACACCATCCACCAACCCAGGAGGACAGCTGTCCTGAGGACAAGCCATCTTCCCACTAAAGACTGAGGCAAAGAAGGCGTTAAGCACTTCCGCCTTCTCCTCATCTGCAGTTACTCAGTTCCCTCCCTCATCCAATAGGGAACAAAGGTTAGCTTTACCCTTCCTTTTGCCATTAGTATATTTGTAAAAGCATTTTTTATTATCCTTTACAGAAGTTGCCAATCTAAGTTCAAACTGAGCTTTGGCCTCCCTAATTTTTTTTCCTACATGCCCTAGCAGCCCCCTTAAATACTTCCTGAGAAACCTGACCCTCCTTCCAAAGATGATACATCCTCTCTTTATTTCTAAGTTCCTTCAAAATCTCTTTGCCCATCCAGGCTGGACGTTTGCCTCGTTGACTCATCTTTCGGCACACAGGGACAGTCTGTTCCTGTGCCCTCAAGATCTCTGTTCTGAAGCACGCCCATCTTTCCTGAACTCCTTTGTTTTAAAGGGCTGCTTCCCAAGGGACTCTCTGAATAAGTCTCCTAAATAGGCCAAAGTCTGCCCTCTGAAAGTCCAGTGTAAGAGTCTTATTGATATTCCTCCTGATTTTGCCAAATATCAAGAACTCTATAATTTCATAATCACTGCCCCAAGCAGCCTCCAACCACCACATCTCCCACCAGCCCATCTCTATTTGCGAACAAGTCTAACATAGTCCCTCCCCTGGTGGGCTTACTCACCAGCTGAGAGCATATACAGAGGATAACAAGAGAGAGCAAATACAGAGCATAACAAAGGAATTAGTGAAATTCATGGCTTAACCAGGTATTTTCTGTTAAGAAAATACTCATGTAGAGGGCTGACTTTTCTGCACAAAGACAGTCTCAACTTCCCCGACACCCGATTTTGGGACAGAAATATAAACACTCAGTTGTAGCTATATAAATACACCCATGCTTTCATTTTGATTTCTCCAGCTGGATAATATTTTCAACCAAGAAAATAGCCCTGCTACTAAAGCTTACTCCAAATCCAATAGTTCTTGTGTTATGTGCAACAATACCATTAACTCCAAATCGACCTGACTTTTTGGGTAGACCCTTTAAGAACACAAGCATTAGATTTAGGCCCCCATACAGCTCTGAGAGTCTGTCAAATGTGGGCTACACAGAAATCAGCACACAGGCAGCACCGCAGTTGCAATCTATTCCCTAATCAATTAAAGTAAATTCCTCTCAGAGGCATAGAGAAGAAGATCCTAGTTTTGAGTGTTCAACCTCACGTCTACTTTACAAAGTAACAAACTCCCTTCTTGGCAGGTCCTTTAGCACGGCTGTCTGTGCATAGGGCACGCTGGCCATGTTTGGGCAGCATGCACAGAGCCAGGAGAGTGGGTCCTTGCCACCCCTCGCCTGGGGCATGGCACATACAACTCCCACTGAGAGCCTTTCCTCTAAGAAAAGCCAGGAATGAGGTGTGATACCAAAATGACACCGGATGGTTTGGAATTTTAGATGTATGAGCTGAACTAATGAACTCTCAAGAACACTCAAGGCTCCTAGGGCAGGGACTCACTCTTCGTTGAGGGCGCAGCGCCGGCTCGTGGGACAGCCATACTTGCGCAGGCTCTGCGTCAGCTCCTTGTACAGTGTGTCCGCCAGGAGGTGGGGGATCCCCTCCCACGCCAGGATCAGGATCACGATCACAGCAGTCTGGCAGTGGTGTCCTGCACGCTGACGGACCAAGCACAGCAACTTCTCCTCATCGCTACTTCTTCGGATCACCTGGAAGAATCACTTGGATTATTCTCTGCTAAGCACAGGCATCACCTAATGAGCTGCTCTTCTCTGGGACAAGTAAGGCCTGGAAACGCAAGAATGCTGCCCCGAGAGTGTCAATCTGCAAGCAGGACTGGGACAGCATCACCCACTAATCTCTGGTGTAGAACATGATTTTGTGTTGCTTTTTTAACTGCAGAAGAAATAGCAGTACATTTTACAGGAGGAGCAATATTTTAGATGTTGCACGCAAACAATAAAGAAGATGCATTACAAGGAAAATAACCTCTAGAAGGACAACAGATCCCCTGAGAACCTAACATTACCTTGAAAATACGACAGAAAACGTAGTGCCAAACACTCCAGAAGGCAGGTATGTGAAAACACACTCCAAAAGCACATATAAGCATGTGATAGGGCAGCTACCAGTGTTACAGATCAGTACCTAAGATGGTTCCCACCTTGCAAAGAAAAATTAGAAGAAAACAATGAAACAGACTGTGTTCTTAGTGAGGGAATTGGGCAATGGGATTTTTCAGAATATATCCCTAGACTACCTACATTAAAGTTCTTAGAGCGCTGACATTTGTACTAACCTGTATGACATACAGAACACAGAATCTTGTAAACCTTATTCGTCACACACAAGCTAACCAGTATGGAACAGTACAGTACACCACTGAATAAAAATGGGAAAAACTTAATAGTCCTGCTCCTACATATTTCGGGTTTTGGCACAGTCTGAAACAGAGTTGCATTTAAGACCACCAGAAATGCATTAAAGCTAGGTAATACTAGAACACAGTCTTTGAAAACAGGCTTATTTATTCATCCAGCATGTTGTAGCCAGCACAGCCTGCATAAAGCCTCCAGCAAAGGTGTCAACGCTCCAGTGTGAAGCTTCAAACACCACAGGCCTGGCCCTCTCTGAGGCAGTAGAGGCTCCATCCTCCTCAGCCATGTCACACACAGGCTAGGGACCTGTGTGGCTCTTGCTGTGTGTGCTCAAGTCCCTGCACTGCAGGCCTCTCTGCCAGCTCCGTCAAAATCCACTTGCTCTGGGCACGTGGCCGCTCAACCCCGGCCTTCACCCAGTACCCTCTCCATCAGCAGAGCTCTCACAGATAACAGACAACAGCACTGGGCATGGACAATAAAAGCAGGAAGGCAACAGTTCACTTGCACTTCGAATATCTTGAAATATCTGTGCATTCAGGCAGATTCCCTATCGGACTGATGTCAAAGCTGCTTTGCTGCCAGATGTGCAGCTGTCATTCATATGTGACCCCCTAGCCTGATCACCTCTGAATATCTAAATCATTTGGACTCATTAAAAGCAGGGACCAAAGCACACTTGCAATTCATCTGCAAATGAAAAGGTTTGCAACAGATGAACAGTTGGAGAGAGCATTTGTGCAGGCTGAGCAGGAAGAAGCAAACTCAAAAAGTTATTTTGTATCAAGAGAGAAAGTACGGCCCTTCCAAAGTTAATCACGCACTTACAATCAGCCTTAAGCTTAATGACAATACGAGTAAATGCCTCTGATAGACCTCAAAAGGAGTCTTGGTTGTGACTCCTCAACCATTCAGTATGTTTTATAAAGAAAGAAAAATAATCCAACTCATTTGCATTTAGGTGAGGTTTACAGAAATTGGTTATGGCTGATACACAATACAGGTTACTCATGTCAATGTGCGTTTTACATTCCTGAGGCAGCACAGTTCCTTCAAGCCAGAAGAACAACTTAATTTTGTTACTCAGTGTGAAATGATGCTTTTACTCCTCTTTCGTAATTTTTTTTTTCATTTCTAGGCCGTAACTTCAATAGCACAGTCTGGTACTGCACAACATCAGGTTGCCCTTTTCAAGTTCTCATATAGCTCTAAACTAGAAACAGAGTCCAGGAAAAATGACAAGTGAACACAAAGAAAATTTATAGTTTCCTTTAAACCAAGACCACACTTTTCTGGAGTTAAATGTAGACAGAATTTGCTTCATTATGAATATAGTAGAGAATCCGATACTCTTATTGGACCCCAAAACATTTTAGAGTCCATCACCTTTGTGGCCACAAAGGCAGTGAAGGGATTTATGAGTTGCGTGAATTTCATTTCTGCAGGTCAGGTTACACCATGTGCTCACTCAACAGCCGGAGCACTCCTGTCCCTCTGTTTCCAGAGATCAGGCACTTCTCCCACCTGTTACAGGCTCAGAAGAGCCCACTCTGCACCACAGCAGGCCCATGGCAAGGGACAGTGCAGCCAGAGCTGGAGCTGAGCTGCTTTCCCATAGGAACTGATGATTCCCTCCACGTGCTACCCCTGACATTCTCACAGAAGTAATAAACTGAGTCTCTCTTGTGTAATAATAATAAATCCACAGCAATGCCACACTCAATGTACAGAAAAGCCATTTTGAGCAGGACAACTGAACTCTGGAGTGTTTTCTCAGACTGGGAACAATGCAGAAATCAGCTGGCAAACTGTGTCCAAAGGCTTTTGGTATTACTCATGATTTCTGTGATGTAGTTAGCAACAGTGATAAAGTAAATAATTTAATACTTCAGTTTATTCAATTTTGGTCCCTAACGCATTTACAAGGCATGAGAAAGTAGTAATTTGTTAAGTGGAGGAGCTTAAAAGCTAGGTTTTTAGAATGGGAAAATAAAAACCTTTCCCCTGCAATTGCTTTTCCACACAAGCTAACCATGACTGACTGTCTGACTCACACTGAAAAAATAACATAGTCAACGAAACAGACTTGTAACCAGTTTGTGAAGCATTATGTAACACTTAAATGCAACAAGCAATAGCACAAGAGGAAACAGCCTCAGGTAGCCCCAAGGAAGGTTTAGATTGGATATTAGGAAAAATTTCTTCACAGAAGGGACTGTCAAGCCTTGGCACAGGCTGCCCAGGGCAGTGGTGGAGTGCCCATCCCCAGAGGAATTTAGAAGACATGTAGATGTGGTGTTTAGGGATGTGGTTTAGTGGTGGACTTGGCAGTGCTATGATGGGACTCGGTGCTCCTAGAGGGCTTTTCCAGCCTAAATGATTCTATGATGCCATGGTCAGCTTCTTGAAAGTATGCAGGGCCAGATCACCCCTGAGCTCATTTCAGCAAGCATTCAATGTCATCCGTGCTAAGTATCCATCAAGACTGCCACATTAACAATGAATAATCTGTTTCGGCTGCAACACAGAACCTCTGGAAAGAACAAAACTTCTTACAAACTTCTCCACAAAGCTCAACTGATACCCACTGATCCTGCTCTGCACTCAATAACATGAAGTGACAGGCTACCCACTCCCTCACCTGTGTGCAAACATGACCATGGCTCGGACAAAAGGAAACACTGACACGGGACACAGCCCCTTCCACAGAGCTTCCTTGGTGCACTCACCTATTGGACACACAGTACCATTAGTATCATCCTTGTAGGTTGCTAATTTGGGCAGGATGCTCAGTTACTTTGATAATTTTTAATCCCAGTTTTGTCCATCCTTCTGGTGCTGTAGTTGTGCACCCACCACTACCATTTTCTGCATTCCTTCAGCTATCCAGGTGTCCTTGTTGATGTGTACATCCAAAGGAAGGTAGCAACTCAAGTAATTCATTTTATCAGCTAGCCCAGATAGTCTCAAACCTGAGAACCTGAGAATATGAGCAAACCTTCAAGGTGAGCCTCAGCCAGCTCAGACAGAAACACAATCAACAGCTCTTATGGCAACATACCACAGCTACACCTCTGTTTCTAAAAGCCACAAAGGTCTAAACTTACCCAGTTTTCTTATCAGAAAGCATGAGCCAAAAGCTACAGCATATTTACTGAAGAGGTGCCATATGCAGCAGAATTTGCTCCAGCAATTTAGCAACAAGTTAGGGGATAAACAAGAGGAGAAGTTGAGATTTTTCACACCTTTGCATAAAAGGATAGTGAAGAGACATAGAGGGATACTAAAAATTGAAGAGTACAAGAATGAAGTCAGAGCAGCAGACTGTCCAGCCTTATCCTAACCCTGTGAGTGACTAACAGCAGTTGACTATGACTGAGCAGCAAAAAAGGCACTGGGATGTGGAGATGGTTCTCAGTGAAGCCAGGCACCTTCCAGCCATCCACCAGCAGCTCAGGGGATTGGCTCTATCACAGCTTTTCAAGGATTTGCCTTTTCTGCATTTCTCCACTCATTTCTAAATCCATGCAGCAATTTACCACCCACTACATTACCAGGCTTAGTTACAGATAACGTGAAAGCAAAAAACATTACCTTTCCTTCCTGCAGAGCTTGCTTCCTGCCAGTGCTCTCTACTTTTGATCCAGAATGAGAGTGGGTAAGACATTGCTGTTCAGCTCTCCATGCCACTGGAGAGTTGAGAAGAGCCCTGCTTTCTTCTCCCCTTCCCTCCCTGCCAGGCTGGCCAGTCTGCACCTGCCTTTCCCAGTTCTGCTGTGCTTTCTGGAGCTGGGCGACCAGACCCGGCCAGTACCCCAGCCTGGGGGGGCAACACGCTTTCTCACAGAGGCAGAACTATGTTCCATGTTTTCTTTGGTCCTCCCCAATAATTCTCACCAGCTTCTTTTGCTGTTTCCATCACAACTGAACAAGCTGACGTCTAATGAACCTTTATCCTAAGCACTAGCACTCCAGGGTCCATCACTGTATGTTAAACAACAAGACTGCTTTTTGTAGGACTTTGTATTTATCAAGTGAATTTTAGCTATTATTTCAGTGGCCATTTGTTCTGATTGCAAGTCCTCCCTCCTCTTCATTATTCTAAACAATGTTTTATCATCAGCAGTTTGGCTCCTGTCTCCCACATTTTTCAAACCATTCTTGAATGGTTTGCAATGAACAGCATCAGTGAAGTTACACTATCAATAAAACCTGCTTCAGCTGTCCAAATGCTTGAGTTCTACTTCCTTGGCAGGAGCTCTAGAACAAGGAATAAGTACACTGTGAATAAAAATGTCCCGAGACATAAGCCAGTCTACCTAAATTAGCACGTACACGACTTACAAAAGTAGCTAAGAGCCAGCCTGCAGAAGCTCAGCCCATCAGATGCTGAATTACCACAGGGATGAGAAATTACTTTCCAATTACCATTACCAGAAGAGCTCTGTTAACTTTAACATGATAGAAACCAGACACCACTAGCAAAGAGCACAAAATTTTAATTGTGCTAAATACACTCCTATAAATTACTGGATTAAAAAAACCCCAAAACAACAGAACCAACAAAAAAAAAGTCCTTTTTAGGGTGTTTTCACCTCCATGTGGTTCCACTGCAGTATTCCCTCCAGGCCATTCTGAATTTCTTCAGTAAAATAAACTATGTCTCCTTTGCAGGGTATCAGTAATTGATTTGAAAGTGAGAACATACTTAACTGTTCCCTGTAATTTCCTGAAACAGGAAGCTTATTTAGAACACTGTGGCTCCAAGTTTTCTAACCTGCAGATTTTGCCTCTGTACAGAGTCTGTGTATGGAGATCCCTCAACACAGGACAAGACTCTGCTAAGTTACAATTCCTTAATAATCCACCAGTGCAAGGTGCTGTTCAAACCTGCTGCTGTTCTGGCGGGTGGTGCTGTGACAGACAGCAGGACAAATGGTCCAGCTTGTCACAGAAGTGAGTCTGCCCTCCTTTTTCCTAATTACCCCCTAAACATACACTAAACCACATTAAAACTCTTTTCTTACTGGAAAATATTACATCCTTTTAGTTTCAGCATATCTAAGAGATACTAAAATGGAAGTGAGTTCCACTTTGCTGAATTCTCTCTTCTTGGTGCTACCAGAGTGCATCAAAGGACATAGCTCTGAACAGCTGCTGTCAATCCAATCCTATAAAGTTCCTTAGCCATTTCTGCAGGAGTATCACTGATGTACAATATCTGCAATTATCTGCAAACACTTCTTTTCCAGTTGCTCCTGGCACCAGTGCTGCACTGGTTACAGATGAGCAGATTGCAGCATGTACAGGGTAAGTGATTCTTCTGCAATAACACCACCAGCACTGCAGAAGTGAGGACAAAATCCATGTCTCAGCTCTCACTGGCCTTCCCTTCCTCACTCCCTCAGGCTTCCCTTTCTGCCCGACTGCAGCCATGGAAAGCTGCACTTGGTTTGATAGGGATGTTTGTTCAGAGTGTACATCGCTTTAAATAAAGTAACGATAAGACCAAAATTCTTGCTCTTTAATAATACTTAACCTTGTCTACCTTAACATAGCTTTTTTCCTTCATTTTTACTTTATTACTTTTACTTAAGGAACAGCTTTATTTTGGATGATGTTACGAGCATTTTTGTCCAAAATAAACTCTCTAATTCTGTATTTAGCCAACAGTGAAAATAGTGCCTGCACAGCTACACACACTAACATAACATGATACAACACTATGGCAAGAAAGTGATGCTAATAAAACATTATCCAAAAAAGTTAACAAAACCCCCACCAACCACCCTCTCTATCTGCTAGAAATAATTTCTTTGAACACTTCTCCAATGGAGAACATCACTTAATCATAAAGACAGTTCAATAAACGAAATAAAAGCACAAAGTACAGTAGGCTGTTGAAAGCAGAATGGAACTGCACATTCTACTTACACCTGTGTCTAGGAGACAGTCAGTCCAGCAGAATTTACTTTAAAGTCTTTTTCAAATCTATTTTAAAAATTCCCCACTCATGTTCCAAATTACATGACAGCTTCACTGTCCCCTACAAGCAGGGCTGCACCATAACTCCCGACCACTTAACTGCCAAGCACAACACAGAAAGTAACCATCACAGATCTCTTCTGATACTGACAATAACTGAGGTAGGGAGAGCCAAAGAAGGAGTAACTTCTCCATTTCCTCACTTTCTCAATTCCCACTTTCAATGACCTTCTCAACTCAAACCAAACTAGCAAATTGAAGAAAAACATCTCTGCATCTCTAGAACAGTTTATTGTTACTAAGGCTCACTCAGCACTTCACAAATTGTAGTTTCTGGCATTTAATTAGAAATTCCTATCAGTTCAGTGATCTAGAAAATATTTATTGTAACAATGGGCAATCTAAGCATTACTTTAAAAACATTAGTTTTAGTGGCTACCATCAGGTTTGTGTTTGTACAGGACTGTAATGAGGATTTTTATCTGTTTTTATTCCACTCCTATTTTTTATTATTTATACAGCCTACTAATAAACAGTCAACATAAAGAAAATAAAGATCTCTCAAGCTATAAATAAAAAACTCAAAAAAGGCAAACAGTACACAAGTGAAAGAGTCTAAGAAACAACTTCCAAAAGGCATAAAAGCACCATAACTCTGTATTTTCAAAGAAATTAGGGCCATCGCCAGGATAAGAGAATTTAAAAGGTCAACAGATCATCCAACTGTTAATAAAAACCCAAAAACCAAAACCAACCAAACAAAAAAATAAATAAAACAAAACAAAAGGCATTCAGAGAAGATAAGGCTCAAATGTTCACAAACAAGAAGTTTGGAAAGATTCCCATGTCAGAAAAGCTTCACAGAGGACACCCAAGAAATTTTTTTTTAAGCTAAAGCCCTGACAAAAGTGGTTAGAGGACAATAGTAAAAAACAAACAAACACACACAAAAACCAAACCACCATTCCCTGTCCCCAAACAGCAGCCATTTGCCAAGTTCACACAAAATCACACAAGATGAAGATACCCACAAAAGAACTCAAGGATGAAACAACTGCAGTATTAAATGTGATGTGCATTGTCTTAATTTTTAATACATTATTACCAGAGGGCCTGAAGATTTCCAAGAGGACTCAGCTTTATAAAAAGCCCCTGGAAGAAATAAGTTGATTCCGTGATTGCATCAGCCTGGTATCTGTGTGGGCAAGGCAGGGATCACCCAGGAAAGCTGATGCATAGGGAGAGTTCCAACTTCTCAAGTCACAACTCAGTGTTTCTGTGTTTTTGGATAGAGATGGACTCTGAGTTGGGCATTACAATGCAGGAATGAGAATCTGGCATAATGATTGAAAGTGCTATGAAAATGCCAAATCATTGCTCTGCAACAGTGAAAAAGCAAAAACAACTGCAAGGAATTACTGGGAATGGAGCACAGGGCTGAAATCATTATTGCCAGCAATTTAAATCCCAGCATAAGAGAACAGGAAGGAAAGGGAAAAAACATGACAGCATTTATGAAAGGCAATTGAACACAAAAACACTGCCTCCAGCTCAGGGAAGCACAAAGCTGTGCATTATTGGAAACCAAGTGAATTTTCTGGGAGGCAACTGCCCTGCTCTTCCACCTTTGTGCTATTGATCAGTCATGGAGACACAATATTGGCAAAAAGAACCTCGGCCTGACCTGGAGGGTTTTGTCATTTCTTCTGTCTCATCTTTTTTCCAGAGCTGGAGCCTTAAAAATTGCATTGCAACTCCAAATGAAGGCAAAGATAGCAATGATACCTTAGGTGATCCAAGTCAACATGCACTGAAACCAGGAGAAGGAACCCACAGGAAATGGATTTAATCCAAAACCAGCAAGACCCAAAGCTCAACCCCCTTGAGGTCAGCAGTGATGTGCCTTTGGGTTCAGTGCTGCAGGATGATGCCTACAGTGAGTTACTCAGGAACCACTTTCACATAAATTGAGGTAGTTGTAATTTACCGTCACACAGAGCAGGAGAAAACCAAACCACAACATATCTGTTACCAGCTAAAGCTCTGATGAAACAGTGGGACCAGTGAGTCCAGTCACCACTGGCTGGTTCTAGGGGATGCACAGTAACATGAAACCTTTCATTACACAAACAGGCTACTATGAGTGACAGGCCAGTCATTTCAGTACTTCAAAGGTTTTTTTCTTTAACATACTAAGAAACAGTATGATGACATGGACAAAGCAAAAAAGCAAAAGAAATCCAAACAGAAAATGAGGAAGAACTAATACATTTACCCCAGCAAGTATCCCAGAATGGTAAGTTATTTTCTGACCACACACCTGTCACCCACACAGATATCTACACATTTGGAATCTGTGGCAAACCTCTATTAATTCTGTTTTGACAAACAAATGAGAACACAATTTGATGGGGAAAAGAAAAAACCCCAGAGGCCAAGCAATGTTCTTGCTGCCTCATGCAGTGAAAACAATCACAAGCTCATCTTCCCAGTTCACGTGGGTGTCAGCCTGGCACCTACACATAGAACAGGCACAAGGTTTCCAATCCTAGGCAGTATTTACTAAAGATGTTTAGCTAATAGGAGCATTCTTGATCATATCCAGAGGCGCAAAGTATCACCCTAAAATATAACACATTAAAAAATACAGAAGAGATGCTTATTATTTAAAGAGTGAAAGAGAAATAATTCTGCAAGTTTATGGCAACCTGAAATCTGAGGAAGAGAACACCAGCTCCTCTGGGGGAAAGCAGTCTGTCTCAGAAGATGTTTAACACACCAGGTGCATGTTGGGAGTCACTTAAGAGAAAATAACTTAGGAGTCACTCAGTATTATGGAATGCAGTCACTAACAGAAGAATGTATGAACACAGGTATTTTAGAAAGCCTCCTTTAATTATAAAATGTTTCTAGTGAACCAAAAATATAAAATAACCTAGCGGAAATAGGGGAAATTATTGGGAAAAAATAGTTCAATGTGATCAACAGGTAAGTTCCATTCTTTTATTCTGTTTGCTTCAGCAGAGCTCCATCCCAGTGCTCTCAGCAGTGAGCCCCTCAGGAGCCCTAAGGGCAAGAGCGTGTCCATCTGCAAAGCAGAAATGAGTCTGTTCCAAAGGACACTAGAAATGAGTAAGTGAAAGCCCTTGTGCAGCTATAGAGCCTCATGTCTGCAAGTATCAAGGAGCACAGCAAACCTTTTCCAGACGCTTTCAAACAAATTTCACCATTAAGTTTCTTTGGTTTTAGCCAAAACCCAAATATGCTCCATAAAAGCATTAAAAGTAGCACTCCCCATGAAAAATTAATGCAGCATATTAAGAACATCAACCCAAAATATGGATTTTATTCAGGATGAAACAGTTCTACAGGAGATGTCAGGGATTCCCTTCCCTCTCTTGTACTGAACAGTCACACAGTAGCAGCAGACTTGGAAAAACATTCTTCCTCTTTAGGTGTGAACTCACACAAAAGAAAGTCACTGCTCCCTAGAACTTCAGTTAAATGAACATTGAAGCTGCCTCTCACAAACATTTTACATACAGAAAAGTGAAAATCTAACTGCAGAGCAGGTCCCCATACCTTAAGCCAGTCCCTTCCGTAGGCACCCCAGCACTTTCTGACTGTCACACTGCACACACCTGTGGGACACCTCCACCATGCACAGACACCATAAATCCTGCCACTTCTGTCTTACATAAAACACAGTATGTTGACACTGGCAACAGAAAAATCACGGTTAAGAGTTAGTTTTAAATGCCTTCTTCCTTTTAGCTGCTTACAACTGCTTCTATGGTAAAATTTTTAGCACCTGTCCCCTGTTAAAACTAAGTGTTTTACTTAGCTGAAACACCGAGAAAAACCTTTCCATTCTTTTTGGGTGAGTTGTTTATTAAATTAGTTTTAATTTTTTTCTTGGATACTGCATTTGTTATTAAATATTATCTGAACTACAAGAACATATGTGATTCCCTTCTGAACAATATTTTATATATTGAGTATAAAAAACACATTTTGACTGTTCCAAGCACAAGCAGTAAATGTTTAACATGCACATTCACTCACATATGCAATAACCTTATTTTTGGCATGTAGTTACAAACTCTACCCTACCAACTGTACAGTTATCTTCACAGTTTTTTCAGTCAAGTCTGAAATTCCTAAATACAGCAATACATTTTTTTCTTTTAACAAGCAAGTTCTTTTATTGTTTTCCAAAACTCAGTTTACAAGATTTCCACTCTACTTTTTACCTCCCTCAGTGGTTTCAGAAAAGATTAAGGACAATCAATTCTTTCCAAGCTCTCTCCTGGAGCTTGTGTCTGTTACCTCATTTCCTGGCTCCCATGAAGCAATGCAAGACAAGACTCTGGTGAAAACTATCATCATAACATTTACATTTTCAAATACTGAGTTCAGTTGCTCAAAAATAGTAATGAACACCTTGGCATATGAGATTGAAATTCTTTCATCACTCTCTTTTCTTCAGGTGATCATGCAACTGAGAAGCGTTTTTAAAAATGTTCCTGGATAGTTTTCCAACTCCCCCAAGCAACCATCCCTTCTTTTCTCTCTTTCACAATTTCCAATGACGTATTTCACAGAACACTCCAACTTTCAGACACTGTCAGGGTATTTCTACCCTTGTTCATCTCTGTTAGCTCTGTTAAGCCTCTCCCTTTCACACTCATTCAAACCACAGTACATAACATACAGCACCACACCCTAAATTTAAAAACAAACAAACAAACAAACCCAAACACTGTTTTCCTTAGCTTCATCATTCAGGCAGACTTTTCAATCAATTAAGAATCAGATCTTCATTAAAGACCAGATTATATTTGAAGTCAAGGACTGCACATCATTTGAGACCACACCAGACAACTTTATTGATTTAACATAAAAACTTACCCACTTGGCAATTGGACACCCCTGAGAGCTTTTTCCTTCCTTTCCTGTATAAACCACTACCTCTATTCTTACAGCGCTTCCTTTTGCTCCATACCTGCAGTAAAAAAAGTTCATGAGTAAAACAAACTACTGTAGACCATTTTAAAAAAGGAAACATTTTCAGTAAAAGATTAATGAATTTTTTTTTACTGAGAACAGAAGCAAAACAAAGTATTTGTTATTATAAAGCAAAAAAAAAATCCTTTTAATTTAAAACCCTACTTGCAAGAGTAGTTTTTGAGATCTCTCTTCTGATAAACTTCTGCCACTAAAGAAATTTTACCTGGGTAAGAAAACGTTAACTGCATATAAATCCTAGTGCCATCAGTCACTAATACCTGCACAGGTAGGACATCAGAAAACCTTATTCTGCCAGCTGCTGATCTCTGTCCTTCCTATCGACTTCAAGGGCACCTCAGAACACACTGCACTTGAACTTCAGCCCTGAGGTTGCAAGGGCTCAGAAAAGACATGAGTTTGGACCTGAAGTGCTCGTGTTCACCTCATGCACATCTGAACAAGAAAACACTTTACAAATGAGTACTGACAGAAGTTCAGCAAAACAAAGCTAAAAACAGCACTTCATTTCTCAGAGCTCTACTTCTTCCCTGTTTAGACAGTCAAAAATACAATGAGCATTAAAAGCTGAATTTTCCTCACCTGTTCTCCATAATTTCTCTCACAGCAGCAACACTTGGTCCTGTCCCGAGGTGTGTGTAATAGGGCCCTTCATCTTTTTCTACAATTTGCTCTGTAAGCAGGTAAAGAAAACTATCTTGGCACATACAAAATTTATTTACCCCGTTAAAAGTAAACTTAGAAACAGTTTATGGAAATGACTTCCAAATTAAATTAGAACACAAAACGTGATCCTGAAATATCACACAAAACTTGATCCTGAATAAAAAGTATGACAGGCTTTTTTCTTCAGACACTTTGAAATTATTTTATACTTTTTTCCTCTGATGATTCTGCTAGTACTTTTTTTTTAATGTTATAAAGTAAAATCCTAATTATAGCAATATTTTGCATTCTTTAAATTTTCATTAGAGGAGCTGGCATGTATTGACTAAGTAAAATTCCCAATATCCTTGTTGGTAAGAACACTATTAATTAATTTTAGACAAAGGGGAATTGAGGGCAATAAAATAAATTAACTGATTGTCATATCCTACAGAACAGAAAACATAACCCAGGCCTTGTAACAAGCACTCTACAGATTCAGAACATGAAAGCCAAGATGAAACAATCTGCCTGCATACAATTTGTTGTGAAGGCTCTGACTTGTCTTTCCATCTGGGTGCTTTGATAGTGACAACACAGCACGTCTCACACCCTCAGCCAAGCTGTGTTTGCACAACCCTCCATGCAGAGCTTGCTTGGACATCTGCAACCGAGTTACTCTGCAAGTGGCCCCACCTCAGCTCCACCTGAGCTCCCCTCCACATGGCCAGGTGTCAGGACCCCTGGGCATGGACTCTTCCAGGCCATCTCTCAGCAGCCATCGGGCCTAACAGTGACAGGAACAAGGCCCACCCCCAGCTATGCCCTCCTGCTTACCTAACAGATTTAGGCAATAAGGACAATACACTGGGACACTGTTGCCCAGCCCACTCAGGCACAAACCACTTCTAGACCATCGAAATCATTACCTGATACAACGCAGGTAAGTACACATAAAGCACAAGTCAGCAATGGCAGAACAACGAACAGAAAAACTCCCTTTCTCCCAGGTTTAAATTTAAGTGGAGGATTTAAACCTGCCAGCTGCAGTACAGAAAATACTCAATTCTGCTGCGCTTTGCAGGCCCAAAGAACACCAAACAAAAGTTACAAAGAGGGGAAAGACAATTTCCTCCTGCCTTCTAATGGTGAAAACACTGATTCTTTTGCAACAGCTGTCACATACACTTCCTCACATTAAAGGAAGCAACATGAGCACACCTCCATTTGAAACGTACAGGCAAAAGTTAGCAAAACCACTTACCAACACAGTCACAAGTTGGCAATTCAGATTGTCCTTTTTTGGTAGGTGTGTCTATTAAATTTTTTGTAGGGGTATCAAGAAACTTCATAGGTGATTCAAGGAAACTGCTGAGCGTGTTTTTTGCTGGGGAACACCCTGAGTCACCTGTGCTCTGGGCGTGGTCAGTACCCAAACTGGTTGATGTCAGAACAGTCACCTCACCCACACACTCCATATTCCTGAGAGCTTCAGCAGAACCTGGTACCTGGGCCCCACCACAGGGAATAGGCAGCACCTGCGACTTCAGATCTACCTGTTGTTTGACCTGCTGAACATAGGCTTTATTTTCACTACACATTTCGTTAGCTCTCAGGTTAGACTGGTTAAAAGTTGGTGGCAAAGGATGCGTCTGACTGACATTTGCTGTTTGCTGTACCTGAGAATTACATTTTTCTGTAAACATCTGTAGGTTTTCAGTTGGTCTTTTCAACAAGGATGCTGTTTTCAGCTGTGAAACAGCCAGAGGATTACGGGAGGACAGGTCGCTATGTTGGCTACGTGCAACAACTTCATTTTTCAGTGGATCAGTGCCTAGTGGGTCACTGGCGCCTGCAGTTTTCATTTGCTCATTCACCACTTCACAGCCAAACAACCTGTCTTTTTTTTTCTCCTGCGGTGCCTCAGGTAAACACCTGTGGAATTTTATCTGTGCTTGTGGGAGAAATAATCTAGTTTTCTCTTGTGATGCTAAAGTATTTTGACTGAGCGCTCTCTGTACTTTGGTTCTTGGAGATTTTTTTTCAGATGGAGCTACCCTGGAGTCCTGTGGCATGGTTTGACCAAGCTTGTGCAGTTTTGATGATATCCAAATGTCCTGCAATTCACTATGCTGGCATGACAACAGCTCTAGCTGGTTTTGATTATTTTGTTGATAGCGTGCTTCTTGAGGCTTCTTTTTGTGTCTTGGTTTCCATGGCACAGCATTTCCTTTCTTATTTGTTGCTTGCTTTTGCTTTAACATTAAGGAACTATAATTTTGCCTAAAAAATACAGATTCTTTTTTCTGCAACACATCTTGGTTATATTTTGGCTGCCTCTCATGTGATATTAGATTAAGCAGTGACGCCTTTATGTCATTCTTCTGCTCTGCATTCGTCTGGTTTGATTCAATCAGCGCTGCCAGTTGAGTTAGTTGTGCAGCTACATCCTCTTCATCCTGGCTGTGAATTCCTCCTTCTTTAATCAAAGAACTACCTTCCAATTTTACATCATTACTTGTTGGCTTTTGCTCTACCTGGCCCGGAGTTTCCAAGTTGTTCCTTGTTTGCTGGACATTACATGAAGCATTGCAATACCCTGCAAGGGTGACTGGCTCATGAGCACAACTTTTCTTGGAATCATATCCTGAAAATGATGTTGCATTAGATGTTAAGTCAGATAAAGGTTTGGTATCTCTTGAGGACAACTGTAATTTATATATCTCCCCAGCCAGACTGGCAGGTTTATCACACAATTCAGACACTGAACTTTGGCCATTGTATAACTCTGCCTTATTAGGGTGATGCTCCTGCGAGTGAGCGCAGTGAGCCAAGAGCTGTTGCTCATTCTGTAAGTAAGTGTCTTTGATTCCTTGTAATGCAGAGGATGTGAGGGAGTATGAGATATCCCTTTTGAAACTATGGAGCAAGTTGGAAGTTGTTTCTCCTGTACAATCAGTACTTTCAGTTTTAGCTGGTGAAGTTGTTTCTAAAGGAGTTTCAGACAACTGTGTTAAAGCTTCAATAGCTACAACCTGCTCCAGAGTTAAATTTCGGGTTTTAATCAGGGACAAGAAAGTCGGCTGGAGTGCAGAATTCTCAGGCTGTGGCTCCACATCAGGTACTTTAAAGCCACCCTTCCCTGTCTGCAGCTCCTCTTCAGGCAGTGGAGGACAACACAAGCTTTCTTGCAGATCCAAGCTGGAACCTGTCTGCAAAACTGACTTCTCAGAATACTCAGAGATGCTGCAAATGCAGTTTTCCTCTTTGATTAAAACATTCCCTTGGTTTTCTGGGGGAACACAGCCAGTGCCACTCGTCAGAGTGCTTACTGTGTTATTCAGATTGGTACCCTCCGGCCATTGCATGTGGGAGTTGCTTGTCAAATCTGTCCTTTCCTCTACAGATACATTTTTCAGTGAAGCAACTGCTTCTGGTGGTGAATAATGCAGGGTTGTTATGCCATTTTTGATGGTGTGCACAAAGGATTTTTTTGGCTCAGCGAACTGACTGGGAGCAGCTGCTCTTTCACTGTGGTCAGCGCGTTTCAAGTGTTCAGTGCCCGTCACAGCACCATGGATGTCGCCGTTGACATGGACACCAAAGGATGGCTTCTCGCTATGTGCCCACTTCTCTGCTTCTAAGCCAGTCATTCTCTCTCTCTCCTTAGACTGCACATTTTCAATGGGTACTGCTTGGTTTGTTGTCACCCTGTATTTTTCACCATGACCACATATACTGCATTCCATGAGTTCTGGTCTGCGGCCATTTACTGGTTTGTTTTCTAAATTTGCCTATAAAACAATAATAAAAAACCCTTGTTGTAACAGCTGTTCAAAGCATATTATAAATAAGAGGCTTCATATTTACAGCAATTACACCCTACTTTGACAGATATGAGGAATATCCTAATTAGGCACAGACATTGGAAAAGAAACAAAACAGGAAGTTATAAAATAACCTGAAGGCTAAAGACCCTATCCATATTTATAGCTATTTTTCCCCACTGTTGAGGGGCAGAGGAAGAAATTGTGTAAATGTGGTAGGTGGTAGTGGGAGACTAATGAAATGAATAGTCAGATAAAGGATGTTAGCATTTAGAATTAGATGTAAGGAGTAAATTTTTAATTAATTTGCATAAGCAGATTAAAAATAGGTTAAAAACTTTTGTTAAAAGCAAGACTGAAACCCAAAGGCTTATCCCACAAAGCTCAGCAGTATTTTGGCATAATTACATTAACTTGGCTAGACGAATATACTGGCTAAACCAATACATAACTTGGTTGGACGCTCCAGGTAATCCTGAAAACCAACCACTCTTGCTCCAAGTCCTTAAATAATTACAAACTCTAAGCAGGAATGAATAGAAAGTCAATTTACATCAGCTCACTTGGAAGTTATTCTTTAAACAGTTGTTTAGCTTCTGTACTTGGATGGAAATTTCCAGGTTTCCCAACAGGCTCTCATGTAAGCTAGTCAAAACTTTATTTTAGTAAATGCTAAATTCTAATATTTTGTTAAATATGTTCTTCATGTTCACTGATATTATACAGTACATGTGATTGAAGCAATGTCAAAATCTAGACAGAGTCAGAATACCGTGTCCTGGAAGGAACGTATATACGGGCCTTAAGATAGTATTACAGATATGAAGTAAGGAGTTATGCAAAGCAAAAATAAAACAAATTAAGGCAGAAACAGCAATGAAGGCAGGAATCCAATTTTTGTTATGCTATTCAAATTTTATTTATATTAAATTTCCTTTTAAAAAATTATTTTAAATCATAAGAGATAGTGCTGGTCCTTTATCTGATTGCAACATTTCAGAGTTCTTCAATCACCTGGAACCTTAAGCCGTACTTAAATGAAAACCAGGAGTGCTTTTCAAACCAGATATCAGCAATACAATGGGCTAATTAACCCTATATAGGCACTGCCTCATAGCAGTGCCCAGAAAATACCACCCAGCATGAGCCATTCAGCCAACTCAGAGATGGTTCTGTGGTCTGACCAACAAAGGCTATGGACTTCTGAGAAAACTCAGGAAAATAAATGTAAAATAGATTTATGATTATTATAAGCATCGAGATGGAATTGCCAGGAACCCCCAGGCAAAACAAGGCACATGGAGTCAGCTCTATCTGGAGCTCAGTGGTCACCTTGCAATTGATAAAACGCAAGCCCAAGAATCCATAGCATGTCCTAGATCTTATGAGAGGCATCATACTGTCTCATGGAAATGTCATGTAAAAACATGTCCAGCACCTATGCAGCTAAGTCAAGCCTATAGATATTATGTACAAAAGGATTCCTTATTTAATGTCTCTCTATTACATACACGTCCTGACTAATGGTCTGTGAGCTGGAGCTCTTCTGGATCCTGGTGATTTTCAGTGAAAGACTCCCAGACCCAGTGGGTCACTGAGCACTTTCTAAGGGATCCACAAAAGCTGAACAGGTTCCACAATTCTATTGCTAGCAGGGGTAAACGCATCGCACAGGTCTCTGTAACTGCACCAGAAAATATTTTAAGGGTCCACCATAAACGAGTAAAACCCCACAATTCTATACCTGCACAAAAGCTGAATTTCAATTACCTTAACTTCAGAAAGAACTAGAATATGAAATTGTTGTTCTTTCTTAGGCAAAAGTACATCTACCAATCCAAAAGTTGCCCAACCATGTAAAATTGTTATTAAAAATTACTTAATCAGACAATTAGGAGGCTGAGGACATAAAATCAAATAGATGAAAACTAATTCCCCATCATTTGCACATTTTCAACATAACACCACATTTTGTATTCCATTAGAGGAATTAGAGGGATTGTTCACTACATTAAAAAACCTAATAACCTAAGTCTGGTAATTTGGGAGCAATAAGAGGCATGGGGAAGGAAGCGGCTTCATCCACAATTAGCAGAGATGAGAAGATCTGACACAGAATCCACTGACAGCACTCAGTACAAAAGTGTCATCAGAGTCCTCCCAACTAGACTGTTCCTCAATAAAACACTTTATCTGATCAAAAAGCACTGCTACACTCAATAATACTCAGGATATTCCCTTATCTGCTAGTACTGCACAGGTACAGTGCTGTGTCCCTACAGAACCCCAGTGATCCCAGCAGCAAAGGCGGAATAGCTTAAAAAAAAAATATTCTTCATACTTCATATTTTCCACTAACATTACTAGAAGCTGCCCACATGCAATGAAGAAGAAAAAAAAACCCCAGATGAATCATATCACTGGCATGTGTTAGTTCATATTTTATTTTTCCACATGAAGACAAAATATCATCATAAAATCAGATGTTATTGTTTTAATCAAACTCTGCCTTTTGAGCACTGTGTTGCTTTATCTCCTATTACTGAATGCAATGGATCCTAAAAGATACCTTTTCTTTTCCCTCACAAACAGAAAAGGCCACTGGATAGTGTGTTAGTATGTGAAATTAATATTTCCCACCACAAAGAGAAATGCAGACACACCACCAGGGACAAAGCTCATTTGATTCTTCCCCTCAGCCTAGGAACAATCTATCTTCATAAAGTCCTGAATCTGGATGTAAAAAATCCAGTGAAAACTACAGACAAGGATACCACAACCCCAAGCAACAGCGTTAACATTCACAGGAGTTAAGCACGGAAGTCTGATCTGATGAGTTTCTAAGGGTTTGACATAAATGTAATGAAAAGCTGAAGAATAAAGCAGATCAATACTAGTAATTTCCTCTCTCTCTCATTAAGGAGAGCTCTCCTCTGCCAGGAGACATGAGCCACTAACAAATCATGCTCAAGCTTAGGCTCTGCAGTAGCTTGTGTGTAGGGGTGGCTCAGC